>OX451347.1:7187348-7787348 GCA_949629155.1 Myopa testacea
AATTCGGTGAGGTGTGGTGATTGTAAAAGGGTCATGGTTTCGGTGTGGTTGAGGGGCGGATGCGAAGAGGAGGCAGGTCAGTAGTGGTTTTCGTATTATTGTTGCTGGTGGGCGATTTCTATTCAGGGGATCTCGCTTTAATCTCTCCTTTTCTCTACTCTCTCTCCCTCTCTTTATCTCTCCCTCTCTCTCTCTGTTACTCTCTCAACCTCTCTTTCTCTCTTCATACATGTTAAGTAAGCAATTTAAATTTTAATGGAGGTAAACACAAATCTGTGGAGAATTCTTATCATCTTCTCGCTCATTGTTGCTGCCGGTGTTTTTGTTGTTATCGTTGTTGTTGTTGTGCTGTCCAGTATTATTTTATAGCTACCGACATCATATTTGTTGTTATATGTTGTATTTTGATCTGGTGTCAAGAGGATTTCGTTAATTAAGTTGTGTTTGGTTAACACTCAGTGAGCACTGAACCAATAACAACAACAAAAACAACTACAACAACAAGGTAAATAGTAACAACAATAATAACACTAAGGAAAACACCAATAATAATAGGGACTCCATTAATAACAACAACAACAACAAGTTTATCAACGCAATAAAAACAATCAATCTTTATATTTATATATTATATACTTATACTTATATTTATACTTATCTTTAGTCTCTTAACTTTAACATTTGCCTTTAAGTTTCAATTATTACTGAAAATATTAAAGCTTTGAATAAAGATTTCCCTTTTAGTATTGTTATTATTTTTCCCCATGTTCAATAATAAGAAATCTCATTTATTATAATATCCTTTGTTAAAACTTAATCTTTAACTTGAAACCGTGTTGAAATCATCATCAACGTCATCGTTTTATCCATGTTCTTTTTTTTATTTTTAATTTTCTTTATATACGTTTTTTCATTATTCTTAATTGTAATTTCCACCAACATTTCCTCATCATTCCTCCATTATCATTACAAACGTCATCATCTTCAACATCATCATCATCGTCCTCCTCTTTTTCATTTCTGTTTATTGTCATCATCTGTTTTACCATCCTCATCATGATACTCAAGTTGGTTGGTTCGCCTCCTCTTCTTATTTTTACTTTCCTCCTGTTATTTTTCTCTTCTTCTTTTTCTTCTTCTTCTTCATATTCTTCTTCTTGTTCTTCTTCTTATTCCATCTGCTGTCAACGATTACACTCGAAAGTTATGCAAATCAGTGCAAATGAAGTGCTTTTCTGATTTCGACATCCATGCATGTTGAGCATCCGCTGTACCGCTCTCATCCCACGCCACCCTGCCCCCCCCCTCCCCCCCTTCTCTTCACTCCTCCCTCCATCGCTTTATTCTCATTCCATCAACGAAGCACTCTCAGCTTACTTTTTCGCTTCTTCTTTTTTTTTTTTTTCATTTTTCTCAATTTCTACAATAAAACAATCTTGCGAAAGGACGAAATTTAAATGCAAACAGCGCACAGCAGGAATTTTTGTAATTTACAAATTCATCATTTACACAAGTGGTGAAGGGCGATGGATGGCGGTGGTCGTGGACCCGAATTAAAAGATGATTCTGATGGAGGTGAAGAATGGTCAGAACGGGGAAGGAATTCATTTGACTTAATGCGTTGAACCCGGGATGGTCGGGTCGCGTCCGGTTCGGTCGTTCGCTCTGCTGAAAGAATAAGAACTAAAATATGAAAGATAGTACAGAGGAAAAAAAAAATTAATAAAAAAAAATTTGATAAAAATTAAGTTTATTTCGCTTTTCCTTTTCTCTAGATCCGTATTTCTTTTGTTTTTTCCTAAGTTATTCTCATTAGTGATATTTTTCTCACTTTTCTCCTTCCTGCTTATCACTTGGACTATATTTTTTTCAAAATCTCCTCTTCACGCCATCTTATTTTTATCCATTCCGTTCTATCGTCCCTGACCAGGACTTATCCCGTTCTGTTGCTACATATTACTTCATTTCTCATACTCTGTCCGACCTGTCGTGTCCGGTTCTATTGAATTTCGTCTAATCTTGTATTCTTCAGACCATTTGGCCATTTATGTCTCGAATCCACTCCGTCTTATCCACCCTGTCACATTCCAAGGTCCATTTCTGTCCTCATTTCATGTCATTTCGGCTAGTCGAGCCGAAACTTAACCCGACCATGAGGAATCCAAAGCATTTGTTTTATGCAGGAACCCAAAAGAATTTAATACAAATGTTTAGATATATGTTTTGATTGCCAGGTACATTATAACTTTTCGGAAAAAAGCTTTATAATGGACACTATCCGAAAAATGATGAATTTGTTTTCCTTTTAATTTGAATATTGTTTCTCTCTCTCTTTTTCTTGTCTTTCTACCATCATCTAGACTAGAATCATCTGGTTTAATTTTCATTCACCTGGAATTTGCGATAACATTTTTTGCCAGAATGTGATGATATAAGCTGATTCTGCGTCCTTCTCCCTCCCTCGCAACTTATCGTAGCACTTCGATTATTTCTCCAACAGATTTAGCTTGATTTCTACGTAATAACCACCAGAGGTCGCTTTAACAGTTTCCAAACTTTTCATCATTTCAACCTTTCCATCTCTTTGACCGTCTTCACTCTCACTCTCTCCCTCTCTCTCTCTCTCTCTCCCGGTATGCCTCTCTTGTTCTTCGCCCATTCGTCCTTCTCCGTTGGTTTGTTCGCATGTTCTTTGTTGCAAGTGAAAAGTGAAATTCAATTAAGTTCTTTACGAGAAAATTCTCCATTCGAACATACGCAGGAAGTTCGAAAACAATTTTTACTTCACTCACACAACTTTCCACATCAGCAAACTTATCACTCCACCCTCGCTTCGTCACCATCGCCTCCCCCCACGACACAACCATAACCTTTGCCCTGTTCATAATAAACTCTAGCGAACAAAAACTGAAGAGGAAGAGAGTGATAGAGGGACAGAGGAAGAGTGATAGTGGTGGGTGGGAAGGTGGTATATGAAAAAAGGTGCACAAAAAAGTAGTTTCAAATACACTCGGGCAAAAAAGTTTTACAAAACCTCTAATCGAATAATCGTTTCTCTCTGCGTACATGGCACGCCCATTTATCTATCTATCCATACGCCCGCAAGGATTAAAGAGAGAGGCAGTATATTTTGTTGTTATTTTGTGTCTTTTTTTTAAAAAACTGCCTGAAAATAGTTTGGCTCAAAAACTTTTCATTCATACTCAAGTTTCGCTGTTTCGATGTTTCTATGTTTTAAAACTGTATCAGAGAGAAAGTGAGTGAATGGGAGAGAGTGTGTGTACATATGTGTATGGGCGTGTGTGTGTGTTTGTCTGTTTGGCTGGGTGTATGTGTTTATGTGTATGTTTTAGAATTGATGCCCTTCTGTACATCATTAAAATTTGCTTTTACTCTACAATGAAATAAAGTTTTTCGTTGTTAATCGTAGACAAAGAAATTAATTGTTAAAGTTTTTAAATGGAAATTATTTACTATGCCAAAGAAATATAGTAGAAAAGCCATGAAAAGGTAGTAGAAAAGTAATATCAAAATAAATAACTCTTAGTTTAACATTCCAGAAGCACGTATTAAAAATACTTTCAGAATTAACTTTATGTAAAGATTAAATTTTGTCAAAATTCGCACCTCTTTTCGGCATCTTATTTTAATTTTATTTATTTTTATAAAATGTTAAAATTTCATTAACTTTTTGCTTACTTCTTACGTCTCCCTCAACACATCGTTTTGTTGCTTGCATTATAAAAAAAAGTAGAACAGCTCCTCAGCTTAATTTTATGGTAGCTCGCAGCGCACGACTCATAAACTTGCCATAAACGCCTATAAAACGCTATAAAACACTTAAATTATTTAACTATAAGAACAACAACAACAACAACAATACCAACAACAAGCAAAGAAACAATAACGTTTACCATGATTTATAGAAAACACTCTCGCAGTAGCAGCAGCAGCAAAGCTTTGATTTTGTGCCGCGAGCTCGTAAAACAAACCAAACGGTTTTGATTTCAATGCTTGTGGTTCGTATCTCGGTTGCTGGGTCTCTTGGTTGTGGAGGCCGGTGATGCTGACGGTGTTGTGGGTTGAGGGGTTGGTTTGCTTGGCTAGTCGCTTGCTATAAAAGGTCGGTGTACATTTTAATGATATTTTTTACTCTCGACAAACAGCAAATACAAAGAAAAAAAAAGACATTCGAAATAATGAAAAATTAGCATAGCAAATTTTGAGCGTTGTTAAAATTGGTTTTTATATTTTAATTTTATTTCTTTATGACTTTATTTCAACAGCAGAAATAAAGCTCAGCAGCGTTGGCGGGTGTTTGGCCGCAGTGAGCCGCGTCGCCTCGCGTCGCTTTCCTCATCGGAGCAGCTGTCAATCGTTCGAAGCGTGCGCTGGTCGTGTGTTGTTAAGTTAAACATTAAATGTTGGTGATGTTGTTGTTTTTCTTTTCGATTTTATTTTATTTCTCCTTTTAAAGAACGCGTCCCATTTTTTTGACGAATTTTTATTTTGTTTTTTTTCTTCTTGGTTTTAAAGATTTGTTTAAATTAGCCGATGATTTTATTGAATAAAAATTAAAATTATAAAAAATTAACTTTATAAAATTATATGAAAACATTTATTACTAAAATTGAAATTATAAACTAAAATTGAAATAATTACAATTTTTTTTTTGCTTCTTATGTAATTTATATCTTTCTCTCATTGATCAACTGATCTGTGATTCAATTTAATTAATGATTCTGACATTTAATCTGGTTTTTTCCTGAATCTGAAGAGAATGAAATTAATAATACACAAAAGACAGAAATCACATAAAAGACAAATAAACAGATAGAAAAATCTTGATAAAATAAATTTCAATGCCATTTTAGGTGCTTGATTCAAGTTCACAGATTTATTGCTTTATTATTTCCCATTCTTCAAGATTTCTTTCGACTTAAAAAGTAAAGTAAAAATGATATATTGTATAAGATTAAAAATGACATCAAATTGCTTCCGTATTTCGATAAACAAAACATTCATTTATACATATTTTATTGTGTCTAGAAATACATCAACTTGTGTTTATAAGATGTACTTATAAACAAAACCAACGTATATCGTGTGTACATTCAGATTAGAGTTGAGTTTCTTGAGATTATGAGATTTAATCATTTATTATGAAAAATAAGTCCTCATAAGATTTAATTTCATATTTAATTGTCATCTGCGAACGAAACAGCTTCTGAAATGTTTTCAAAGTCATCGACGAAACAATAACTAAATCTTGGCCATTTAATTTTAATGGATTCTCATGCAGATTAAATGAGGAATTATTAATGGAAAATTGGTTGTGGTTGTAGTTGTTATACGGTTAGGATTGTTGTTGCTGTAGGTGTTGTTGTTATTATGGTTATTGTTATTATGGTTGTTGTTGTTGTGGTTGTTATTTCGGTTGATATAATAAACGGTTATAAAAATTATGCCGATTATGATTTGAATGATGGTTGTGATTATAGCGATGATGGTTACTTATAATCACTGTAGAGATGATGATTCTGAAGAGGATGACACGGAAGATGATGATACTGAAGAGGATGACACCGAAGATGATGATTCTGAAGATTAGGACTCTGAAAATGATGACTCTGAAGATGATGACTTTAAAGATGACTGAAAATTATGAGTATAATGAATGCGATGAATGAATCCGGTATTAGAGTCATCTAATAATAATAACTAATAATGACTGATGATGATGACTCTTAGAATGACCTCCTCTAATGATGTTGACTCTAATGATGCTGACTCTGCCGATGATGGCTCTGATGATGATTATGATAAAATGAATTTTGTTTGCTATGATGATAATTGCTTTTATTGTTATTGTTATTATAATTAACATTGCATTTGTACTCATATGTAAAGTTTTGATGGTCTTTGAGCTGGGTTTGGTACGGGGGCGGCTTCAGGGTTTTCAATTTTGGTGTCTGTATTAAATAAACTGTGAATTTTCCCCAATAATTCGGCTTGTGGTTTCTGGTGGGGTTGGCAACCGCCGCGGGCGATGTCGGTTGACGTCGGCTGCGGCCAAGCAATTTCAGTTAATAGACAATTAAGCACACCTGAGGTTAAGAACTGAAAAATTATTAATTAATTTTCGCAACCAATCGCAAATCAACCATATTTTTGTGACATTTTTAGTGCTATTTATAACATAAGCTTGTCATATAACAAAATATGACAACCTGTCAGAAAATAATTTACATGGAAAGCATCCAAATTTTGAGTTGAGAGCTTGTGAAATTTTATTCTTAGAAAAATAATTAAAAACAATCACGTATACGATAAATATGAACATTCAGAAATCTATACCTTGAACTTAAGAAATGACAGATAGTTTTTAATTTTTTTTTTCTTTTTTTTTTACATCAATTTTATGTTCGTTTATTTCTATTAAAAGAAATTACTTTCTTTTAAAGCAAATTACTTCTTAAAGAATATTTTTGAAAAATGTTGATATTAGAATTTTTATTTCAAATTTAATTAATTAAAATTAGCAAAATTTACTTGGAAAATATTTTATGGCAAATTTTAAATCAAATTTGAGTTCAGTATATTATTTGTCTAGTTCAATTTTTGTTCTTAGTTTAAAATTTCTATATTTCTGTATCAAAGCTGACTTTCTGTCAGCTGTCATCTGTCAAAAATACATTTGGCCTTTGACAACAACGAATCGATAATATTTTATAACCTGCGTTGTCATAACTTCGATGAAATACTATAATAAATACCTAGTAATCAATTTTTTTTCATCAATTTCTTATTTTTGCCTCTCACTGACAGCTATCAACTCTCAATACGTTGAATTACAAAAACAAAAGAAAAAAAAACTGAACCAACCCTCTTTACATTTGGAAATGAAATAAAATATATAAAAGTTTCTAATTTTTCATTTATTTTCTTTTCTTTGAAACACAAAAGGTGTTTCATAAAATAATATTTGTACTAATTTTTTATTTTTTTGACATGTGTCACTTGTCACAAAAAAACACTGAACATATATTTGCTTATATTATTGTAGATATTACAGAGTCTTTTCGTGAAGAGGTTATTTTTATCCCTTCCAATGAGGATAATGATAAAGGCAACTGTCAAAGCGAGTGTCAATTTCGCACGCGTTTTTTGACATTTGTGATCAGCACAATCTGCCAAACATCACATTTGAGTAATGATTATTCAAATGATAAAAAATACTTTTGCAAATCGTTCATCATTTCGAACTTATGGAAGATATTTTGTGATACTTTAATAGTACACATCTGTGCAAGATATCTATCGTGTTTTAGATAGATTTCAGCTCATATTTTCCCTATATATATAGTCTATGATCTAGATCTTTCGTTTTATATTCTAAGTAATGAAAGTGTGAATAAAGCGTTGAATCTATCGATTTGTCATCAGTAGCAATTCTATCTGTCGAATCTGTCCGTAAATCTGTGCACTTAAATAATGAATTGACTTACATACACCTGTCTAATATCTATATTAATAAATAAATAAATAAATATAAATTCATTCTGAATGCTGTATATGACAGAAACTAATAACTGTCAATCATTAAATGCAGCTTTAAATCAAATCTCATCTTTTTTGATAATGTAATGAAATAAGTTTCTTTACCTCTTTCGTTATCTCATTTCTAGTAAAATTATTTATCTGCAATTAGCCTCAAAGCTGACTGAGAGCTGTCAAAAGTCTTGAGTTAAATTAGACTTACTTAAATTCCAAATTTCGAAATAGCTATCAAAAATCGTCTCATAATTCGCATGCATCTCATAGCTCGAAGTTATGCAATTAAATTTGAATGCTGTCAAATTACAGAGATTTGCATTTGGATTCAAATCGTACACTCAAAGAAATAAATTCCATTATTTATTCATATCTCTTTCTAGTCTATTCGTGTATTCTGACATCTGTCAAATCCTTAACAAAAACAAAAGACACAACTAAGAATATCTAAATTAAAACTTGAAATAATTCAAATAGTAGCACTCTGAAACTTCATATACTTCATAATTTACATAAGATTGAAATTTCAAATATTGCATTGGAGTTTATCACTGACAGCTGTCAAATCGCATACGTGCAGTTTGCACACTGAGGTTATTGAATTCTTAGTATTAAATTTATCAAAATTAATTCAAGCATTTCATGAACTATTATATAAGTTAACTAAGTTTAATTCTTTTCTCTGCTAATTTGCATTATTTTGACAGCTGTCAGTTGGTTGTACGATTATATATAGTAAATACGTATTATAGTTCAAATTTATATTCGTATTTTTTCTTTTTAAATAAAATTTATGATCGAAAAAAATGCGTTATTTTTTATAACGTTTTTTTAATCAACTTGCTATGTTATTTAGACAGGTGTCAAAAATCATTTTAAAGCAAAACGAATCCACTGTAAATACAAATAAAACACAAAACTAATAAAGTTTAAGTTCAACTCATATGAAATCTGAATTCATTACTGTTAGAAACAAAATGCTGTATGTTTCAAAGTACATATTGTAATATTTTTCATTCTAATCTCTTCTCTACTCAGCTCTGGCCTTTTGACAGCTGTCAAAAGTTTAAAACAATCATAAATATAATATCAAGAATATAAAAGGGTAGATTATTCATAAGAATAAATTCAGTTTGAACTTTTCTATAACAGAAGTATATTTATACACATACATATGTTTGTATGCCTAAATATTAAAAACTATTAAAATTGTTGATAAAAGTTTTAGAAAAACAAAATGAAATAATCAACTTGTTAAACTTTGACTACATGACGTCGATAGAGACAATAGTTAAAATATTCCAACGCATTTGCATAAATAATTATATATGTATGTATCTATATCAATGTATGTATAAATCCAAATAATGTTTACATGAACATGTACAGATCTTTATATATATGTATATACCTATCGATATGTGTATAATTATATAGTTGCATATAAAACCATTTAATTTTGCACATGAATGCATTTAAATGCTTTGATTGCTTTTACTTAAGTGTGTGTATGGAAACAAACCACAAACAGGACATTCAGATAGGTGAACAGACAGACAGACAGATGAGCGAATGGGCAGACAGATGAACGAATAGGCAGACACATAAACGAATGGACAGACAGTCTGATAGACAATCAGATTCAGAAACTAACAGATTCAAAGTCTGTTAGTTCAAAGTCCACCAGCTAAACGGAAAATCCAACTGAGGCAGACAGAGAGGCATACAGATAGTCTGAGACAGACAGTCAGACAGCCAGAGAGACTTTGATACAGATATCAGCTGGAGTTCGGAAATACAGTCTACTATCAATAAATATTAAAATTATAGTATTAATGGTGCTTTTATTGTTGGAAGTCGTGTTATTATTATTGTAATAGTTCTTGTTGTTGTTGTTGTTGCATTCGTTATGCACGATTCTGCTAAATTATTTAATTAGGGGTGTCATAAATTACACAAGTAATTCCCACAGCAACAATTTTGAGTTAGATTGCAAATGCGATCGAATACAAAACGTTCGAACGACGACCCTACAAATAAAGTATGATCGAATAGCAGCATACAGGGTGTTTACAGACACACTCTATAGACACACAATTCAAAAATGTCGTTATATTGGAAGATTTCGTTGTACATATTTAAAGATGTCGTTATATTTAAAGTTTTTGCTATAATCGTTTTATAAATGATATTTAACAATTTCGTTTAATTTTTACCGTTTCAAAAATATTAAACCATGCACAATACAATAACTAGAAAAGCTCCGAAATTTCCATGAAGTCTCCCATAGAAATTCGTCAAATATCTGAAAAATTTTAAACCTTCGTTTAATTTTTGAAATTCCTTTACATTTTAAATATGTGGTTACATACTCAGGTGATTTTAAAATAATTTCATCTGGTTATATTGGTTTCTCGATGCATGGATTGTTATCGTACAGTACAATACAGTATAAAGTGCAGAGTACAATGAATGACCCGAATGAGACCACCTTTTCCACGATACCATCGTAATTACCCTGTATTCAGCTCGACTATACACAACTTTGTTTCCAAACAAGCGATGCATTCATTACGTACGTTCAATGAAATATGATAGAACGAAGGACGAGGGACGAAAGACGATGGACGATAGACAAGAGGTGAGAGATGAGTGGCCAGAGATGAGAAACAAGAGCCGAGACTATTTATTAGCATTCATACGATTCCGATTAAATACGCTTCAACAAGCAACATCATCAAAATTTTGTCAAAACCAAAACGAAAACCATCACCGCCAGCAACAACAAAAGCAACAACAACATGTACATAGCATGCATTATTAGAGTATCTGATGTTTGTTGTTGTTGTTGTTGTTGCTGTTGCTGTTGCTGTTGCTATTCTGGATGATGCACTCAAAGCAAATAATATTTAATCTGGCTTTTTAGTTGGATTTAAGTACTCACTCTCATTTTGATGCGTTCTGTGCGATGTTGATAAAATTTGTGCTGATGTTTTTGTGGATATGATTTCGTTGGTGTTAAGGTCATGTAGCAGCACTTAAAGGCTAATGGATAAATAGCAGCAACAACAACAATAATAACAGCAAAAACGATGGCAATAACAGCATCAACGATGGCAATAACTATATTAACGATGGCAATAACAATTCTAATAAATGAACTCGTACTTTCGATTAGCATCGAATCGAATTTTTAGGAATTCCATTTATCAATGACGAGCTCTTTGAACGAATGAAATTTTTACAGTTTATTAAAAAATTCATCATTAAAATTTTACAATTTATGAAATTTTAAATAAATATTTTTATAAGTTTAAGAAATTTTTGGAATGTTTGTATAGTTTATTGAAATTATAAACCATTCCTGAAATCAAAGAATTTCAGGGTTTTTCGTAATTTAAATAAGTTTTATTTATTTTTCAAAAAATGTGGTAATTCAAAAATTCCATTCAAAATTGTGCAGAATAAGCCGAAAAAACAGAAGCAGTCAAACTTCTAAAAGCCACCAAATTAATCAGAAAACAGGAAAAAACCATAGAAAAAAACCACAAAAGCATAGAAAGAATAACAGAAAAAAGCATAAAGACTAGCCAAATATAATAATAAAAAAAAGTATCTATAAAAACAATAAAACATCTCAACGTGTGTCATAAATTGAGGTTTATTCGTCTAACAGCTTTTTTATGGCATCTACTACATTAGTGTTGTTTTTTATTCTCCGCTTAATAAGCTTGTGCTTGTTGTTGTCTTGGGTTTTTTTTCAACAACAAAAACAACCCAAATTTAACAACATCAGAGGCTTCCAATAGAATGTTCAGTTGGCAACACAAACATTCGCTGTTGGTCGATCAATAAATCAATCGATTCTTCGCTTGATCTATTGATTGATCATTCTGCCGGTTGGTCGCTTTGTCAATCGGATGATCGGCGGTTTGGTGGGTTTTTTCTTGAATCTATTGATTTCTTGGTTCCATTGAATGCTTGATCAGTCAATCAGTCGATCAGTCTGCTCGCTTGCTGGCCACTCTGAACGTTTACCTGTTCGTCGCTGCTATCCAACCACTCCAGCTGTGAACCTCGAACAGCGCATCGTATTAGTCACTGTTTGTGGTCCGTCCGTCTGCACGAGTGACTGACTTCTGGTTTTAAACCTCGTTCTGTTTGTTGTACTGCTGTTGTTGTTATTATTTTTTTTTTGTGCTACGTTTTGTTTGACGCATCATCGTAGGACGAGTTTGCGAAACACTCATTAAATTTTATGCGATTTTTGCCGCTGTTTTTTTTTTTTTCTTGCTGTCTTCGCTTTTCTTTTATTTGAATGTCGTTGAGTTGAGTCAGCGTTTAAAAATTTGTTCTAGGAATGTGAAAAGTGACGCGTTTGCGGAGTGCTGCCAAAATATAATAAAATAAAATATAATAAAATGTAACAAAATAATATAAAAAAACATAATATAATAAAAGAAAATAATGCAAAATAAAATTAAATAAAATTCACTTTTCCTCTCTTAATTTTTTTCTATTATCCTGTTACGAAAAATAGTAACAAAAATCGATGGAATGAGATGGAAATGCGATTGTATGAGTGGGCGGGGAAGGCGTGGTTGGATGGTGAGGCAGGCAGGCGATGGTTGACCGAGCTCAGCTGTCGCTTGTCACTTGTTACTTGACATGGCCTTTGACACGCGCTGATATATTAAAGATTAAAGTAATTCCAGCAACAATAACAACAACAACAGGAATGTCAAATAAAGCCAACAGCAATAATAACAACATATACGCTAACAACAGCAACATCTGGCAATGAAAATAATATCAGCTACGTTAGCAATAAATTCAATTCAATTTACTTAATTTATGCAACACTTGTGCAGGAAACAACAGCAACAACAACAACACATGTAAACACAAGAAAAACGATACCAAAAAAAAGTGCTACCAAATCATAAACTTTAATTTGGTGTTGTTTTTTTTTTCTTCTCTAACATTTGCGCTTCTTTTTTTTGCCTTCATAACATTTGTAGCTCGTACTTATTGTACATCCATAAGTACATCCAACATATATAAATATATAGATGTATGTATGTATGTGAGATACAACAACAACAACAATTATTAATTTTTTCTCCCCTCCCCTCCCCCCAGATTATTACGCTACTGCTACTGACAATATTTACAACACTGTTTCTTTTCTTTTTCATCTCGTTTCTTTGCAGCTCATTCGTCGGCAACGCTTTCGACGTCGTGGACGTTGCTTGAGCTCCGCGTTGTTGCGCTTGTTGTGCTCTGTAGTCGTGTTGTTGACAGCTCAGCGTGAAGACATCCCAGCCGCCGAGCTGACAGCTTGTTGTATGGTATTCGATCCGAAGTGTCAAAGTGGCAGCGACACCCGGCGGCACACATCGTATGCAACAGCAACAGTGGCAGTAATAATAACAACAGAAATATCGGTTGACAACAGCGATAGCAGGTGAAATCAACGCAGGTGTTCAACGTGAGTGTCGTTTGTGTGCATCGTCATTCGTCGTCGATCGAGACAGTCAGTTAGTCGGTGAGAACGATTACGAGAACACAACGAGTGTAAAAGAGCGGCAGGTGTGTGAAAGAGAGAGTGAGAAGAGTGTGAAAGAGTAGGATCGTGTGTGTGTGTGTGTTGCGGTCGCACGCGATCAAAAATGACAGACTCATTGAAGCTGGCGGAAATGCAACGAACAAGCATTGAATTCGAACGTCAGCGTCATCTGGCGAATTGGTTCATCAAAAGCAGTCCACATATGGCAACACCATCAACACCGTTAAGTACAAATGGTAAGTGTAAAGAGCGTAAAGAGAGAACACGAAATGTAAATAGAAGGTAGAAGAAGAATAAGAGAGGAAAAGTGTCGAGTATCCAAGGTGAAAAGTTCAATGGAATTATGAAGGACTGATTTATGAAGCGAGTGTATGCCAGAAAGAGAAGGGAAGAGAGAGAGGAGGGATTTGGGTGGGGGAATCACAGTTATTCTGACAAATTGAAGTAGATCTCTACTTAACTCGCTCCACTCTCTTGATTATGATTGAGACGTCAAAAAACGTGATATCGTGATACAGTTACGATAGACTAAGTAGCGTACAATAAACCCGTCATAAAATATTCTCTCAATAGATTCCTCTACTTTATTCTTACCTCTTCTATTCAACTCAACCACTCTCTTGAATTAAGAATAAAATTGAGATGAATTCGAATATTTTCAAGGCCATTTTCTAAACTTTCCTTCAAAACCCAAACAATTATAAAGATTATCCGATTCCAATTCTAGAACAGAAAAGCTCTCTTCCTGCCTTTTGACTTACTTTAGAAGCAAAATCTTTTATAATTGATATTTATGTATTCAATCTCTAAAATAAAATCTTATCTCAAATTATTCAGATTTTGAAAAAATTCATTCTATGATTCATATTATGATGAAATTCATTCTGCGATTCACGTTATGATGGAATTCATTCTATGATTCACGTTATGATGAAATTCATTTTATGATTCACGTTATGATTAATCTATCCTCATACTTGATAAATTATATGATTCATTCTTCGTGTTTTATGTCTTTTTCATTCATTTAGGTGTCGTAAGTGGTGGTTCCGGTGCCGGCGGCAGTTCGACCAACAACACCTCAGCAACACAATCAGGGAACGCGGGTACAAAGAATGGCAGCTGTAGCAGCACTCCAGCAGGTGGTGCTCACGTCACCGGCGGTGGCAAAATCAACACAACGAATCCTTTATTTTTTCTAATGACCAGCAATGGCAACGCTGGAGCTGCTGTAGGCAATCCGAATGGCATTCCAAAGAGCGGCGGCGGTAAACATTGCAGCGGCCCAGAAACGGCAGCCAAGCATTCGTCGCGAGCGCATCCTGTTTTGAGCGGTAATTCTAAAGAAAAACAAACTTAAGACTAAACGTAATTACTAAATGATTTATTAAATTTAATGAATATTTTCTGCTGCCCTCTTCTCTTTTCCAACAACAACAACGATGCAACAGCTGCGAAAGGTGCTCCTCTCACCGCAGCCACGCATCATGTGGAGGGTCGCAAGCCGAAGCTGCGACGCTTCAACTCTCACGACACGGGCGCCAACATGTTCTCGGTGGCGGACTTCGAAAACGCTCGCCTCGCTCGACGGAACGAAGTCGAGATGAAGCAGCGGCTGCAGCGACGTATGAAGCTAAGCGCTCAGGGCGTCAACGGGTACGCGGGAGGAATGGCGGGTTGTGGAGTCGGCGGTGGTGGCGGTGTGCTGGGGCTCTATGGCAACGGCAGCCTGAGCGGCGACTGTTCCACGGGCGACAGCAAAGGCTCCAAGCGTAGCAATGATGTGAGTAAAATAATCGAAAGATGACACACATTTCAGTGTTCTGTAAGAGTTCTTCAGTTATTGCATCCTCTCATTTATTTTTGTTTTTCCTTTACAGTCTCAAACCGAGCCGTTACCCGCAGAAATATTTCTCGATCGTTTTACGCTGCCGCGAGTCGTCCGAATTTCGTATAAAACGAAGTTTTCGCATGAAACCCTGCAGTCGTCGTCTTCGAATGGATCATCGACGGTGACCACCAACTCCTCAACGCAATCATCGAGTGGTACCGGTGGCATGGACGGCTCCGGCATTGGTACTGGCACTGGTACCGGTAATGGTACTAGTAGTGGTCCCGGCATAGGCACCGGAACCGGTACATCCTCATCGACTGCTTCATCTAGTGGCAATATTAATAATAGCAATACGAATATGAATAATAGCAACAATAATAGTAATAACAACAACAACAACAACAACATTAGTAGCAACAACAACAATATCAATACAGGAAACCTTCCTCAAACAAATGGAAGCAGTTTAAAACATGGTGGTAATTCTGGTTCTACAGCACCCACCAGTTGCTTGGACCACTCTAACCATACACAAGGTGCTGAATTATTTCTGCTGTATAGGCTGGTACGTCAGCGTCATATCTATCATGGTTTCAATGCTAAAACAGGCGTGGCAAATCGAAAGAAGGGCGTCATGATTCCACAAGAATTTCCAGGTAAGTTCACACAAAATAAGGATTTTTCTACTATATACTCGTACCATTCTTGTTGTTGAATTGACTTTTGGGAATAATTTATACCCGTATAAGGCAACCATATTGCTCCCAATTACGGGGGACAGAATTCTCCCAGGATATAAAAGAGATTACAGTAGTTGGAGTTTTTCAGTTCCTAAAGATTGTTCACAGAAAACTGGTTCCCAGGTATTAAAATTTATCAAGATACTGAAAAACTACCAAACTCTGTGGGCCTGAATATCGTCGGGTAATCATTAAGGTTCCCAAAATATCTATGGGCCAAATAGTAATGAAGATTTGTGGATATTTAAGCTCCGTTAAGCCTGAAGATAGCACTTTTTTGTTTTCCATTTATTCCGGATGATGGCGATGCCAACTAATTGTTTCATGATTTTGTTAGTTTCCTCATTTCTTGTTGTTGTTTTTGTTTTGGCTTTTTTAGGTTTTCAAGTGGCTTTCACAGACAAAAGGGAAAAACAAAGACTTCGGTCATTAACTTAAACAGCAAACGTCAACGACGTCATTGTTGATGTAATAACAATAATAGTTATTTTCCATGCCATTTTTATCAGCCATTTTTATCCACTTACATTCAGGAGTTGCCACCAAATTGACTATTCCCATTTCTTTCCTCTTTCTCTGTCACCATCGCCACCTTCCTCTCTCTTTCCCGTTGCTTATAGTGTCCTTTACTTTGTCCTCTGTCATTGTGTACAATCCAAATCTCTCTCTCTCCCTCTCTCTCTCTCTCTCTCCCCCTCTCTCTCTCTCTCTCTCTCCCACTCTCTCTCTCCCTCTCTCTCGTTATAGAATCATGTTAGTCACATTTGGCAGGTTGCCTGGCAGCTTTGGCTGAGAAGCTTTTGGCAACAATCCGCCTGCAACTTTGACCGCTTTACAGACAGACGGATAGCAGACAGACAGTTTTACAGTTTGGCACGAGGTGCGGAGGACTAGAAAGGGTTGCTGTTGTGGTTGTTTTGGTTGCTTTCCTACTGGATGTTGGGTACTTAACATTAATGACAGCCAATATACCGTAATGGTTAACAGTTGCTAATAAATTCAGTTCTCGGAGCTGTTATCGAATTTTTTTTTTGCTGTTTGGAAGAGCCTTTGTATTTCCTTTGTTTGTCTTTTGTTGTTGTGTGACTAGCTTAGTCCTTAGTCTAGTGTTAATGATAGTAAAAGTAACAACAACAATAATAATAGCAATAACAATAGCTGTATAGCTGAACGAACAGCTGTAGAGTGAAATGTCAAAGTTCATTCATCACACAAATGAGTTGGAATAAAAAATATAAACTTTTTGTTGCTTTTATTTCTATTTTTTCGTTCGTGTTGTTGTTTTTTTTTTACTATTTGCTTTGCTGTATGGATTTATATTGTAGTTGTTGTTGCTCATTCACTGCACTTGCTGTATTATTAATTGTTTGTTTTAGTTTCTGTGATGGGAAGTAAAGTTGGCAACACAGTCATTTTCAAGTCCTGTCTGCTGTTTGGTCGAGCTGAATTTCCAATTCATTGAAATACATGAAAATGGAAAAAAGAAGCACACACAAATACAAACACACACACACACATACATGCAAACATACATACATCGAACAAAATTGAGACAACACATGCGATTATGAAGCTGTCATTAAATTAAAATGCATTTTTATGATATGACGAAATGTTATTGCATTTTCTATGAAGGTTTTGTTTGCTGTTGTTGCTGTTATCGTTGTTGTTGTAAGCTTCCAGAAGTTTGCTCTACTGGTTGTTGTTTTATTTTGTTTCTGCTGTTTTTTGTTGCTGCTGTCCATGTTGTTGCTGGTAGAGTTTCTTTTGTATTCAGTTGCTTTGTTCTGCTTTTTCGTTTTATTGGTATTTTTTATTATTATTATTATTATTATTATTACTGTATTTGTTGTTGTTTCTTTTTTGGTTTTTGTTTTTGTTATTCCTTTTTTGGTTTTTGTTTTTATCGTACTATAAGAAGCTGTTCTTTAGTCCTATGGGCAACTTGTCTGTAGACTTGAATGCAGTATACGCATTAACAACAAACAATAGAAATGAGACAGGGCACTGTTACTGGTTACTAGAGAGTGGTAACTGGGTACTAGCTCACTTATGGGATCAGAACCCATTCATGCGGACTGAATTTCTTTGGATGTATTCTATCATTAGATGAATTAACGTCGCGACGCCCAAAAGTATGCTGCAATTTCTGTTTTATTATTATTACTATACTATTATTATTATTAGAATTATTATTGTTCTTAATATTAGTATTATTATTTTTATTATTATTAGTTTTATTATTGTTATTATTATTAGAATTAGTATTGTTATTATTATTAGAATTGTTATTGTTATTATTATAATTATTTTTGCTATTATGTCCATAATTATTATCATTATTATTTAATCATTATTATTAAATGTATTAATGTTGTTGTTTTCATTACTCATCCCATGATTGTGTTTATTGTATTCACTCTTCGTTTGTTTCGAATTTCGTATGCATCGATGAGTGCTGCCAAGTTTTGTTTTATTTGGTTAATTCGTTGTTTCTGTTTGTTTGTTTGTTTGGCTGAAGTTAGTTAAATAAATACACTAAACTTCATGTTATTTAGCGTGTACAAACAATCGCTTTCGGTACAAGTTATTGAATAAACAACTTAAATAATTGCCTGAGTATATAACATCAAGTATCAACGGCATCAAGTTTATTTTGACATATGTATGTATTTATGCACTTGTATTTATACATACTATGTACACATATACGCTGAGCTCCTCATGAAGATAGAGTGCACTCTGAATGAATACGAGACTTTATATAAAATTTTAAATAATTCAACTAAATTATCTACCATGTCATAATAAATAAATAAATACATGTAAGGTGCGGGTGTTGTTTGAAAAGGTAGAGGGGGAAGACTTGGAAGAGGGTAAAAATGGGGTAGAGTGGTGAACTGCTTGAATAGTGGGTGGGCAGAGAGGGAGAGCGGGTAATGAATTCTTTCTTTGAACTTCGTGGATGTGAAAAATAAAAGCGTCAATAGTAACAAACGCTCTATTTTGATTTTGTTTTCTTTTTTCCTCTAGGGAAGATATCGATAAACATTATCATTGTTATTATTATTATTATTAACATTTAAAAAAATTGTTTCTGTTATATTATATTGAAATATACTGTTGTTGTTGTTCTTGTGTGAAGGATGTGCATCCATTAAAAATTTTGAAAACCCCCCAGAAAAGAGGAAACCAGAAAAAACTGCGTACTCATTCTCATAAAATGGCGGAAATGGGCGTGAAAAATGTATGTGGGTGAGTGTGTTTGTGTTTAGCGTATGTTTATGTTGGAAAAACATTATTGGAACAACTCATTACCGTCATACTCACATATACACAAACAAACACGCACACAGACACACACACACGCACACACATGCATCATCCCATCTGTGATACTTAAATTCTGCTGCTGCTGCTGCTCATGCTTTTGGTATTTTTTTTCTTTTTCTTTTGAAGCCTTTTTAAGTGAGGGTTTCATGCATGTTTTTTAATGCACCCAGTTTTCGAATTTTACGCTAAAAGCCAAGGAAGTCGATGCTAAAAGCGGAAGGGTGGCTCAAGAGTGGGGGGGGGGACGATGGACCACATGTTTGTTGATACTAAAGAACTGAAGAAAAGAACCAACAACTCGAAGAAAAAAAGATGCAGAACAAAAGTAAAAAGAAATAAAATAAAGTACCATTAAAATACTTGTTAAGCTTAAAAGCATGCATCATATTTTTTAAAGTGGTATTTTTTACATTTTGTTGTTGATGTTATTGTTTTTGTTTTTTGTTTTTGTTATTTTATAGTTGTTTTTACTTTGGTTCTTTGGTGGATTTAAGAAGAGGATTTCAAGCTACATAACATTCATTATATTCACCTTTAAACAAACAAAAATTACAACAACAACAAATGATCATTGAATTTTTTCTAGTGAGTTCTTTAAGAGTGACTTTTTTTATTTTGATTTTAATATTAAAATTTTGTTTCCTTTGCTTCTTTGCATAAAATTTTCTTAAATAGCTATAAAAGAAGAGTGGAGAAAATTGAGAGAGAAAAACATGTTTAAAGGAACAGATCCAAAGCGTCAGACATCCATTTTTTTTATATTCCTCTCGCTTTATTGTTATCAATTCAAACTCCTCCTTCCTACCCCCTCCCGTCCTCCATCCCCTCCTTCCTATCCACCAGCCATCCACAACCCGCTCTGCTCTGTCTGTTCCAATAAATCCTGTCAGCTTAAAAACATTCAGCGGTTTCCTTTCCCTCTGTTGTGGTTGTTGTGGTTCTCGTCGTCGTTGTTGTTGTTGTTTTATTCTTCTTCTTGTTGTTAACGTCACCATCACCGAAAACGCGGGTGACGCGCTTTGTTCAAGCTTAACGCATGACATTAACGCCCAGCTTAAAGCGATCAAGCGGAGTGAAGGACGCTTTTAATATGCACAAGTGTCTAGTTCAGTATGCGCGATATCTGTGCAGAGTAGAAAGCGCAACGACCAACAAATCCATGCATAAAAATGTCAACTTATTTAAAAATGTGTTTTTTTTTAAAATTTTAATGTACTCACACATGGGTGTAGAGAGAGAGAGGGGCTGAGCCAGAGGGGGTAGGGTGAGAAAAAGAGAGAGAATGAGCGAGAGTTCGCGTAGAGAGAAGAGAAAGAGACAAAGAGTTAGGTTCAGAGAGGAGATGACTCAGAGAATCGGGAACATAGTAAAGGCATAGAAGAGGGGTATATACTCTAACAGTATCATTGTATTTGTGTGAGTGTGTGTGTGTTCCGATATTCACATCTCTTTCTCCCTCCCCCGCTTGTGCGTGTGTGTGTTCCCGTACTTATGGATGCTTACTCAATGGATTATCTCCAAATTTATTGACAAAATATTATATTTTGTACCCTTTCTTTATATGTACATAGAATTCAGAATTTTATCGTTTCCACGAGACTGTTAAAAAGCTTAATTTTAATGTTGAGTGCTTCTTCATAGCAACAAAAAATTAATTTTAATGATTATTAATGGTTATTTTTTTACATTGTTTTTGTATATTTTAAATATAAACAATGACTTCAAGTATTTTTCAGCAGTTTTTTTAATCTTAATGCTTGAATTTTTGAATGAGGGGAAAAAAAACACAAAATAGATGCTAACCCTTCATTATATCCTTATGCCTTTCTTTCCGCGTCCCATTAAAGGCCCCTTTAACACGTTTCTTTGGTGAATTTTGAGACAACTTTTATAACTACTATAAAGAAGTATCAACATCATCTATGTACTGAATGATGTTTCCTGATAATGGTGATTATAATAATAATGACGATACTGATAATAATAATGATTATAGTGACGACTATACTGACGATTATAATGACGATTATAAGAACGATGATGACGATTATAGTGGCGATCATGTTCATGAATATGTCGATTATGATAATCCTAGTAATGATACGAGTAACGATGATAAGATTATGATACTCTTAATGATAGTACTGATGAAGGTAGTACTGCTGATGATGAGGATGAGGTGATACGAATGATAACAATGATGATTATTAATGTGATGAACATGATTATGAACGTTATGATGCTAATGAATGATCTTGACGGTATTGAGAAGAGGAATGATAACTATAATAATAATGATGATGATACTAGTGGTGTTGAGGATGATACTGATGATAATGGCAATGATGATCATGATAGTAATGACAATGTTAATGATGTTGACTCTTATGATAATAATATTCTGAAAATGCTGCTCACTGAAGGATATCCAAGCAATTAAAACCTGACTCTTCTGTTAGTAAAATAAGATTATTGTTGTTGTAGTATGAGTTGTTGTTGCTGTTTTTAGTGTTTGTTGTTTTTTTTGTTTATATTATGGATGCTCAAAATATGTTTGCTTTTCATTAATAAGTAATTTTCAAGGTGCTGGTTTTCATTCTGATGTTGTTTATACTGCAGTTGTAGTTGTTGGAGTTGTTGTTCTTACAGTTGTTGTTGTTTACCTTGATGCGGTTATCATTGCTGTGGTTGTGACTGACTGTCGTCTTAACATCAAAAAAAACCCTAAAATGAAACATTATAATATAAATGGAAAAAAATCATAAGAAAAGGAAGAAATGCAGAAAACAGAAATGAAAATAAATACACAGATTTTCATATTAAAATTTTAAGCGAGAAAATTAATAAACAGATTGCAAAAGTGCACAGAAACCATTGTAGTTCAAAAGTGTTTTAAAAAGCATTCAAAAGCTTAAAATTATCGCTTCACAACATCAACTTCAACTTCAAATTTTATGTTGAAGTTGAAAAACTGTTCAACTGTTCAAAAGTAAATTTTTACTTTTTTCTTTAGTTTCGATTGGCGAGTGAAACAAATAAAGTTGAGTTAAATAGAAGGAAGTAGAAGAAGAAGAAGATTAAGAAGAAGAAGATTAAGAAAAAGAAGAAGAGTAGAATGAGGGTAAAAGCGGACCAGACCGGAGATGTTCAAAATACACATAATAAAGTATAGAAATCGACTCAACTCGAATTTTCAACTCAGCTCAGCTGCTACTGATGTTGACGCTGCTCCTGCTGATGCTTCTTTTGCTGTTACAAACTTTTCTACTTTGAAGCTTTAATAATAATAAAAAAAGCTCTTCATAACTTCTTTAATACTATTTCTAGGAAAAAAAGTAAGCTTCCATCTGCGAGGAAGAAGATTCTTCTATCTTCAAATTATTCTCAGCTGTTGTTCAGTTCGATAAAAGTTACTTTCACGAGTTTGTTGTTGGGTTTTTGTTAATGTCCTCAACCCCTACCAACCCCTCCCATGTCTTCCGGTATATTATGCAATTTCTTAAATGACTTTAAAACTTATTTAAACAAACATTTATTTAATATTGCTTATAGCAAAATATGTATTAAAAAACTTCATTTAAATTAAGTCAAACTACAATTTGAAAAAAAAAACAATATTTTCCGGGAAACTATTAAGATTATTTTCTAAAAAAATTAATTATATGATTCATCAAATAAAGAAATTGTATTTATTGCATATAAATAATTTAATTTTAAATTAGAATTTTAAATTATTTCATTGCGCTCTAAGTTTTTGTTTTTATGTCATTTATTTCAATTTTTCTAATTATTTCTCCATTTCTTTCCTAAATTTACTCATATAATAATAATAAGGTTTTTTATTTCCATTTGAGTTTAAGAATCAACAACCAATTAAATGCTACAAATTTTCATCATTATTCTCAATCTATCACCCTTTGCACTTCCCCCCCCCCCCCCCCCCGCACTCCTCTATCACCTGCTTTAAAAACTTTTTTGTTAACACCAAAATTTAAAATCCATTCTGTTTATTGCAAAAATTAAAAACTTTTATTGCTACGATGTTTCAACCGCATTCTGGCAAAAAATAAAAAGGGAAGAAAAAACCAAAGAAATATAAAAAATGGAACAAATTAAAACAGCTGAATGAAAAAAAAAACTGGAACAACAAAGTTATTAAAAAGTCGTAAAAAAGTATCAAGAAATATCCTGAAAATTCTGATACGATTCTTAGCATTCCTTCGCTAAGTTCACCCTCCCTTCATTCCTGCAAAATGACTCAATTGAAATGTCATCAGCAGAATGTAAAATAATGTAAATTGAAATGCTTTAAGAAATGTTTTAAAAATGCTTTAAATATAAAAACCAGGGATTTTTATTACGAGTCCCCGCTGTGTTCCGGTGTCTGTGTCTTGTACCACAAAAATCTGGCTCGTTAAATAAAGAAGTCTGGAATGTTTTTACCGTTTTATCTTCCGAGACCTTCACCTTTATCTTCGACGGTGATAAAATGCATTCGTAATTATTTCAATTTATTTTTTCTTATTATTAAAGATTTTGAGAGATTTTCGGAAGATTAAAGAAATATTTTGTGTTGAGGTTGGTGATGAGATGAGATGGAGTGAAATTAATGAATAAATTATTGAATAAAACGACTTTGTAAAGGACATACTTTTTTTGAATCCAGGTTTTATATTTAAATCTATCAAAATCCCAAAAATTGAATCCAAATTTCAAGAAGAAGAATTCAAGAAGACTTCTCTTTTAACTTCTCTCCTCTCTTCGGTTGATTTGTATAATTAAAAACCTTCAACTGAAAATAAACTAAACTGAGAGTCATAAAATCAGCCATAAAAAAGGATCCTACAACCGTCTACAAGCAAAGTTTTGTACTTAATTTGCGAAACAGTTTTTGATTGACCCGGACAGGGGGCTGCAGGGGAGGGGGTTTAATATAGCTATCTTTTTCTCGCAAAAAATACTCTCTGAAGCCCTATAAAAATATTAAATATTCATTTGGGATGAGTTTAGCTATAATTTAAGAATGGACAGCGTAACAAACTAAAGTAGACTAAAAACAAAATCAGAAAACTGAAGAAGAATAAGAGAATCAGCAGGAATGACAAATAAACAACAACAGCAACAACAAGATACAAGCAACTGTCATCTTCATTAAAGCTGCTGCTGGATTTATTTACAGTCTGTGTTCATTTTTCCGCTGTCCAATTCATTAACACTCCCGACGGACTGACGTTCGTTCTGCTTGCTGCTCTCTTTCGTCCTCTTACTTCTCCTTCTCTTTCTCCCCCTCCATCCCACGTCTGTTCCTGACAACCGGAAAACCCAGCAACAATCTAGTTTCTTTTTTTAACTCACGAACTTGGTTCTTTTTTATATTATTCACTCCACTTGATTTTATTCCCCTCGTCTCACTCCCTCCCTTCTCCCCTTTAGACATTTCTGTAGTCTTCTGGCTTCTATTTGTTTACAATTGAATACATTTCCGTAGCTAGAATTTTTTATCAAAGGTTCTTTACCGGGGTTTCCTTTTTTAGTTTTAGATTTTTTCTTTTGTGATTCCTTTTTACCATCTACCACTCTACAGGGTGTCTTTGGTGTACGACTTGAAGATCTCTCGGATTTAAATCCTTTTCATGCTTCAGTATATAGTAATTTTTCTTCACTATCTTCTTCTTGGTCTTCGCTTTTATCTTCTTCATATTCTTTTCTTTCCCATTTCTCCTTCATCTAACACTCTATTTGCTTCTTCTTGTTCCTCGTCTTAGTCTTCTTCTTCTTCATCATCTTCGGACTTTTAAAGCTGCTGACTTAAGATGGTTGTTGTTGATATTTTTAAATGGCAACATTTTCAACCGGATCCGGGTTTTTATGAAGTAGAAGTAGAAGAAGGATAAGAAGAAGAAGAAGAAGAATACATCCCTAACGAATGAACTCAACTACACAACTATTTACATTAGAATGTTGATGATGATGATGTCGCTTTACATTCATTAAACATTAATTTCTATTAGTGGAGGTATCACTGTAGTTTTATCTGTGTTTTATAGTAAACATGCGTGTGTATTCATATATACATGTGTGTGTGTGTGTGTGTCTGTATATTTTTCACTCTTTCACCAGCGACCAGTTGAAGCAATTAAATCCTGATAATTAATTGATGCACAGACTCTGTCATTCGCACTCAACAAACAGACACACTAACAAACACGCACACATGAATACACAACCAATCATATATACCTCAACTATAAACATATCTACACACCCACACACACAGACGCATGAACCATATATTCATATACCATACTTACTTAAACGCGTTCGTAGTTACGAACTATATGAACAACAACAAAACGAAAGAGACAAAATGACGCTTCTGATATGATGACATGGTTCGGCCATTTTCGCATTTAACAGTTATAAAAAACACGCAGATGTACGCAGAAATACAAAGCAGAAAAATACCAATCCTCTTCCGAAGAAGCGCTTCTCTTAGAACCAGGTTTCCGGACACTTTTATATGAAACTAAATACGAATTTAGAATGATTTAGGAAAAGAATGAATGAGAGAAGATTAAAAAAAGAGCGAGTAGAAGAGGAATAAAAGTAGGATGAACAGAAAAGGATCGAGTTAGATGGAAGACGAGTGGGAGAAGGACGTATACAAGAAGCAAAAATGAAAAGAATATAGAAAGAGATCGGCGAGAAAGGCGGCAAGGATAAAGAGCGTGTAGAGTAGAGTAGATGGAATACGAGTAGAAAGAAGACGACTAGAAGAAGGGCGAGTGCAAGGATGTCGGGGAAAGAAGAACGAGTAGAAGAGAAACGCCTGGAAATGGGATCGAAAATAAGGGGAAGATAATAAAATTATGAAGCGGTGTCTTTATGGCGTTATTGTCTTTTGTTTTCCCGGGAAAAGGAAAAAGTCTGGCAAATATGTGTAGGAACTACGAATAGAATGAACAACTACTGGGATAGTGCTGATGAACCACTTCTGTTCGATCTCTTCTGTGATGGAGGCTTCCTTTTTTTTGCTTACTGGGTTACTGGTCATAATAATACAACACACCAAGCCATCTGTGCGCATACAAACACATATATACATAGTATATATACATATACGCACACACATACACTGTACGCACTCCACCATGTATGACATAATATGTGTGTATCGACACACACACAAGCAGAAAAGCCCATGCATTGAAACTAATATGGCTGAGGATGTCGCTGTGTTTTTTATTTCCTGTTGATGGTGAACTTGTTGTTGAAACTGTTGTTGTTTTTGTTGCTTGCAATCTCTCAGTACCGCCGATCCTACATGATGTGCTGCTGCTGCTGCTGGGATACTAGAGTATCTGTTGGGTTAAGTTACTCGTTCGTTTAATCAAAAGTTGTTGTTGTTTTTATTGGTGCTGTTATAGCAGGTTCCATTCTTGTTGCTGGAATTGTTGCCGCTGGTCTTCATCATGCTAACGCATCATTAAGCAGCATCATTTTACTGCGTTCTAATTGCAAATTATTTAATGATGCATCATTAACGAGCGACGTGATAACGGTTACATGGAAACAAATACAATTACAGCAACAACAATAACAACAACCCAGCAACTACAACAATCATAGTGACATGAATAACACTGCTTTGGTCTTGTTTTTGAACAGCAAAAAATAACTGATGACAAAATTTTGTTTGAATTTAATTCGATTACGATTACAGGTCGAATATCAAATTTAACAAGAAGAAAATTAAAAAATGGCTCGATATAGTAAAACATACATTAAATATTTGAAATGAATGGGTATATATTTAAAATATACTTTTGAACCCTTTTAAATTTCGTGATAACCTTTAGAAACTTGAAAAATGTGCCACTTTTTTATAACCTCTTCTCTTTTCTCCTTTTGCCAGGCTACTTTTCGCTGATCAACGAGAAGGGGTTGCCCACTGCTACGCTCTACACGTCGCTCATTCAGCTCGTCCGTGAACGCGTCTACAAATTCGTCTCGGTCGAGAACATGCCCGCCTTCACCGAATCCCAACCGAACCCCGTCACTGCTACTCAGACCTCAGAGGGTTGTCTGCCCGGCGGTTATCTGGCGGCCGGCGGACCTCCACCACCACCGACGCCCACCAACCGTCCGCAGTACGTGAAGACGACGGCACGCGGCGGCCAGGTTTTTCGCCTGCTCGCCGTGTTCGAGGACGGCAAACAGGAGCACAGCAACAGCTCGATGACGTACAAGCAGAGCGGCGGACACGGCCGTGAGAAGGAGAAAGGTCGCTACGCCCAGCTACTGAACGAACAGCGCCAGGTGCTCTACGTCTCGCTCGGCACCAAAGGAAAGTTCTACGAAATCGAGCCGGGTATTCCGCAGATATTGCAGAAGCTAGGCGGCATCGGTGGTGGTGCCGACCATCAGCGTAAAGCCAACCCCGATTGCGTGCACCGCATCACCGCACTCATTCCGCCCCAGAAGGAGTTGCCGCATACGCTGCGCTTCATATCGGGGCCCACCGGTAGCTCCAACAGCATTCCAGAGCAGCTCAACATCTCGCGAATTTCCACCGAAACGATCATCGTAGCGTGCCCCATTGATGACGTCGAAGCACAGTCCCCGATACATCTGCGCAAGCTGCACATCAGCGCCGAAATGCAGCTCGTCAAGTGTTCGCTGGGCTTCGAGACGGAGCAACGCATGTTCGCCAACCCGAACGTGCAGAACATCCTCAAGTTCTGCCAGTTCAACTGCGATCAGTTCCTGCGTATGGTCGAAGTGGAGGTGCTCAACAGGACGGAGCGCAGCGGTTCGAAGAGTCGCGGTGGTGATGCACTACGCATCCTAAAGCCGCTGCACCTGCCCAGGCTGCTGCGGCGCGAAAAGACTGCCATCGCTCACGAGAAGGAGGATTCCATTATCTTCCTCAGCAAACACGATCTGGCCAACCTCGAGGCCAAGGAGCAGCAGAAACGTCACTCCGACGGCGGCGGCAGTTCCAACCGCATCTCGGACAAGATGAAAGTGTTTCAGACCACGAAGAAGAAGTGGTTTCGCCGCCAGGACAAGCACGCCATCGGCTCTCTCACTTCGCTCGATCTGGACGTGCAGGCGAAGCGTATGAGCATGGAGCGCTACAACGACATGTCGAAGCTACTGCAGGAACGCTTCGGCGACAAGCATACTCACACGAACGGGGCGTCTAACGCGGCCGATGAGTCCATCTCCGAGCGCAGCGCCTCTGAGATTGGCTGCTCGGACACCGAGACAACCACCCTGCATTCCACCACCATCGAGGAGAAGCTTCAGAAGTTCGGCAAAACGAAACCCCTGCTGCAGAAGTCGCAGTCGCTGCAGGATGTGGAACTGATCGGATGCGGAAAACCGGACCTGCTGCGTTCACACCACGCGGACACGATCTCTGAGGCAGGCACCGATGTCGAGGACATGGAAAACCGCCCTCCGTCCAGCAACGCCGAAGGCCAGCTGCCGCACACCTCCTCCTTCATCACCGAGAAACTCTACACCGAGTTCCACGTCAAGACGCGTCAGTACAGCAAATCGTCCTCTAGTCTGCATCAGTTGCTCCACTTCTCGCCGCCTCAGAAGATGCAGCTGCACGAGCACAAGCAGCAGCGAAGCACCCTGGCGCAGCTGAAGCAACAGCAGCTAGCCAGAGGCGGCAACAACCAGGAAGCTGTGGGGGCCCGAAAACTCGAATTCAATATCGGGGAGCCTGTCACCGGACGCCGAGCCGCCGGCGGCCTCTCGCTATTGGCAGCCAACGGAGGATCCTTCAGCATGTCCGGCCACAGTCAGAATACCTCCTCGCTCATCTCACCGCTCACGCCGAACAGCCTGCTCGAGGACGATCTGCCCTACTCGAGCGTACGCGATTCCCTGGTGTTGTCCAGCGACGATTCGGGCACGGAACAGTCTACGCCGGGCCAGATCTGTCAGGCGCTGCACCTCATTGACTACGCCAAGGAGAACATATACGCGGAGATCTGTCACGATGCCGTCGCCATGGGCGGCCTGCCACGCAACACACACTCCTTGCCTGTGGACGACGAAGACGATGAGTATGGTGACTATGCGTCACTAACACCACCCTACATGAGTATCGGCGGAGGCGGAACAGTGGCTAGGGGAGCGGCTCAGGCCATCAGCCGGGTGCACATCAACTTTTCATCGAGTCCCGTCAGCTACCACACCGTTTATCTGGGCGAAGAGCCACTCGGAGAGCAGTACGCCACGACCAAGAAACCAGCAGTTCGCTCTGGACGCAGTGGACTGCATGCAACGATGGCGGCGGCTTCTGTTGGCGCTTTGGGACCTTCAGATCTGGCCAATGTCACCACAGTCGAATGCGTACCGCCTACAACTGGGCTCCACAATGGCTCTGCCAACGAAGCTGGTGCTACTCACAACAACTATCACCATCATCACCATCACCATCACCATCCCCATCATCATCATCATCGACATTCGAACGATGACAATCGCCCTTCACCGGTTGTCGCCGATACGGAGCCCGGTGACAGAGTGGGCGTGGGCCACGTCGTCGACAACATCTACAACACGCTCAAATGATGACTCCTATGATTCGGGTGGAAGCTGGGGGCGTTCGTCGTGGCTGTGCTGGGATTGCGTAGCTTATTCTAGAGCTACGCGGGTTTTGGAGCAACCTTGGGACTGATTTTCGGGACCAAGTCGGTTCGGATGCATGATGTACGAGTTAAGCTCACGGTACGGTGAGAGTCACGAATGAAATTGAATGAATGATTGCCGAACGGTATTAAAAATTAAGCAACGTAGAAAATAACGCCGAGCAGAGGATTTTTTGAACGAATTTATAAACAGTTATATAACTGTTGGTACCCGCGTACGACTATGTAGCTCTCTATCTCTCTAGTGAGGTATATAAGAATGACAGCTGTCTAGAATTTGAGGTGTTTCGGATGTGGGGAAAAAGAATATTGAAAAAGAGTTCATTTTTATTGAAGATGGAGAAACTTAAGAGTGAAATTAAGTTTTAATTAAACCAGCCAGGAGAATGTTGATTATCGGTTAAACGTTTAAGAAAGATAAAGAAAAAAGAAAGAATACAAACAGATTTTTCATTTAATGAAGCTTCGTTGATTCATTTCAATATGATTTCGTTATTCGCTTTAAGCTACGATATTTAAACTTACAGGCGGAATATTGAAAATCCTTTCAATCGTTATTTTGAGATCATCATTTTTTAGAATATTTTTTATGGAATAACTTTTAAATTAAAGCTTTCTGCATTTTTTTAGCTTTTTATTTTTAATTTTTTGAAATTTTAAAAAACGCAAACATTTTAATGAATTAATAATAATAATCGTCAAGATTGGAGTAATTTTTATTAAGATTTCTTAAAGAAACTTTAAGTGGTCCTTTGTAAGCATTTTGGTATAAAAAATATATAAAAAACATATATTATTAAAAAATAATATATTCTAAATTTGGATTTAATATGAAAATTAAAGTGGATATAATAAAATTTCATTTTTTGAAAGAATTAATTTTTTAATTATTTCCGATATGGGAGTAAATTAAAATTCGATGAATTAATTAATGTGAAATTAAGAAATTTTAAAAACACGTTCATTTTATTCTTTGATTATTTCAATTTAGAAATCTTATTAAGAATGATTGGAAGATCACAAAAAAAAAAAACCTGAATAAGTAGAAGAAGAAGAAGTAAACTTTTTTTATTTACTTTTCGAAAATGTCTTAAGAATCAAGATTAATCGTTTCTAAAATATTTTGAATTAAGTTTTTTGTTTCCATAATGAGTTTTTTCATTTTCACAACGTAGAAACATCCTCAAATTTTTGACAGCTGTCAAATTTTTAGAAGAATTTATGAAGAATATTTGTGAGAGAAACCTAAAATAAAATAAAATGCAAATTTTAAAAACAGAAACAAAAACAAAACATGTCATTAAATTTAATAATGCTATGAACTTGGTTATATTTTGTCTATAAGAAGAAATAAACACATCCACACAACTTTATTGTCACAAAGTTAAGAAAATCCGTCATGTCGCATGACAAACAAAGCAGAAACATGACGACCGATCGTAGCTCTGCTCTGTGTTGCTAAGCTTTAGTTAATAGATACAAATTAAAGGTGTAAAATAAAAATAACTACAAAATATACAGTAAATATTATCTAAAAAATGAAACAAGAATATATTATGATAATATTATAATAACAACTAATAAGAACATTTTCGATAATTTCTAAAAAAGAACAAATTCTTGTCGAATTTATCAACAAACAAAAATAAATACCCACTTATATATTGTAATAAGCTTTTTGAATACAACAAAAAAAAATTCCTAAAAGACTTTTCTATCAATTGTATCGATCGATTAGTATCTATCGATGTCAGCCCACGATTTGTATAACGATGAACCACATTTAAACTCACAATACACAAAATATGTACGCAGAAATAACAACAAAACAATAACAACAACAACAACTTTAGTAATTTACAACATGTATGTACTTATGTCAGAGGATGCTACTTGATGAATGACATGCAAATGAAAGAAGCAAAAAAATACAATAATTGTGAATTTTTGTAAAAAAAATACCACAAAAAGAAATTAAACATAAAACAAATAAAACAAACCATAAACATAACAGAACATAAAACAAATTAAAAACAAAAACAAAACGAAGAAAAGAAAGGAGAAGAGTTTCATATATATAATTAGGAAAACAAAAACAAAGAAAATCAAAGACAAAACATCGGCTATCTGATCAGCATTTTGAGGACGATTTGTTTTGAATTCCCACTTGAAGAAGAAAAAGAAAACCAAAATCCAGAGATCAAAAGCAAGCAACAACAATAATAAAAACAATTATTTTAGTAGTCAGTAAGCGGCTAAAAATTGGTTGGAAAAAGCGACTGTAAAAGTTGTAAAAATAACCGAATTCTAATTAAAAAATAACTTGAATATAAACAATAAAAACGAATACAAAATCAAACAGATTTTAAAATTTACAATTTATTATTAAAAAAAATTGAGTTATCATAAATATTGTATAAACAAAATCAACAAAATAAATTACCAAAATTTAGTCATTTGTAGTAAATCGTTAACAAGAACAACAAAAACAATTTGAGACAAGGAATTAGTAACTAAATAAAAATACTAAAATTAAATATGAATAAATAATTAAACAAAAATTATAATTGGATATTAATAACAACAGAATTGGTAACAAAAACTTGTTAACAACAAATAATAGAAAAATTGACTAAATTTTTGACAAAAAAAAATTGACAAAAATTGATAAAAATTTTGATAAAGATCTACGACTTTAAATTAGAATTAATTACTTGATTTGAACAAAGTATCTGTGACATAAGATTAGTAGGAAGAAATTAAGAAATAATTAATAACAATTCATTGGTAACAACAAAATTCTAACAAAGAAATAAATAATAATAATAATAAAAATAACTGGTTACCAATTAATTACTGAAAATTACTGAGAAAACTTGTATGAAATACAAGAACACAAAATTGATAATAATAAGAAATAAATAATTAAAATTCAATACAAAATAAATAAATAAAACTGAATATAGACACACTTTTTAACAAAAAATTAGTAATAATAGAAGTTAATAATAAAAGAAATTGAAAAGGGATGAAAATGAATAAAGATCCATAATAATAAAAATTAATAATAATAGAAACTAATAATAATAATAAAATAATAACAATATTAAAATTCCAGACAAATTCAGTAATAAAAATCAGCGATGTTAAAAAAACAACTTCTTGTGTGCAGACCTAAAAAACAGTAAACAACAAATTTTTTTTCATAAAACCGCCAAAAATAAAATAAAAGTTTTGACAAATTAAAACGAGAACAACAACAACAAAAACAATGTATTATTAGTGTTAGTGAATAATATTGTTAACGGTATAAAGAATAAGAACAAGCAAAAAGGATCTACTGAATTAGTTAGGAAAACAAGAGTAGAAAGAAATAGAAAAGAAAGAAGTAGAAAGAGTAGAATTTAAAAATAAAAACACAACAACATAAAACATAACGAAAAACAAACACAACAATTGATCTTCTTGTTCTTCGTAGGTCTTAGATAATGATGACTTAATTAATGATGATTATAATTGTGATTTAAATGATAATTAAAAGCAAAATATTGTAAAGAAATTTAACGAAAAGTCTTAAATTCTTAAAAATGTTTACAAATTTTTGTAGTATTTTAAAATCTTAAAATAATTAATATATCTAAAATGGAATTAATTTGAAAAATCAAACACAAACAAGTGTAAATTATTTGAAATCTATTTAAAATAAATTTAATATAAAACTTAAATTCAAAAAAAATACAAAGAATTCTAAAAAATTTAAACTTCATTAAAAATAATATTAAAAATTAAAAGAAATCTTATTATGAATTTTCGAATTTAAACAAAAAGAAGTCGATTTCAAAAATTTAAAGTTTTCTAAAAAAATCTTCATTTAAAAAATCTTATTTAAAAAAAGAAAACAAGCATCAAACTTAAAAATTTTAAACTTCGGTTGCAAAGGAAAATTTTTAATTTAAAATTAAATTTTAGTACTCTTTAAACCAAATTCTTAAAACTCATTCTAAAATTTTTATGAAATTTAAACTTATTTTTAGTCCATATCGAATTTTGTATTATATTCGTAGGCTTTTCTTTTGCGTTTTCAATTGCTTTCTGCTTTTAGTTTTCTAGGTTTTTATTAGCTTATTCGATTCTTTTTTGAATTGTTTTTTGTTTTGTTTGAACTGCTTTTTCTTGAAATCATATTTTTTTTTTTATGTTTAATATTTTATTGTAAAAATGAATTCTGTGCTTCTTTTACATACAATTAATTCATGATTTCATTCAATGATATTTCTTAAACAATAATAAATACAACAACAAATTGGTATTATATTCTTAATTATATTTTTACTCTAATATTAAACATTATTAAACATATTATATAATAACATAAAATTAAAGCTTTGTACATTATTATTTTTTTATACTCGTAAAAATAACTTTCAAAACTTTGTTGTTTATGATTAAATTTAAATTAACAAATTTTATATTTGTTAAAAAATCACAAAATCGTTGTTTGCTTTTATTTTTGGTTTTCCACTTGATTGATTTTCTTTTTGAGTTTTTTAATTTCAGTGCTGAAAGAAGCATCAAAATAAGAGGTAAAGTTTACATGCGTTTAAAAAATATTCATTTCATATTTTGTATCTTTTATATATTTTTTATTATTTGGTTTTTATTTTAAAACTTTTTATTTTTATAAATTTTTATTTGTTGTTTCTTATTTTCAACAAAATTTGATAAAAAGCATCACCATAAACCAAATAAACAGCAAAGGAAGTTGGTCCATGTTATGAACAAAGGTTTCCTAAGCAATCCACCCTGTATTCTGGAGGAACAGAAGGAGAAGAACAAGAGGAACAACAACAACAACACCCACAACATGAATATATATTTGTACAAAAACATTTAAACGACGAATCACAGCGCTTTATTAAAGATCCGTCGGAAGTCGAAAGTCAGGCTAACTAAACAGGATGTCCATTAAAAGCTGGAGGCACCGATGAAAGGTAGAAAAACCATAATTATTCATGAATTAAATAACAATTATTATTAATTGTATATTAAATTTTAATATAATATTTTATGAATTAATTAATTCAAATAAAGATTCATTAATAAAAGTCCATTCTTTCAGCTGCAGCTCAATCCCAAAAATACATGAAAAAGCAGAGATTGCAACAACAGCAACAATAACAAGAACAGCAACAACTAGAAAACATCTATGTACTTCATAATAATATCGTTAAGTTCATAAATAAATACCTTTAAATAAAGTATTTAAATCAACTCATATCAAAAGACGAAAGCAAATAATTTAAAATTCAAATATTCAAAAGGAAACAAAAATTATAATGAAATTTCAAATAAATTGAAGTAACAAAACTAAGATTACATAAATTGAATATTGAAATTAAATTAATTAAATACAGTACGATACTTTTTTCATTTTTACTTAATCTTATTTTAGTTTCATTAAATTTTATTCTTAATATATTAAATTTCAACACTAACTAAAGAAAATTAAAGCTAATTTAAGAATAAATTAAATAATTGGATATAATAATAAATTTAATTGGAAACAAAAATTCAAAATACATTTAATGTAAAACAGATTATAAATCTAAAATAAAAAGATAAACTAAAAGGATAAAGAGCTAAAAATAATTATTAAAAAATTTTAATTTTAATTAATTTAAATATAATAAAAAAATAAAGGCTAGTCAAAATTCAAAATTAAATTAAAATTAAATTCATATAAAATAAGTTTAAAAACAATAAAAAAATAAAACTAAAATAAAAATTAACTAATAAATTAAAATAAAATGACAAGAAATGAAATTAAAATCGAATGGAAATAAAATTTAGTTAGTATTAAAAATTAAGTGAGTAAAAATGTAAGCATCTGAAAAACTTCAAGTAATTAAGTCAAGGAAAAACTACAATGTATTAAATTAACATTTCTTTAAAAGAATATGCAAGAATATGAAAATTTCGCTGAACAACAACAAAAAACCACTGAATAAATGAACGAACATCAATAAAATTAAGGGCAGCTATTTTAACCTATGTTTATATATACATATATACAATACAAGTGTATGTATATATATTTAGGTATATATGTAAATGTATATAGATAAATATACATACGTAACAATTCAGTATATATACTAAATTCAATCAGAAATGAATCGAAATAAGTTGAACAAAAATAATGGATTAAACAGGATTTATTAAGATAATGAAACTGGAGCAAAAACAAAAACTCAATTACTTAACTCAAAACTTAAACACAAAACTTAGAACACAATAGAAACTTCAATACAATTACAAATTTAAATTAAATTAAATATTCAAATAATTTCAATTGAAACACAAATATTTTAGTGCAGCTTGCTTAAAACCAAAACTAATGAAAATAACAAATAATCTCATACTTTATTTAAATGTTTCCCCTCGACATCCTTTCCTCCCTCTCTTTCACCCTTCCTTCTGTGTAATAGAATAAAATCGCAATGAAACACTCCAAAAACTCGAAACAATTCAAGCAAGATGCAAATTTTAACAGCAAAAATCTACATCCAATGAAACAAACAAGAAATACAGCATAATTTAAATATTTTACTATTTAAACCAAAATATTATTCAAATAAAAATTGTAGAAAATCAAATTGAAGAGAAAAAAGAAGTTTTTGAAAAATTCTGGAGTGAAATTAAAAGTTTCCTTCTAAACCAAAAAACCATCAAAAGAATAAAGAACCAAAAAGTGTGAAGAGACTTTCTCAAAAGAAATAGACACAAAGAATTAAAAAACAATATTAAAAGTTAACTAAAAATGACAGTTAACGAAATAATACAGAAATGAATTTATTATAATTAAAACTTAACTAGAAATAATAAAAACTAACTGCAAATCTTAACTGAAAATAAAGAAAGCTAAAAACATAAATGTTAACTATAAATAAATGTTATTTATAAATGAACAATATTTCGAATATAAAAAAATTAACAACAGTAGTGGCTTTAAAATTATTCCTGTCCTATTGCTAAAAACATAAGAATTTTGACAGCAACAAAATTTGTCTTAAAAAGCAAACTCGTGATTTACTCAAAGCACAAAATAACCACAAATCATGTAAATATTTATAATATACACATATATACTGAATACATATGCATATACTAAGCACAGGTGTATATAATAAGCACTTAAATCATATTCACATATAGAAGCATATGGATATAGGAGTGGTCCATCGGCTGGTTCCTTTCTTAAAAATGCTTTTCTTTAAAAAACCTACAATCTTAGAAATTTTAAATAAAATTTAGAAAAATAAAATTTTAAAAAGAAATCAGCCGATGGCCAACCCTGTATTTATATAAACTCGTGTACGTATATAACACCTAATATAATATAATAAATGAAGTTTACACTTATTCAATAAATTTTATGAAGAAAATGAATTGAAATTAAATGAAATAAAGAAACAATTAACTAATATTGTATAGAGTTAGTGAGCTTAAGTTTTGATTTAAGTCGTGAAATTTAGATTTAATGTTTCTATTTATACTTTCCATGTTTTTAATATTTTCTTGCATTTTAAAATCATTTTCAAGTTGAAGTTCAGTTGAAGGTGAAGTTGAAGTGAGGTGAATACATTTAAATCACATTTTGAAATTAATATTAAATAAATATAAATCTTAATTTAAAAATAATGTTCTATTTCTCTTTTTTCGTTTTCGAATTAATATTAAATTGAAAAAAATCATTTTAAATTCAATTCTTTATTTAATTTCTATTATTTGATCATCTTTATCTTATCTTTCAATATTTTGATCATTATTTACATTTAAAATATATTAATTATGCGAATTGTGTTAATTTTATTCTTACAATATTAATTTAACATTCGATTTGTTTATTTTAACTTCATATTTAATTTTTCACCTCGTTTTATTTTTAACAATAATTTTAATTCTGCTTACTCTCAGACTCACTACGCTTTTACTTAAATTTTTATATGTTATAAATTATTAGAGGCATTTTTAAACAAAAAATGTCCATAAAAACAGCTGTAAATCACACAAATCTACATGTTTAGAGTAACGAAGAAAAAAGGAAGTATTTGTATTTGTAATTAATTCGTAGAATCGTAGTCACCAGTTTTAAGCATTTTTTATTTTAAGGAAAAACAAAAGCAAATTTAAAAAGCAAATGCAAAACGATAGTTTTTAATGGGAAACGTGGACAACAACAACAACTTGTATAAAATTCACATGGTAGCGCTCGGTCAACAGGACGCCGGCGGCTCCAGCTGTTGTGTCAGGTCGACCGTAGCGCCCAAAATAACCTCTTCTAATACTAAATGTGATAGTAGCCAAGTCTATTTTTGCATAAACAAAATGATAAAAAAAAATCACTGACAAACACTGTAAAATACGCGACATGAACAAGCCATCAAAAAGCTACTAAAAAAGAAAAGTTTTATGCAATTTAGACTTTTAATTCATTGTAATCTAAAGTAAAACATTCACAGACACACACACACCCACACACTCACACACACGTAAATCATTTTCAGTAGTGTATAACGGATTTTTGATCGTATTTAGTAGATTACAGTTAGTTACCGAGGATAAGACGTCGAACACGAACGCTTCACGAAAGCAAAACAAGTGATAAATTCATGAATTAATGTAATAATTAATATTCATACATGTAGTATTTTTAAATCTCATCGATGTGTAGCGATATTCTTCTAATATTTTTCCCAGTTATTGTTTGGATAATTAACTTGTGGATTATAAGTTTTATTTATTGAAATTGGTTTCCTATGTTTTGAATGAAATCAAGTTTCGAACACATTTTTCTGTATATTCCAGTAAGTGTGTCCAGAGCTTATAGCTTCAATAGAGTAGAAACCGTTACAGCGGAGGAAAAAATGTCTTGAATGCTCTATTAAACTCAATATATTTCGCTGATATTCAAGCACGCTTAGAAACTCAAAATTAATCTTAGCGATCATTATCTAAAGAATTTATTTACTTTAATTGATTAACAAAATTAAACCGAGTATAAATTAACCAATATTAAGTAATATATTTCTAATTTGGTTATTACATATATGAGTTAATAATTTAATATCATGTAATATATCATCTTTTAAATACCCTCTTTTATTCTATGTAGTTTTTTATATCCTATTAATGGAATTATAATTAGATTTTCTTATATTAACTCATAAAGCTGTGTACATTTATAAATAAATATGTATATATTAACATACACCCTACATATATCGTTCATATAATAATACATTATATCCTAAAGAATCAGTTTCTAACATGTACATTCAAAAATTTAGTCAAAAAGAAATGAAATAACAACTCAATAACAATAGATTAGTTTAGATTAAATGTTGTATAATATTTGCAAATACAAAGATGGTTTGGAACCAAGCTATGGAAACTGGTGAGTGTCTCAGCTAAATGTAATTTGTTTTTCAATCTGTAGATGTAATTTTTTCGCACAGCTTTCAAAAGATCTCGGAAAATATTCACGAATTCAATATTAAAAATATTCCCCTGAAGAATTTTTAAATGCAAAATTTAATGAATGAAATTGTTTGCTCAATTTAAATACGGATTCGATGACTTTTCTAGTTTTAAAAGCAATAAATCAGTAAATAATGTACACTAAAAGCAATGCAAAATATACAAATTAAATTGAACTAAATGAAACCAATTAAATTTGTATTAATTTCCAAATTTAAATCACTCGATTAATTATAGTAAAGTACATCGGAGAAGTTAGTATAGTAGCTTTGTGGCTGAGGCAAACGCAATTTTCTGTGGCACTTTTTTGACACATTTGACATTCTTGTATTAAACATTAGTTCACTTATACGTAATTCATATATGAACATTATTCATACATATTTAAAAACCAAACAAAAAAAGAACAAAAGCTAGAAAACCTTAAAATAGTAAACGAAAAAATTTGCTTCAGAATAAAGTGTTTAGCAACAACAATTTTATTTACTGTTAAAATACAAATAAACTGAATTAAGTAATAATAATTAATGAAATAATTAATCAAAAATGTATGTCAAACTTTCATTTAATTAAAAATTATAATTGCAATTGAAAAATTAATTAATTGAATTAAGAAAAATAAAATAAAGAGAAAATCTCAAAATTTTATTAAACATAAAGAAAAAAAAGGAAAAATTCAAATTTATTATTTTAATTTCAAATTAAAACGAAATAACTTATAAGTTAAAAAAACAGAGCAAAAAATAGCAACAAAACGAAAGAATATGGTGAAAACAGATAAAGTTTATATGCAAAAACAAAATTATCCATGTAAACATCGTTATTATTTACAATAGTAAAAGTAATAAATTATAGAAAATAACAGGCATTAAATAATATACAAAAATTATATAAAATGTGTATATAAAACTAGCTATTAATTAAATATAATTAATAACAGTCACTAACATAATTAAAAGTGTATATACAATAGAATAAAAGTGTACAAGAATATCGTAAAATATGTAAAATAATTATTATTATATTCATTATTATATGAAATAAATAAATAATGTCATGTAGTCAGTAAATAAATTATTTGAAGAATTTAATTAGTGAAGAATATGAATTGATGAAATTCAAGAATAACTTAAAATTTAACTAAATTAAATAATAATTGAATAAATAAATTTAAATAAAATTAACTTACTAAATGAAGTAAGTAAATTATATGGATAAATTCAAAAATTAAACTAAATAATTAAAAGAAATAATAATTATTTATAAAACAAAGAAATTGTGATATAAACGAAGTGCGTTGATGTTATGACGACAACGTTTGCTAGAAAGAGAGAAAAACACACACCTTAAGAAAATCGCGATAATGAAGAAGATGACAAATTAGAAAAAAGAAGAAGACGTAGGAGAAGAAACAAAAAGTAGGTATGCTAAACAATTGAACAAAATAAAAACAAAAAACATGCTCATTCAGTTAATTAAACAAAGACAAAAAGAAAAAAAACGAAGAAGTTTTTCGACTTCACAAATAATAGGCAAACATAACAACAACAAAATAATAGGAATAACAAAAATAAGAAAAACTAAAATAAATTACTCTAAACAAAACAACTTTATGTCAAGTTAAACAATAAAGAAAAATCTACTCGTACTGCAAACACACGCAATTTAATAGAAACAAATTTAATGAAATAAACAAAAACGATAAAGAAACGCATGAATGACATTCATGTATGAACGACAAAGAAAACCTCCCGCCAGCATATTAAATGGTGTGATAAGATATGAAATATAAACAAATATTGTAATAGACGTAAATATATTGTATGTGTATATATACACACATGCACACAAACACATAAACATACAGCCACACACACACACCCAGACATCATACTAACACACATATATACTATATAATATTTTTTAAATAGGTGTTATAAAAAAATTTAAATTAATTAACAAATTTAGCAACAACAACAAATTGCATCAAAACAATAGCGATGCATAACAAAGGAAAGAAGAAAAAACACAATAAAACAAAATAAAACAAGAAACTTTTTAAATGTTTTCTAATTGTGTTGAATAACAACAAATAATACAAAAAAAAACTAGAAGATTAAGAAAAGAATAGAAAAATCAACAAGAATAACACATAAATTAATATTTTTCTCTTTTATACTTTTATATGTTAGAAAAAAATTTAGAAGAAGAAGAAATGCCGAAGAAGAACAACTACATAATTGATAATGATAATAATGGTAAGAATAACGATAATGTCAACGATAACGAAGATGGTAATGATGATGCGTATGGAGAAAGGAAAACGAGGATTTTCGGAAACAACAAATTTAGTAAAAAATAATTGAATTGATTAATTAACGAAGTTGAATGCAGCTATAACAATAACAAAAATAACACCAATAATAATAATAATACTACATAAATAACATAAATAATAATAATGATATTAATGATAATAACAAAAATAACAGTAATAATAATTATTATAACAACAATTAATTCATAATAATAAAAGCATTAGAAACCTAACATTTTTTGGTATAACAACACAAAAGATCAAAAAAAGAGCACAAGAAATAGAAGAAAAAAAAAACAAATAAAATCGAGTTAAGAAAATGAAAATTTATAACAGAAACTATAATGAGATGAAAGATAAGCCTGAAAAATATAAGAAACTCTGCTGAGAGAAAATACAGCTTAAGAGAGACACAAATCTCAGTTGAGAGAAGAAAAAATGCGGTTGTTAAAGGAGAAAAACTCCTAAATGACAGAAAAAATCAAAAAAAGGAATAACCAGCAGCACGAAAAGAAGAAAGAGATGAGGAATAACAATAACAATCATAATATTCTGCAGAATTTGTTAAAAGCGCTGTTAATTGATTGATTCAATTAAAAAAATTACATAAAAATAGTAAAGAAAAATATACAGAAACAAAAATGAAAACCATTATAAATCACAAAACAAGGGAAAACTTTAACGTAAGAAAATAGAGAAAATCGAATAAGAAGAAGAAGAAGACGAACATAGAAGAGAAGAAGAATTAAAAACTTCATATAGGAAAAGTAAAATAATACGAAAAGATACTCGTATTTAGAATAAAAACAAGAACTAAAGATGATGAATAAGAATCAGATCAACATAAATTAGAAAATCCAGATGAAGAAGAAGAAGAAGTTAAAGAACTGACGTCAAATGTAAAAACGATGTTTTATCAGGGATTCAATTTTAAATAAAAACTAAAATGAAGGTGTTGTTTTCTTTAAATTTTCTTCTTTTCGCGTCTTTCTGTTGTCTGGAATCATTAATATTAATGATTAAATTATTAATTATATATAATGAATTAAGAGTACTTGATTTTTAAAAAAAGTTGTAGAAACCAAAAGCTGAAAACAAATATTCTGTATTTTGAAAATAAACTCAATAAAAAATTAGTAAACAATTTTTTGGCAACAAATTAAAATAATTATTAATTTTAATAAATTTAAAAATACAAAAGTAATGAATTCGCAAAATTTTTTTTTTCTTAAATAAATAATTTAATTGTAAATCTTTGTATTGTATGAATTTCAATAATTTTCAATCAAAGCCGCCCAAGGGCCTTCACGAATGAAAGAAAACATAAACAAGAAAAAATTAAAAATTAAGAAATTTGAAAGTTTTTTAGATCTACTAAAAAACTTATTAAGAATCCAAACTGAAAAAATGAAATTAATAATAAACAAATACATAAAACGAATTATAATGCGATATATAGAAATTGTTTTTTGGAGACTAATAAATCACAATAAGAGACAAGATATATCTACCTATATATCTATAATTATAAATATACTGAATAGCTTTTAAAATTACAAACTACATTATAATAGAATATATTAACAAAAAATTATGCAAACTTTTATAGCGAATTTCCAAAAGAAAAATAAAAAGCAACTTTTCGATGTCTATATTATTGAAAAAAGCCACAACAGAAGAAAAAACATAAATAATCGATAAACATTATAAACATTCAAGTATAAAAAAGTAAATTTTTATTATTATGTGTATTAAAAAAATTACCAGGAAAATAGCAACCAACAACAACAACCAATAAAATATCGTTAAAATACAAAATAAATTCAGCCATTCTTTTAGCAAAAATGTGAAACAAAAACCGAAAAAGCACCCAAAAACACAAACAAATTTATTATTAGAAACCCCTTAAAATGGGAGTAAAAACAAAAAGAAAACCAAAAACAAATCCATAAATATTAGAAAAACATTTTATTATTAAAGCAATGAAAAGGAAAGCAAAATGAGTTCTCATCAGTTTCAATAAAAACCGAAAGCCGATTGCCCGATTACCGATTACTCGATAACCGATTAGACGATTATCTACACACCAACATCAACACAACAACACTACATAAAATATTAAAACGTAGCGAAATTTGCATTAATCTCATCATCCAAATAATCATTCATAAGGAAACCACAGCTTAAAGTAGTGATTAGTGAAACTTATTATTATTATTATTCGTATTATTAGAAAAAACTTGAAAAAATATCGGTATATGTTTTGAATATTTAAAAAGAAAAAACAGAAAATTTAGCAACACTTTTAAATATACAACAGCAACAAAAACAATAACAACAACAAAACAATAAAAAGAGCAACAAAATATGATATACTTTATATATTGGATCCAACAAAAGAAACATAAAAGAAAAATTGTATGTGTTAACCGACAACAAGAACAGGTAAAAAAACTAAATGGAAATGCTTCGGAAATATGAAGAAAATTTCAGCACAGATTTTTGGTATGTAAAAATATGGATTAAAAGACATTTTATTATATTGCAGTTAATTATGCTAGTTTTAATTATTATTTAATGATATAATTAGTTCTCGATTGAGAAAGTAGCAAAATCATTCTTAAATATATTAATTAATTAACCTATTTCCGATTTTTTTAAAAATTAATATTGTTATAGAATAAAAAGTAATCGGTTTTTCAAATCAATTTGCAACAACACGAAAAAATTCTTTGAAACCATAGCAATATTAAACAAAAAAAAAGGAATCAGTTTTATGAAGCACTGTAGTAATTCAGTTCATCATTTCCCCGAACCATTATGGTATTTCAGTGCTTTTTAAAAACAGCAAAGCAGAGAAGCTCAAACGTTTAATTTAATGAAATAAATAAAAGAAAATTCAACTAAAATTAAATAAACAAAACACAAACATTATTTATATACTCCTATAGTTTTATATAGCTTTATTTAATTTAATTTAAATTTAGTAGTTTTTTAAATATTTCCGATCGACTTCGATGCTTCTTTCTTCGAAGCTTCGAATTATCTTGGGGTTTGAGGCCTCAAGCCTTAGAATTCAATGCCTGGATGAGTTCCTCTGATTATTCATGGAGTTCAAAGCCCTAAAGAGACCTTGAGTTCTCTTGAAGTTCAACCTTGAATTTCTAAAATTTTTGGAGTTTGAAGCTTCGGTTATCCCTGAAAACTTGAATCTCGAAACCTCTTTCTGAATATTTCTGGATCCTCTTGGAAAATGAAGCCTTGAATAGTCCTTGAGATGAAGTTAAAAGACTAAATTTCAGAAACTTCTAGACTAGAAAGAAGTCGAACGAATTAAAAACCAAACGAATAGGTCGATAGGTTTTTTTTGATTAAGTCTCTGAGAGGTTACCATAATAAAAGAATAGCCAAATGATATCTGAAGCATTTCCAAAACCATCCAAAAATCAATACAGCAAAAAATTACTCGTCTTATTATTACATTTATCTAAAATTTCATAAAGTATATCAAATTTATATTTAATCACCTTAACACGAAAACAACATGTCTACAAAATCATTATTAAGTAAAATTTATCTCTCCTGCAACATCTCAAAATGCAAAAACAAAGCAAAAACGCAACGGAAAACTTTGGCAATTTTTATGTTTAGAAAACTTTTCGAAAAGACTGACTACAAAAGCAAATAAATAAATTGTTAAAAAAGAAAACACTTTTTCTGTACTTTTCTGCTATAAATTTTTTAATTTTTAACTCAGAAACATAAAACAAAGCTAGTTATTTAATTATTTTGAGTTTTCAGTTCGGGAAAAAATATAAACTTTTTTATTTTCAAAAAATAAAACTTTATTAATAAGGTTTCGCCTATTTTTGCATATCAAAGACAAAAACGAAAACAACAGAAACAAATTAAAATTATAAAAAAATTAAACCAATAAAAATAAAACCAAATTACAAAAATAAATACTATATATAATATTATTCTATATACATATATATATACCATATAGAAAAGGCAAAAGAAAAAAAAAACTAATGAAAAAAAACAGAAAAAATACAACAATAAAATATACAATAAAAGTAGCATTTTTTAATTATCTTCTGTGTGTTTGTGTGTAGCAGGAAAGCATGTTTTAATATTATAAATAAATTTAAAAAAACCCTAGCAAACAAAAAACAAAAGTAATCATAAACAATTTAAAGAAGACGAAGAAAAGTATTCAAAAGTATTCGAAAGAATTCAAAAGTATTCGAAAGAATTCAAAGGTATTCGAAAACTATTCGAAAAATATTCGAAAGTATTAAAAAAATATTCAAAAACATTCTCTTTGAAGATGAGCAGAAAAAACCGCAAGTATTTATTATTAAAAGCTTATTTAAAGGAATTTATTTCATCTTAAGAGCACTTAAAGAGAAAACCAAAAGAAACTTAATTAATCGCAAGCGAAAACGAGCTGTTTTAGGATAGCGCTGAGCAATAATTGAAATAATTATTTGAAACCAAAAGCAACAAATAAAAAACTGAGAAACCAAGTTTCACAAAAATGTTTTTAAAACAACAACAAAAACCAATCAATTAAGGTTTTCAAAAAATAAATTACCTCATTTAATTAATTTAAATAATTAATATTAAACTAAATTAACAAAATTAACATTTTGGCAGATATCGAATATGAAATATGTAATTATTTAAATTTTCTTTTTCTATTCAATAATTTTTATTGCTTAACTTATGAATGAAATAAGTAAGTTTTTTAATGGAAATGCGTTTTAATGAAAATTCAAAATTTATGCGTCCATCCGGAAGGAGTTGCGAAGCAAAAGCGTCTAAATAACAACAAGAAAATGATATCATAGTCGAAAGGAAGAGTTAAATGCTTTTGCTGTACAATTTTTTCTTTGATTCATGATTCAGGCATTTTATGTAAATATTTATTATTATTAAATATTTGAATTATTAGATATTTTAAATATTAAATATTTTAAATATTAAATATTTTAATCACATACATTACGAAAGTATTTATTAATGGTTATTAAACGTAGAAATTTTATAAAATGTCCCTATTTCACTTTCTCCTTCACTCTTCACTATTCAAACTTAATATTTATTCTGTACTCTAACTAAACTAAATGTAATGCTTTCTCCTGTAACTTCTGTAACTCCTGTAATGCTTTCTCTATCTCTATCTCTTTCATATCCTATCCTTCCATCTGTATCTATCTATCTATCTATACCTAGGACACATACTTACCTATTCTGTCACTTATGATCTCTCTCAGTTGCTCTCCCAATCCTTGTAAATGTGAGCATAAATAAAGCGAAGAACTCTCAGCAAATGTGAAAACAATGATAAATTTAATTAAGTGAAAATTCATTTTTAATTAAATTTAAATATAAATATTGAAATTGTTTAAAAAACAAAACATATATATATATATTAATATTAAAGAAAAACCCAGCAACAACAACAAATAAATCAAGAACAACCATTTTCTAGTCTTATAAGCGAAACATTTGAAAGAACAAGCATGTAATTATAATGATAAAATAGTAGATATATATGTACATGTATATACATATCTATATATGTGTATTTATATATATACGAATATATATGTATATATATATTTATATGAATATTATAAAATAACATTATAATATATAAATAAATAAATAAATATGATTTATTAAACAAATGCATAAAAATTGTGGTTTGATTGAAACGCAGAAACGGCGAACATGATGATGTAAACAAATTTTGACGAGCGTCTGGCGTATTCATTTTGGGCCAACCTTCTTGACGCTAGGAAGCTATGACGCTGACGCTTTCGATGTGCTTATACACTAAAAGCACCATATAAGAGCTTTAATGTTTAAGTTTAGCACTTTTGAATTCAGCGCAGAAGAAAAAGGGAAAGCTTTAACAGGCTTTCAAGTGTCACTTTAAATGTTGAGCGAAATTTAGTAAATTCAAAAACCATAATTATTATTTCTCTGGACCATTTATTAAGGAACATTTTAAATATACATAACATAACATTTTAGAGTATATTCGAACCAAAAGTTTAGAGTTTACGTGTATTCATATGGAAAATTTGTTAATAAAAGACCTAGAAAAATCCTTCCAAAATATTGGGTTATATTTCCGAAAAATGCCATTATAAAAGGAAAGGTTTTGCTGAAAAATGCCATTATAGCAGGAATTCGTCCGTTAATTCGGTACACTAACCAACATAATTATTTTACTTGATAATTAGGAAATTTAATATCCATATACATATACACACATATAGGAATTTGCCCTCCTAAATTTTTGCCCTTAGAGGAAATATAGAGGTATTGATGCTAAAAAAGCTGCGCCGGACTCTCAATTTAGCCTCAGAGTCTGTTCAGGGCATATTTTTTAATATACATAAACTTTACTTTACTATACTTTATTATACTATTATTACTTAACGTTTAAAAGCACTTCCTTAACTTAATTGAAAAATCATCCCTGCAGAACCATTTTCATTTTCTTGCTGAAGCATTACTTGCCAGGTGCTAATCACATGGATGAGGAGCATCATTCATAGAATGAGAACGTCATTCGGCGTTTGAATGTGAAAGAATAAAGTTGGTCCATTCATCACATTACACATTCCACATTACAGTTCAATTAATAAAATCGTCTTTGGTAAATCACTGGATGTCATATCAAATCGTCATCGTTGCTGTCTTCTTCACCACCTGACAATATAATTAATATTTCCTGGCAGTAGGACTTGAATAGTCGAGGACTGGCATATTCGTGTCAAACTGACTTCCCGGCTGGTGCGATTATTCAATTTTCGCTCAAACTTTTATATTATATGATCGCTTTCGGCCATTGCGGACGATTTGGATATTCCTTATTGTACTCCAACTCCTTTGCTTTAATTGCATCCTAATTAATGAAAGGATAAATTCATCTCTTCAGATGATATTAAAATATTCCACCCTGTTTCTCAGGTCAGTCTGCCCAACATATCATTTTTGTTTTGTTTTTTTTTCTTGCCAGTTGAAATATGAAACCTCAAATTATTCTATAAATTTACATTTCGAAAGCAACAGCAGGGTTACCAACTGGCTACTGTTGTGTTGTGTTTAGCGAGTGTCTAATTTTCCAATTCAACAGACACCCTCGTCACTGTTGTTGGTTTCGTTGCCAAAATAAATTGTGCCAATTTTGGGGCGTGTTTTTGGGGATGTTTTTCAAATAAGCGATATCTTAATACAAGAGATTTACGAGAACGATTTTCCTCGAACTTCACTGTAATGATAAGGATGGGAAAGGAAGGGAACTGCAAGGTGACTTTCAGGTCTATTGTAATTGTATTGTGCCCCTTCATAAGTCTGTAGTGATGGGATTAATTAAATGTTATATTAAAAAACTTATAACCTTTTCATTCGATACGTATTATTCACCTTTTAATTACTACTTTATCATTTTATTATTAGTTATTTCTTTATAACCTTCACTTATTATTTGACCTAATTTGATGCTTGTTTGGTGTCACGTAGCATTGGCTGTCTCAAAAGTGACACGTGACCTCATCCCAGCAACTGACAAATGTGCTCTTTAAGCTTTTGAAATTTACATAATATTCAAATAAATGGAATGAATATGAAAATATGACCATTTTCTTATAATAAAAAAATTGAACAACACTTTGAAATCTGAATTTCTTTGATAACCAACATTGACACGGACAATTATAATGCTCCTCGATGCTGCTGTCATAAATTTAACGCATCGGACCGAAAACAATAGTCGCCGGTATTTCATAATCCACAGGATTTACAGGGTGCAAAACTTACCTTCTAAAAATAGACTTCTCTTTTAACAGAATCTTATTTTTATAAAATAATATTCTCTATAAAAACACGATATCCTTCCTTTAAACATTTGTTTTATTTTTAATTTTCATTTGTTTTTTTTCCTATTGTCTGAGGGTGATATTTTATTTTATTACGAGTGACATTGTCACTGCTTTCAACAGGGTTGAGTATCGCCAATCGGTCTGTCCTTCAGCCTGTCTGCCTTCAATATTTCACGTTGGTAGGTCGCATGCTCACTCCGGTTGAAGAGTGTTGTTGTTGTTGTTGTTGTTCTGCTGGTTGCTTTTTTGTTGGTAGATCGGAGCCCTCGTCTATGGCGACAAGCAACGTATTAATAATCGGAGTGACAAGCAACGTGTTAATTTCTGAGCTTAGTAAAAGCAGATTGTGTTTGTGGTAATTTCCGAGCACATCAGCATTGGAATCGAACACCAGCCGATGCACACGTTTGATAAGAAAGAATTCCGAATTTCAAAAATTCTTTTGTTCATTTTCAATGCGGTTTTACTGTCGGATTGTATGAATGAAGGAAGCTGAACGAAGGAAGGAATGGAGAAGGGCAATATTTTTATGTTAGACGTAATAATAACTGTTTTAAAATTATATAATTATGTTAATTTATATTTACATATTACAATATGTTACAATCTGTGTTTAAATTTTCTCTGACCCGAATTTAAAACTTGAACCGACTTTCAAATAGAACGCTCCTTTGATCAAGCTTTAATATGAGGGAGAGAGGGAGAGTGAAAAGAGAATAGAAGAAGATAGAGAAACACCCATCCGTCACTCACTGACAGACAAGTGACCCTCCACTCTCAGCCTCGATTCATGTTTTTAAACTTATGCTTTTTACACAGCTGTTCATCGAAAATTCCCCCAAAAATAGCCCGAGGACCGTCTGAGGTTCTGTGTATGAAAATCACAAGTCATTGAAACATAATCAATAAGGCGTGAGCTTGAAGGGGGTGGAGTTCAACGTATAACTTGCAAAAAACAACAACTTGCAAGTGTGTAGTCAATGTTAACCCTTGTAACGCTTTATAGACTAGCATAGCAAAAGGGTTAAATAAGGGATTGAATTCATTTTCAAACAACTTTGTCAATTCTTGTTGTAATCTAATCGATATTTTCTTCGATATGCTACCGATACTACTCCGCCTTACTTTATACTCGAGAATTTATTCGCTTTTCTTCTAATACTCTGATCTGCATGCTCTCGTTTCTCTATTCTATATACTCTACTCTATACTCGATACTCGATACTCTATACTCGATACTGTATTTGATACTTTACTCGGTATTCTCTCGATGCTTTACTCGACATGCTCGCTCCTCCATACAACCACGATAACCTACCATATAGTATACACTCTCAATATGTTCTCGATATCCTACTAAATTTTATACTCTCAGTACTTCACTCCGTTCGCTTTAAATTGAACAAAATATTTGGCTTTCAGTTGGCAACCCCATCATGCCAGAAACTTTCTGCCAATAACCTGATACTGATTACAATTTATGTCAACCGAGGTCTCTCATGGCGAGGAGATGTTTTCCTAGAGCAGAAGGTACAAACAATTTTCGGAAATTCGGTAAAATATTGAAATGTTTGCGGTTTCTGAATGTGGTGCTTTAAGCTTAAGTGCGACCAAGCGATCGAACTGGACAGCACTCGATAGGACTCTGAATAGGACACGATAGGACTCTGAACAGCACACGACAGGATACTTGAGCACTCGAGAGTCGCCGCTACTCGACACTCGACGAAAAGGACAAAAGTACGGACGCACTGAAACGAGATTTTATGATTTTATTACACTGCCATATCGACGAACCAAATGAAAATGGAGTTTTGTGGTCAATTCGGAACGCACGGCGATGACGCTTTTGCAATGTCTGCGGTTGAGGGACCGAATGGAAAGTGTACCGAAAGGAAAAATCGAAATTCAATGCATTGGAACATTCTGAAAAATGTAATTTTTATTTTTACTCTTCAATATGTTATTTCACATTATTTTAATTTGATTTAAATAACCATATTTTTAATATTTTACGAGTGCTTTAAACGTAGCTTTAATGATGCGTTAAAAATTGGCTACTCTGTGGTATTCGAACCACTGAACTTAAAATCCTTGTAGTACGGTCATGTGATTGTTTTACATATGTACCTGTATCTATGGACAAACCTGTGTATTTATTCCTATATATTATATACGCACTTTATAGACATTTAATACAATTTATCCAGTAAACGTATCCATCAACATTTTCACTGCTTTGGCATCACTTTGCCGTCATTTGACTGCCGCCATGAAAGCATTAATAATTTATTTAGTCAGCCGGCCGGACGGCTTCGTTGCGCCTCACTGCAACTTTGCGATACAACACTTGGCACTTCTCCCTGATTTTCAAGGGAGAAACGCTTTGTGCTTTACGCTTTTCAGCTCTTTTGAGTTTGTATAATGAAAAAGCACTTGACACGCTCTCAAGTGTTGTGTTGGCGATGGAATTTTAAAGAACTCGTAAGGAGTGCAAAAATTCCAGAACCTTTGTTGTTGTGTTCTAGTAAACTGTCGAACGATATATGACAAAGATTATTTTCTGTATCTTTCTGTCGGAATGCAACGGAATTACTCATTTGTACAATAGTCAAAGGCTTAATACTCGTATTAAAAATATTAAAAATGTACATAATTCTTGGACAGATAGACAATCGGATGAACTAGCAAACGAACTGAGGAATAGAAGAATAGAAGATGGATATACACACGACAAAACTGTAGATGAGTAGACAGTCGAATAGATGGGTAGACAGGCGGAAAGACAGACGTACTGGTAGATAGTGAAAAGGAGTATTTAAAGGCACACAAACCGATGAACAGACGGCAGACATTCAAAGCGCACGACGCAAAAACCATCATCAGACAGAGTCGAAGGGATCCGAATAGAGTCAAATAGAGCTGAATAGACTAGAATACTCCATTCTATAGAATAGAATAGATTCCTATAGAGCTCACGAGGACTATTCCAACAAAAATCCAACTAAAAAATAAAAAAATTAATATGTATCGTGAAAAATTTCGTAGAAAAGTGGGACAATAAGCGATTTCATAAATAACATCAATTTCAAGACATCCACGAGGAAGAATTGATCGAAAATTGGCGGTATAGTGTAAATAATATTAAGTCCCATGATTGCATTTCATCAATAACACTCACGATATCACGCAAAACTTGGCTACAACGCTTTGTATGAATGTAAACAACATCAGCTGTTACAATGCTCTGAGAGGGTGAGAGCGCGTGGGTGGATGTGTGAGTGAGAGATTCTAAAGAGAAAGGATAATGTGCAAATTATGCAAAAAAGCAAAACCAAAAAAAGAGGGAGACAAAAAGCTATAAACGAAAACCAACAAAATAGGCAACATTTTGCACAAATCGTCTCATTCCGCTGGTCGCACGCGATGCAACGCATCGAAAGCAAATGATTGTGGGGGTTGATGGGGGGGGGGGGTTGATGATAATGAGTCGGAAAGGATCACAGGCGAGTGTAGAGCAGGAAATTTGAAGGGAATGATGGCGAAATTAACGTGCATAGCATAAGAATTCTAAACTAGTGTTGTTTTTGTTATTCTTGTTTCTACTGATTGGTCCTGTTGTTGTTTTTATTTTTGTTGTTGTTGCTCAGGTTATTCCTTTTGTTGTTGTTGTTTGTTTTGTTCCCGTTTCTCCTGTTCCTCTTTTGTTGTTGTTGTTGCTTGTAATACATTCGCATATCCTTGGCGGTTATCTTGATGTCCTTTGCATGTTGAGTGTCTATTCTGTTTTTTTTTTGCTACCAACAGGAAATGCGTCGTCCGTCGTCTGTCGTCGCATTGATATGCCGTTACGTGAGTATACAATTTAATGGCGAAAAGCGAAATTTGAGGACAAGTGAATAATAACAACAACAACAAGAGAAACAACACAAACAAGGGGATGATGGAAGGTGTGAAAGGAGTAAAAAATAGCCTGCAGTCTTTAGGGATAAGGGTAAATTTTATTTTATGTTATTTATTAACAACGACAACAACAACAACTACTCAATATGTCACTCGAAGCAGAAATTCCACTGCAATCAAATATAAAAAATATTTCATTTCAAAACATTTAATTTTTATATTATTTTGAATATTGTATTTGTTAATTAATTTTCCAACTTAAAGTTATTAATATATTATATGATTATTATTATAATCTCGTATAATTATTAAATGTATCCAAAATTCTTCCTATGAATCCAATGAAAAAAGTCTTCGTTTAGCTTCACCTTTCCTTCATGTTCTCCGAGAGAGCTCACCTTTAACGAAATTTTTAAAATGCAATTTATTTAATAAGAATTGGCAACACTTGTCGGGTGTCACCAAATTTGCTTTGACTACGGAATTCTGTATCTTTTGTTTCTTTGGATTTGGCGATGGATTTTGGCGAAGTGAGACCAATCGACCGATCGACCGGGTGTGCTTCAAAGGTTAAACATCCCCTGGTGCACAAGAATAACAACGAGAAAATCCAACAACAACAAGAACTAGGAAAGGGACCACCAGGACACAAAGTAAGAGAACCCCTTCCGCCCCAAAAAAAAAAGTAAACAAAAAGAACAATAAAAGCAATCAAACATGAATAAGAGAGAAAGAGAGAGAGAAAGAGAAGGAAAGAGAAAACTAGAGAGACAGAGAGGGATAAAAGAAAGAAAAACAGAGGAATTTCAAAACTTTTCGTCCTTGCTCACAACTTCCGCAACTCTGAGTAAAGTCATTCACTCATGTACCACAGACAGAGAAAAAGAGTGAAAGAGAGAGAGAGAGAGAGAGAGAGAAAGAGAGTGAAAGAAAGAGAAAAAGAGAGATAGTGAGAGAGGGGAGAGAAAAGAGCGAGAGACAGAAATGTGAAAAGAGAGAATAGAAAAGTTTTTATGTGTGCTGAAGCTTGTCCTTTGAAGAGGCATCACAGCCCCAACCGCCCTCACAAACAACTGCAGCTGGAGTATAACATCGAGTACCGTTAGCTTCAGTGTTGAAACGCGATTCGTGGCGATAGCATCGTGTGTGTGAGTGACGCTGCAGGAATTTCGACACGTTGCAGCTCAGAAATTCCTTTCTGTGCACTCGATTAGCACTCGTGCGTGGTAGTGTTAGTGTAAATATGAGAGTGTTTGTGTATAGTATGGTGTGTCTGTGAGTGAGCGTGTTTGTGTGACACACGAAATAACACTGCAACAGCAGAAACAGCAGGAGTAGCAGCATTTAAAGAAACAACAACAGAAATGGACAGGAAATTACAATTAAAGGACGAATTATAATTTAGAGAAATCCTAACAAAACAACAAAAGAAAGAAAAGTAATTAGTTTTAAAAAAACTAAGGGTTGAATAGGTTTATTTAAGAAAATTTATTAAATTATAAGAATAATAAATAAGAAAACATAAATAAAATAATAATAATAAATTAATGAATATTTTAATGAAATATAATAGGTCTTTTTTTTAAAAAAATACCGTATAAAAAAAAATAAGAATTCAGTGTTGATGTTGTATTTAATATTTAATGTGTTCGGGTTTCTGGGTCCTTTGAAATTTAGATATTAAACATACTAAAAAAATCCCAACGATTCTTTAAATATTTTCGTGTTCATATCATTTTTATTCTATACATAATTACATATAAATTTATAAAGTGCAATTTATTTATTAAAAAGCTTGATGAAGAGCTTGAAAAAGGATGCAAAACGCTGCCATTTTTAATATTGCTTTCAAACATAATCATAAAGGATTCAAGGATAATAAATACATCATTAAAGGATAATGCATATAAGAATAATGGATAAGATTGGATAATTCTAATGACTGATTTAATATAAGGTATGTATAATATTCTATATGCTAAATAAGGTATTCTATACGTTACATAAGATATTCTGTTTAGTATACTTTTTTATATAACTTCCATATAAACCAATGGATCATAAATACTCGTTACTGAAATTCTACTAACTTAAGAAAATGTTTTTCGAAATGAAAAGAGCCTTCGTTACTTCTGAGCCCCCAAAAATTGGAAAGACCAACTTAATAAAAACTTTCATCATTCACTTTGATCCTCAAGTACAGTTAAGATAAAGTTTTGTTAATCAAATTTGACAAATAATAAAGTCTGTGCAAGATACGAGTAATACACAAACTTTATATTCCTCACGTAGATCGCAATTTTTTCATCCGCTGAAGAGAAATGAGGATAACTTTAATGGAAATAACGTAATGTCACGATATTTCTTGGCATCTCTTCGGTTGTCTTATCAAAACTTTGCGCAATCCTCCTACTTTCATGTCCTTGATAAAAATTCCTGTCCTGGCGCTAAAATTTACATGGTGTCAGTAACTCAGTCGTTAAGCCATCGCTGCTGCGTCAGTAGCGTGCGTTATCGTATAATGGGATAAAGTAAAGTAAAGTAAAAAGGAAAGTAAAACGGGGAAATAACAAAAAAAAAAGTTACACAGAATACAAAGCGTTAAAATTTCACTTTTGTTACACGTCACGTGTGAGAAAAACAGAACATAAAAATATTTACGAGCTCGTATTATTTACAGGACTCATAAAAACACCTGCGTCAGCTGTGAAATTCTACAATACAGAGGAACAGAATGGAATGGAATGAAATGGGAACAAAACAAAAGAAGAACGTAAATACTATAAAAGCGATAAATAAAACAGAGGCTTACTGAGCCAGCCGACAACATCCGAGGGGGAGGGGAAAAAGGATCACCGATTCGAAGTTTAGACTCCTTGCGTGGGCATCAATAAATAGAGGGGGGGGGATGGTGGGCGGCGGGTATGCGTAACTGTGAATCATGGTAGCGTGTGCTACTCAGGATTCATCTGTTTTCTGTTCTCAGTTTTTATGAATCACGCGAGTAAAATTGTAATTTGATGCCGTCCAAAGGATGTGAGACGTGGATGTTGTTGGCTGAGTTGGGTTCAGTTGGATTCTGCTGGTGCTTCCGTATGATTCCTTAAGAGGGGTTGTTGGATGACTTTGTGGGTGAAGCGAAGATAGAGTGAGAGAGAGAGAGGGAGAAAGACAGAGAGAGGAAGAGAGAGAGGGAGTGAAAGCTGAGTGGGCGAAAAAAAAATGGAAAAGTCCATTAAAACCGAGGACGACGTTTCGGGTGTTAAAGTCGCCGGCGACCAGACACTGCAACGGAGGTTAATTAAATTACGTCTACGAAAGCCTTAGAGATTTTGTCATTTCATAATAATAACGAGATTCTGTTGTTGGCACGAATTCTCAGGATACTGATTCAAGTATTTCTCTGAAATGCACTTTTTCCATAAACTGTGCTTTCTTCTTCTTGACATAAAATTCTATGATGAAAGGGCCACAAGAAGAAAGAAGAAGCAGAAGAACCAGAAGGAAAAAAAGAAAAAGAAGAAGAGAAATACAAAAAAGATAAAATAAAAAGAAGAAGAAGAACAATAAAGAGAAGAGGAAGAAAAATCAAACACAGGATGACTCAGTTTCAAAATCATTTGATGACACATAATTTTTAATGACTCAGCAAAAAAGACAAACTGCATTCATTTCTCCGGCAAAAACACTGCATAAAAAATGAGTAATAAACTAATAAAAAAATTTATGAAGATATTAAAAATAAAGAATTTAATTTTTAATTTTAATTTATCGGTGACTTTTATTTCTTTTCTTAAAGAAGCTGTTTTAAAACTGAAAGCGGTATAAAACTCTTAGCGGAAAATTTCTTTATTAATACGTTTTTGTTTTACTTTTCTTTTTCTTCCGTTTTCCTTCTCATTTGGCTTTGGCGTTGTTGTTTCTCCAAAAGTTTGGCTATCATCTTAAATAAAGAGAATAATTTAAACACTGAAGAAGAATATCCGAGGTGAAAGAAACTCCAGTGTCACGTATTTTGAAGTTCTGCCCTGGGGGCTTTAATACCCCTCCTCAGTTAACCATCTCATGTCCTCCCTTCACTCTCTCTCTCACTCTCTCACACCTTCTTTCTCAAAGCAAAAGTTGTTGCTTCTAATTTAGCCATCATTATTGACAAATGGCAAACAACCCCGAAGAAAGTGACATCCGCGTTTCCGTTCTTCGAACGTGACGTGATGTGATGTGACGTGATTTGATATCGAAGAATATTTCACTGTGTGTTGCGATATCAGCAGATGGTCTGTTCTTCTGACGAGTAAAGACGGATCTGTATGATCATCATCACAATGAACAGTCTCATCATCGTTATCATGCCGATCATCATCATTATCATTATCATATTCACCACTAGCATTATCGTTATCATATCCATTAGATGTCCATCATCATCAATATCACTATCATATCCATCGTCATCAGTATCACTATCATACCCATCAGCATCATGTTCATCATCATCGTCACTATGACCATTATCATAATCATCATAATTATGACCATCATCATCATCATATCCCTCACCATAAATTTATTCTGCATCATTAACTTGAACTGATTAACTTATTTCGAATTCAAATTATTTCCAGTTCAAATATCATGGATTCACAACTCTTAAAAAGTCAAAAGGTCACTATATAAAGTCTTACTTTTACAGTTACACATAAGAAATGATTTATTCAATAAATTAATCTGTGTGAACAACTTGTTGAACAGTGAAATTTATTGAATGATGATGACAAGATTCATGTCCTCCTTAACTTTTAATAAGACAGATAATGTTCCATAAAAATGGGAGGATTGTGTCCCTTTATTAATCTTGATAATACGCAATGTTCGGGAATTAAATTTGGTTGTCGTGTTGACTTCGATTTGCTTCGTTATGCTGTTCCTTCAAAAGAAAGTTCCTTCAATCTTTTTAGGTATGAAAAATAGGCCAATTCTACAAACTTAATATACAACCTTCGGGTGTACGGAATAAAAAAATTTCACTTGAAAAGATTTCACTTGTTTTGAGTATATTATTTGTAATCTACACTTAAAATACGATTTTTGTTCATTTGTGAAGTTTTTAAATAGTTTTTTATTATTTAAACGTTTCTTTCTTTAAGTTTTATATAATTTCACTATTTTAATATGAAAAGAATTTTCACTAAGCTATAAAAAAAAATTCATAAAATTCTTGCCATCCAGGAATTACGAAAGGATTGTAATTTAACACACAACTGAAGTTAATCTTGAATCTGTCTCTTGTCGCTTATTTTTATGTGGAACATAAATTATCATCCGTCCAGAGAGTAACTGAAGAGAAGAGTAGAACATAAGAGCGAAGAAGAGAGAGAGGGAGAGAGGGAGAGAGAGAGAGAGAGAGAGAGACTGAAGGCACTGACAACCGTATTTTAACCTCTGTTTTTTTCTGTTTGTTCGCTTTTTTGTTGTGAATTTAACCCTTCTTCTGGGGCTGGCCATCTGAGGTGGTTATGCAACAGCGTCTGCAAACAATAAATTTGTTTACAGAACACACACACACACACGCAAACACAGAAACATAAATATAATTAATGCATTTAATAGTAGCTGCTATCAATGTTTTTGTTGCTCTTGTTGTGGTTTATATTAAACAGGATAGTGAAGGATACAGAAATGTTACAAGACTTCGAGGGAGAGACTTCAGAAAACCGACGACATTTGAACACATGATAAAGTAACGCATACACTATACTATAAGGAAACACATACGCAAGCACATACTTTTATATACATATATGTATGTCTATATGTATGTGTATATGTATGTACATATATGTATGTATATAATCGTATGAAATTTGAGTAAAGTTGAACATTTTCTGCGATCAGAACAGAGTGAAGAACTAATTAACCAGAAATAAATATGTAAATAAAAAAAAATCGGAAATCATTAATAACAAAAACTATTAAGTTATGTAAGGGGAAGAAGAACAACAACAACAACAAACCTACCCATCAGAAAAACAGTAAAAACAGCACTTAATATAATGATACCACTTTATTTCAGAAGGAAGAATAATAATTACAAAAACAACAATGTTTTTCCAATATGATCCACACCAAACACAAAATACACACACACACAAACAGACACACACACACTCATACAAATCATCGAACTACAACATGTTGTTAAAACAAGAAATAAGCGAGCAACAACAATAACAACAACAACAACAAATATGTAAAACTTATCCACTGAAGAAGTTTGACATTCAAGGAACGTAAAAAACTTGTTGTTTCTCATTATCATTATCATGATCATCATCATCATTATTATCATCATTATCGACACTGCCAGCGTTAATAGCAACAAAAAGGAGAACAACAACAACCAACTAAAACGCCAACGAAACTAAAATATCCACAACAACAAAAACTAAAAACAGCAATAACAACAACTACAACATGAAATTGAAGAGGCGAAGATGATGTGACAAACAAGACAGGGGCGTGACTAACAATAAGAATAAGCATATCAGGGAGCATGGATGAATGGGATGAATGGGGGGTGAATGAAGGACCAGAGATGGTAATCATAATGATGTTGAATATAATGTTTCTCTATCGTTGTTGATGGTGAGTAAAAGATGAGACAAAATATAACAGTGAGAGATACCGAGAGAGAGTGAAAGAGATAGAGCTAGATAGGGAGAAAGACTCTTTAAGATACACATGGATGTTTTTAGGGTCAACGAAAGCATCACAAAATTTTTGAAGTGAATAGAATTTATGATTAATGATGTTTGTTATTTAGACAAATTAGATTATTTGAGCGAGTGGTGCGTATAATTTAATATATCCTTTCATTAGGGAAGCGTATCCTTTAATTGAAGAAAAACTGATTTGAAGATTTCGCAAATTATACAATATAGAGTAAGAAAATAACGACAAAACCTTACAACAACAATAAAAAGAAGAGTTTCATTAATTTTCAATATCAACTTCTTATATTTTAATTTAAATCTTAAATTTATTACTAAACTATTACTAAATATCGCTAAGAAGAAGAAGAGAAGAATATCGCTACCGTTAAAGCGAAATTTTAAAGCATCCTTTCTATTGACTGCCGATGAGATCCTCTTAAAATTAAAATATCTTTCATGGTTGAAAGCTTTCTCTTCCACTCCATTTGAAATCAGCAAAATCAACAAAGTTCCATTCCTCCATCCAATTAATTTAGCGTTAAATTGCATAACTCGAACGACGAAGGATGAACGCCGACCGAAAGCTTCGTCCTTAATCCCTCAGGGCAGAATGTGAGTCAATTAGTTGTTGTTGTTTATTAAAAGTGGAAGAGTGAAACAACGACTGCAATTTAAGCCTCAATTTAGACTTGTGTAGTTCAGTGAATATTTGAATTCCATCAATATTATTATTAGTATTTCTATTTCCATTTCTATTTGCTTTCACTCGAATTTCTATTTACTCGCCGCTCAATTGAGTAATTAAAGTCGCTGCAGGACATTCAACTTAGTTTATTACTCGAGAATAATAACCAAATCCAGAGCCACAAAAACATTCTTGAAAGCGATTCGTAAAGTTAACTTGACCGCTAACTTAATATTCATTGACATTTAATTTAGTTTCCTTGTTATGAGTCAGCTAAAAATGAGAGCATATACTGTTCATAGGTTGGTTTTCTCATAGGTTTGTTTTCTCGTAGGTTCGTTTTTTCATAGGTACACTATAGAAAGTAGAAAACACAAATAAAATAAAGAGAAAAACCGTAGCTGCATTTTTAGTGCTGCTTAAGATATCATTTCTTGTAAGGTTCCAGAATTTTTTTCATTATAATTCTGTTTATAATTCACAATCAGTTTCTTTAAGTTCATAATATTTAAGTTAAGTGTTAGTTGCAAATTTATTCGATTAGAATTCATAATGAAAGCCATTTCGGTCCTAGCAACAAGTTTTTAGTTTCTTCAAATGATTTTTTCATTTAATTTATAGATCATAATAGGATTTTCGGAGTTTTTTTAAGCCAAACATACTTCAACAGTACATAAGTAGAAAAACACTCCTTTTTATGCTGATTCGGATTGAATTTCCTCGTTACTCGTTCCACTTATAATTCATAGTAAGATTTTCGGTGTTTATTTAAGACAAATTATTTATCAAACTTACTTCAAACATCGTTTTCTTTACTTTCGGTGTATGTAGCGTGTTTATCGTCATATCCCCATTGTTCACTTAACTAAACTGCTTAATTATTGTAGCTCCACCAAAGTAATTCCAAATGTATGCATGTCCTTCAACAGGAGCTAATAAATAAACCTCGACTAAGCTCAGTCAGTGTTCGGTGAGAGGCTGGTTGTGTTTACATGTGGTGTTGTGGGGTGGAATGTGTGTGTGTTTGTACGTATGTGTATATAATTGTGTATATTGTGTTGTGTGGCTTTCTTAAGAAAACTTTTTGCGGTTCATTAAGATTCTTTATCCTTAATCCTTCGGCAGTGTGTGTAAAGATAATTGAGGTCAAGTGAAGAGAATCTGTTCGACCCTAATTATTTTTTAGTTTGTATTATTATCAGTTAATTGAACTAATTGAAAGTGTTGTCGTCGTCCCTTCTGTTACCCTTTTGGATTTTCTAATCCTTTTAATGGAAGGTCTCTAATAATCCTTTACATCCTTTAAATACTCGTCGTAGTTATTATGTTCTTCGTTTTAATTACGCTCTGCAAATATCCAAACCTTCTTTCAACTTTATTTTCTTTTTATAACTCCTTTGTCCTTATATCATCTTCCGGACATACACCCTCCTTGTTTTCGTCCTCCGGCATCCTTTCGTGTTTGTGTGGTTTCTTTGCGAATGTGTTTAATGAACTGAGCTTCACTTGATCAGAAAACAGAGCGGGTTTATTGTGTGTTCGGTTGACGTGTCCTGGCTTAATTCAACCCACCACCTTCAGCGACTGCATGCATCGTAGCCTGGTTCCCCAACGCATCGAATTGAATCATTAGACTTCAGCTGGTCTCTAATTTATTTCCGCTCAGCATTTCGCTCTATTTTTCTTTATTTTTTTCTTTTGGTTACCAACCACCAACCTTTTCTGCAGGATGATGTCCTTGACGCAGCATCCTTTCACTGACGTGTTGTTATTACATTTCATTTCTTTCTTTCTTTTTCTGTACTTTTTTCTATTTGTGCATCATTTACACCAGGAACAACCGACAAACAACTGACGCATATCCTTTTCAAACCTTTTACTCACCTATCCTCTCCTCTGTACTGTTTTGCTCCCAATTTTTGCCCAGTTTCCCCCCTGGTTTTGCACTGTTAAGCAATAAAATCGGACGCACTCTTTGTTAATTTGTAACAATTGGCTTCTATCGGGATCTGCCACTCAGCTGTGTATAGCTCGGGCTTTATCTGGTCGGCTATTCAACTATACATCCCTCTCTCTCTCTCTTTCTCTCTCCCTTGCTCCCTCTCTCTCCGAATATCTGTTCGAATACTGCGTCGGATGCAAGACGAATTGCCAAACGGACAGGCAGAATGACAACCAGAGGAACAAACATTCGGACAGACAGACAGATGTACAGAGAACCCTATAGACCCGCAAGGGGCAGTTAGATAGACAGACTGACATTGAAACAAGCCCTCCGGATAAAATATCACTTTTCCAAAGCAAATTGTTTGGTCCTTCAAACCGAATTGTTTGCTTCACTTATTGACAGATTGGAAACGTATACACACACACATAATACATATCCACATGTCTGTAGATTACATACATAATAGATTTCAACGTGTGTTGTGCTCGTTTGTTTGTGTGTTTAGAGATACATGTGTGTGTATGCGTGTCCATGGGCCATGACGAATGACAAGTCACTGTGCCACACATAGTAGACATCTACAGCGACCACATATTAATGAAATGTTCAACGGAGGAGTGATCTATGAAAATGATTGCTCCGATACAGTGGAGAAGAAACATGCATTTTCTGACACCAAAAACAATATCCTGAAAGAAAAAAAAAAATTAAGTCACTAACAATACATAAATCACTTCGATTTTGAATAGAATTCAATTGAATGTTATTGAATTCGTGCTTTAGTTTAGTTTATTTATGATTTCCAGTACTACTGAGTGAACTTGACTGAATGATATAATTTTTTAGTTGAGTCCTTCATGATATATAAAATATGATAGAATCAAAGATAAAATCAAACGCATTCTACTTGGGCAAAGTAGAAAGTATCTAAAAAGTACTAAAATAACTTCGAGTACTCTATAATACATCATCATCATTATACTGAGTAACAAATAATACATTCATGAAAAATTATCGAATAATTAATCACAATTATAATGACAAGAATAATGTCTTGAAAGTGATTTATAGTCGCTTGATAACTTTTTGACGTTGTTACATACAAGTAGGTCAGAAGAAGTATAAGAAAAGAAGATGAAAAAGAGGAGGAGGAAACGAAGGGCAGGAGGAAACGAAGGGCAGGAGGGAGAAGTTTACTGCCATTATAGATACCGAAAACCGAAAGTATTCCTAATGAGAGTCAACAAATTGTTTCATCCGGAAAAGTTTTTCGGGTGTCGAACTTCCCAACCTGCCCCTTCCGGTAACAGTACAGCTAACAATGCAGCCTGCAGTCGAGGCCGCCGACACGTGTGAAGCAAATTTAATTTCTTCCTCTTCTTCGTCTTCTTCTTCTTCTTTTTTGCACTCCCCAAAGAGCCCCCTTTCAAGTGCAAACAAAATATTTGCCACTTCAATGGGGTAAAAAGAAAAAAAAAAAGAAATATTGTCAGAGCACAGAACTGGTTGTCCTTCTCCTTCTGGTTGTCCTTCTCACTGATTGTCCTTCTCTCAGTTTCTCTCTCACTCTTTGGCCTTCGTGTCCTTTCTGGTCATGACTTGTGAGGCCTATGTGAGATCCATCACCCTCCCCTCGTTATTATTTTCCTTGTTTGCCTTCATTTTCCACTTGTACTATTTGACACGTGGTTGACCAAAGCTTCAATGATTTCAGGTTTTCAGGATTTCTTTCAGTATGCCAACATGTGTGAAAATTAAATGTACAGTGGACAGAAGTGAAACAATTCTATGGAAAATCCTGCTTGCATCTAAGATGCCTGTTTTTTCCTTATATTTCGTAAATTTTTTTTTGCTTTTTGACATTTATAATCATCTAGTTGATAATTAGTTAGTTGATAATTATAATTAATTCTTGTTATAGCTAGATCTTTTGGGAGGACTTTAGGTCTTGAGCATCTCCCATGAATCTATGAGTTCCTTCCATGAACCTAACCTACGCTAGAACAGAATAATGTTAAATACTTTACAGCCCAGGAAAATCTCCTTGTGTCCATCTGAAAAACAATCAATCAAACTGTGAAGTATCTAATGTGAAGTATCTAATGTAATATTATAGATTAAAAATACCTATAATGGTACAGATTGATAGATAGTTTATTTATTGTTTTAATTTCTTTAAATTTTACTTATTTTTAATTATAAATACGAGTACAACAGAATATAAATATACTATAGAAATATAAAAATACAATAGAAATATACTTAAGATACTTTCCGATAGAAGAAAGTCTAAAAATTGCAATCTTAAACGAGAAAAATTGAACCGTTGCTAGACATTTTAATGCAAGTATTGAAAGTAAGGTATTTTTAATTTTCTGCTTTCTTTTCTTTTATCCAAACCAAGAATCTGATGAGATGAGAATCTGGATTCTCGTCTAAACTTAAATGTTATTTGATGTTCCTTTTAATAACATGCCGCCAACCAACTTTCACTTAACTTTCACCTAACTTTATAGTGGTTGTGGGTTTGAAATTCCTTCGGTAAACTGAACCACGTATTTTAAATGAGGAAAGAAATTTTAAAGGAAAAGAAAAGGGAAGGGAGAGAAAAGGAAAAAATATGGTCGTTTTAGTTCTCATGTTTACATTTCTACCCAGACGAAGCTGTTGACGAAGCGTCGTGATGATGTTTGTTGGTGGTAGCAGATGGTTTATTGAGGTACCACTGCGTTGGTGCGAATTTTCGTAGATACACTGAAAGAAACAATTTTTCAAAAATTATACCAGTAAATGTCTTAATTTTTTTATCATTTTTATTTTACTTAATCATTGTTTTAATATTATAAAATTTTTATAAGTCACGTCAACTTTCAAAGTAGATTTTTGTGCATCATAGATCTCTTTGTAAGTATTATATTAAAAGTTACACTAAATATTACACTAAAAGTTACACTAATTATTACACTGAAATACACCAAAAAATTCAGTTCATAGAGACTACAGATCTCTAGTGTCTGCGGTCGATTTTTTCGAGTGTATCTCTCTTTCAATTTTCTTCTAATTTAATTTTTCCTTATTTTTCTTTTATAGCCAATTTAAACAAAATTTTAATTTTTCTCAATTGCTTTGCAGCAACCTTAGAATTCTGTTTCATTTCGGCATCAGCTCACTCTCATTTCGTTTACGCACACTTCTCCGTTGGCGGGAGCGAGGATGCGGACGTTCTTTGGTACACTTTCAGTACTTTTCTAATTTTTTTTTATGAGGAAAACTTTTGCGAATGTTAAAAAGTTTGTATATTTTGTGTGCTTCGCTGAAATCTGAGAGAGAACTGTTACCAAAGAATGAGGTGTTGTACTCGTATCTACATTTAAACCTTACCTTGCTGTGGATGATAATATCAAGCTGCTGCTGCTGGTGATGCTATAGTTGCTGTTGTTGTTGTTGTCATTGTTGTTAATACGCTAGACACGACGGAAAGAAGCTGCTGCTGTTGCTGCTGCTGTTGCCAATCTTTCGTTAAGCAGCAGCTACGTGATTGGACTAAATTTATTGCCTGTCGGCCCCAAGGGTTCATTGTCACGAGTCTCGAGTTCTAGTTACCGTTACTGTTACCGTTACAATTGCAGATAGATGTATTATTCCTTTATTACACGTAGAATTATTTCATTTCTTTGTCAGAACTCGCGAAATCAATGATTCTGAATGCAGCTTCGTAAGAATGTAAAAGCGTAATTTTAACCTTCTAAAAAGGTAACTTAATTAAATTTCAGGGGGGAGAAAAGTAGCGGTTGGGGTAAGAACGTAATTTTATATTTTATTTCTTAATTAGCAACTCGTCAGTTTTGATATTTGTTTTTCCTTACTCCTCGCTAATTTTTTCTAATTTGATCTTTTGTTGCTAATTCCTCCCCCTCTCTCTCCCTCCCCTTCCCACCCCCAACCTTTCATTTAGCACACTTTACTCTTTGTTTTGCGATATTTTGTATTCTTGTCTGGATCTGGACCAGGTACATGAAATGGTCATCAGACCGTTTTTAAGGCAATCAGTCATTCGCCAGTAGAACTGGAAGACAAGCGATAAACGTGACTTCCACGTCGCTCAGATGGTGAGGGGTGACAAGCTTATTTGCCAACACGTGCTGCAAAAGAGAGAGAACAAAAAAATAAGGAAAACACACCCGTCACAAGATAATCTCACTAAAGAGTAAACTATTTACGAAAATAGCTTTTGGAACAAACAACTTTTACGACTTCAGAGATCAGGAATAATAAAAACGGAGAAGGAGACAGAATGGAAAAATTCACAGAAAAACAGAGATGGAAAAATTAATAGAAATATCAAGAACTCCGCAAGAAAATATATCAAGGAAATCTCTTCGTTATTTTAAATTAAATTTTATTGAAATATCGAGATTTATTGATAACTCAAGAATTTAAATTGCAAATTAGAAAAACGTAGATACTTTATTGAATTTAAATATGTTTTTCTTTTAATTTAACAGATTTATTAAACTTCCAACAAAAGAATAATAGAGATTTTCTCAAAATATATGAAATATTTATGAATTTACTAAAGTACTATAGAACTCTTCCGAAAATATTTCCAACTTTTATATATACATATACTTATTATATATATACTTTGCAACTTAATATTTCCATATTTACATATATAAAAAAATCTTAAATTATATCCTTCAATTAAATTTTTATGATGAACCTATTTTTATTTCTGTATTTTCATATCCTTTCCTTTTCCTGCTCCTGCTATCAACTAAGGATTTATTCCCATGTCGACAGCTTTCTTAAAGGATTTATCCGAACCCAAGCAATAATTCGAGTGTGCTTTTATTTTATTTCCTCCTCTTGTTGTTGTTGCTCTTACTGCTGTTGTTTTTGTTATTATTGCTGTTGTTAGGAAGATATTTCGGTATATAACTCTGTTACAATGATATTAAAAAAACAACTTCAGGGTATATTATTTCTGTTCCTTTTTGGATTATATACAGACAAAAATATGCTCTTTTATTTCAGTCATAAAAAATTCAATCATAACTTGAATATCTACTCATTTCCTTTCAGGTCCTGTTTCCGGTTCCATGAACTGTCTCAATCCAAATGTTTAAAATGATGAAATAAACAAAAATGTATCCTGGAAGACGATATCTGAAAATAATGTAATATTAAAGTATCGATTTAAAGTAAATTTGAATTTTGAAAAAAAGATTCAAAAAATTAATTGAATCATTAAAATAGTCCACGCAAAAAACCAAACGATAGAATGTCCTTTTATCTTATCTGAAGAACAACTCAACAACAACAGCGACATCATCAATCAACACCTCCGTCGTCAACACGCTGCGAGTGTAGAAAATGCCGAACCATCACCATGTTGACTACAATCGGAAATATTCGGCCCAGGAAACAATACAGGTAAGTGGCTTGTTTATCAGGACATCGAGGGGGGGGGTGGTGTGACCCACTTACTCTCGTTTAAGATAAGAAACTTTCTGGAATCTTAAGCATTTTTCTTCGCACGAGTTTTTCTTCCCATGCGAAAGTTGTTTTCTCCCCTCATTTTAAATGGTTTTAAATGAATTCTTTTTAACGTCTTGGTTTACCTCCGTAGTATCTTTTCTCTCCTTCATTTGGCTTTTACTGTCCCTCGTTTGGTATTTATAATTAACGCAAATTACAACATCACATTATGTCACAGCGAAGTCTTTTCATTTAAAATGCCACGCGACTTCAATTTATTTAAGAACATCCTGTCGTAAAAATGCTTCTTATTTCGCGCAAGTAAACTTGCCTAAAGAGCTAAAGAACAACAACAAAAAAACCACACGGAAGTAGCTTTGATGGTACCTTTTTATGGGGTGGTTTTTTCACGGTAACGGTTGAGTAACGATGGATGGTGTCTCAGAATAAGGGTCATAAGGAAAAGTAGCCGTTGTATTATTGTACTTTAGTAAAAAACTCGCAGAATCTGAATAAATTTGTAAGTTTTGAGCCAATGAATTCGGTAGAATTCTTTTTAAGAACGATGTTACGTTGACCTTTCCGATGACAGCAGATAATGAACTTATAATCTTTATTGATGCGATTGTTTTGAGATGGACAAATACAATATATTCGAAAGTGATGTGCATTTTCCTGAATCATTATCAAAAAACACTTCTTATAATCGATATTTTTAGTGCCTTGAGTGTCAAATTTCTAATCTTTTGATATATATTTGGAATAATGTGGAACAGACGGTCCTGTTTAGATAAGGAGAGAGTCCTACCTTGTGCACAACGATCTTTGCAATTAAATAGAATGCTTTTAGAGTCCTTAATTTCATTCACATATCTTTCATCGCACTTTAATTGCGTTAACAAAACAATCAAGATATCTAAATACGGTAATTCCATGGATGGGGGAGCAATCAAAAAGGGAGACAAACAAACAATTCAAACAGCAAATAATCCAACCAAACGTGTAACCAACAAACATTCCTTTCCTTTTTTACTCACCACTCAACTTTATTGCCTGAATAGCGAGTGTATCTTGTTCCATTTTACAGTAACAATAACAACAAAAATAATAAAAAAACAACAACAAAAGCAATAACATCAGCACCATGAAGGACAACAAAAAAAAAACTCCACAACAACAACAACAACAACAAGGACAACAGAGTCTATATAAGACTTGCTCAACAATTTCCACAAAGACACAAAATTTCTACCGTCATAAAAATGAAAGAGTAAAGTCTACATTCCGCGATAAAGACGGCTTGATTAAGTAGTTTTTGTTTGTAGATGTAGCAAAGGCAGCAGCAGCAGCTACTTTTATCATTTTCCGTTTCCGTTGTCTGGTTTTTATACTTTTGTCATGTTTCCTTGAAATAACTTTTTGCGGATGTAGAAGATTACAGAACAAGTCGTTTTATTTCACTTCATGACTTCATTTCTACTTTTAATTAAAAGTGTGCAGCTTAACATACTTTTAAGTGTTAATTACTGAGAGCGAATTTTAAAAAAAAAATAAACAGATATCAAGGAAATATGTATTATGAATTCTAATGTAATATAAGAATTAGTTAATATGAATTATAGCGGAACTTCAAGCAGTTTATTGAAGAGGAAAATAAAGAGCAGCCTTTTATAAGATATATAGTATATTACATTGTTTTTCTTTTTAATCATTTGTGAAAAATAATTAAAAAAGGATATGATTTGGCATATTAAAGATAAGTTCACCGTTCTGGGTAACCTGCAAAATGTTTAGAGAGATAGCTATAGACGAGTGTAAACCTGGAATAGGCAGGAAGTTTATTCCAAGAACGGTTTTATAAAATTATCCACATCTTTCAAAATTAACTATAAGAATCAACCCACATACCTTTGGAGTCCAAAGGTATGTAGATCATAAACTCCGGACACCTCAAAGTCCATCCAAGCCAAACGTAAACCCGTTGAAAGCACGTAGCATCCTGCATCCTTGATGGAGTATTGCGAATAATAGGTGGTCAAAGAGTGAAAAATAGAGAGAGAGAGAGAGAGAGAGAGAGATTTATTAAAGTATAGATTTCATATTAAATATGTTGTGGTTATTTTAGTTTTGTTAAAGGATATTCTCATCACTAGGAGAGTTGACATGCGTATTAAGATTTCTCTCTCTCAATCTGGTGCTCTGTATCCCTTTTCATGACTTTGTTCTTTAGTTCTCTCTCAAAGAATTTACACTTTCCCTAGGTTTTTCTCTCTGTCTCTCTCTCGTACTCTCTCGAAATTTTAGCACGTGGTTTGCTGAAGGAATTTCACCGAATTGCCAATTTGTTTATGTGTCGGAATGAAAAAACATGGTGCACGGATATTAGCAAAAAATTATGCCGGAAAGAAAAACAAGAAGAGGCAATCAAGAGCATATTGAGAGGAAGATAGAGCAAATGTTTCTGAAAAGTTATGAAGAGAATAAAAAGAGAAAGAGAGAGAGAGAGAGTTTGGATGGTGTGGAGAGTGAGATTAAGAGACCCGAAGCCTGAGGGAGTGAGTGTAATAGAGTTCGTAGTTGTCAATGAAACGGATTTCCGGTTATGTTTTGGCGCAGACAAATTTTGAAAGCACAAACCTAGAAGAGCGACCGAACTTCTTCCCTTGCACACGTTTACCTCCTGTTCTCATCCTCCCCCCTTCCCTACCCGTAAAGTGAATGTGTAGCAATTGAGCGTAAATTTGTTGCTGTTTAGGAAGAGTTTTAGCCCCTTTTTTTAGTTTCCTTTTTGTTTTGTTGATGTGACTGTTGTTGTTGTTGCGGCTGTCATTCATTTGATTATCTTCTCAGAAAAACTAAATCGAGCCGTTGTTGTTTGCTTCGTGGTACAGGTGGGAAAGGAATGGGGGAGGTAGGGATGGAAGGAGGAAGATTTCTAGTAGAAGGTAGCCTTGAAGCAACACACCGGTTTATGCATTAAGGACGTCGCATAACCGTAACCCGCCTTTACTCGTACCTCCAACTTTGAACTTTCCTGGTTGCTGTCGTTTTTGTTTTTGCTTTTTTATTTTCTCCATTTTTCTTCTCCTTTTTTGTGATTCACTTTTGAGCTCTGTCCAAAGCAGAACGTTTTCAGTCAAAGTCATTTTACTTGACTTTGAAAAGCCAGTCACTCGGTGAAAAGGAAGAAAATTTTGCCGACGGCTGAAGTAACTGGACAGGGTGTGGTGCGGTGGAGTCCAAAGGGAAGCCTTCAGCAAGAACAACAACAACAACGACATCATCTAGTTATAACAATTGTAGGTAACTTAAGTGTTCTGCTGCCAAGTGGCTAGTTTTGCATTTTAAAGTAGCCTGCGTCCATTAAAGACGTCTGCGGAAAACGTGAAACCCTGGAGCTAAAGGTTAACGGGGCTTTTCTATTTGTTGGTCATGGGCTTTGGTCTTGGAATGGTCAGAAAACAGAGGAGAAGAACAAAAATACTCACGCAGTTTGGTTTGTATTCTGTTTGTTCCCGCAGATGTTTTAATTTCCTTTTTAAGATACTCTTTTTTAACTTCTTATAATTAAATCTGTTGATGAAAAACTTTTATAACAAGAGAGAATCTTAGAGAAAATTTTCCATAGAAAGAAATACAGAATGAAGAAAAGATGGAGAAGAATAGGAACGACTAAAATATGGATGAAAAGAGAATATAGTAAAGATGATGATGAAGATTACGTTGATGATGATGGTGAAAGTTTAAGTTTGAAGGTATTTTATGCTAATTTGTAACAGCTTTGCAAACTTCTTGCATAATCAGAGTGTTTTGAGTTTATTAAAGGATTTCTAGGTTTTATCTACTGAAGTTAGTTATTTTAAGTAGCAGTGGTTTTCTTTTCTTTTTGTATACTTGAGCTTAGTTAGATTTCATTATATTTAAAGACTGAAGTTCCGCTCTTTTAGCATCAGATTTAATATTATATCTTTCAGGCCCCTCTCCGGCTTCTTTCTTCTCTGATTTTCCTTGCATTTGCTTTTTGCTTTTGTTTTCCCATTTCTATACACGGTTCAGACCCTCAGAAGATTTTTGTACACACTAAATTTTGCCATGCACTCAATGAACCACAAAACCGTAAAGTTTTTCTTCTGCGCCTAAAATTATGTGTGTTCAAAGCGATAAAACTTATAAAAGACTCTTCGGAATAAGTTTTAAAAGCAAGATTCTCACGACGAAAACATAAATTGAAAGTGTTATTTTCTGGTTTCTGTGTAAGGAAAGAATTAAATGCCTTGTAAACACACACACGCACGCTCGAGAGGCTTAAAGGTAGCTTCAGATGGCGGCATTCACCCGCAGTGTCTATAATCAATGTATGTATCTTCCATGTACCGAACTTCAACCCCCGGAACGAATTGTCTTCTGAACTGGAGTAAGTTTTTCAAGCTTATGGAAGTACTCGTATTTTAAAAGTTGTTCAACTAAATGTTTTCCCTGCAGATTGTTTAGTTAGAGAGGGTGGCATCACCCTCAGAATTGTGCCGTCGTTATAATATTTACCGTCGCAATAAAGCCCTTTATTTAGCTTCAGCTACAGTTGAAGTCAGACGCAAGCAAAGAGTAAAGAATAATAAATTATGATAGAGGTTAATTATAACTCTGTCTAGCATATGGCTACGATAGTGACATTGGGCCGAACTACACACATACAACACAATTATTATATTTTGCTGCATACGTGAAAAGAGATACTTAAGATCGAATCTTTATGCGACTCTTAAGAGTTACTCTTTAAATAATCAATAGCAATCATTAATGTTAAATTTTAAAAGGTATCTTTAACTTTTATGTTCAAAAAACAAACAATTACTCATTCTTGAAATAATTTCCAGTTCTCAATTAAAATCAAATAGTGTTGTCCCTTTCGTGCACGAGTGTAGCTTGGCCCATTTTTGTTCGAGGTGACAGCAGAGTAAATATGAGTGGGTGTCTGTGCTAAGTTCAAGATTTACATAACATACGTTTAGGTGTATAAAATTGAAGGGTTCTTCTGCCTGAGTGTTGACTTTGTCTGTTCGTGTGTCACATTATAAATCACGGTTGACATCACACATTCCAATTCCAATTTAGATTGTGAGGTGGTGTTCAAGCATATTTTATGTGTTACCTAAATTATGAATGCAATATATAACTAAGTTGTCATTAAAATTAGATTTGACACTTATATTGTTTTCTCGTTGATTAATACACCCGATTTTATTCAGGAAATATTTCATTTCTCCCACTAAATAGATATCTGAACATATCTCTGAAGTTGAAGTATATGTTTAAGGTTGAAATTAATGCCAATTCAATATCAATATCTATCATCATCAATACGACGTTTCAATATCAACATGACCTCTCAATATCAATATAAACTATTAATATTAATATTAATAACGATGTCATGACTCACGCAATAAATTTGCATTCCTGATTATATTTTATGGCAATCGAAATACTCGAAATTCCCCTGCATGTCGAAAGATAATGATAATGGTAATGGTACCAAGACATAACATAGATTTGTGTCAATTTTCTTAGCGGAACTCTATAGAGTATTCATGTATGTTTTTATTATCGTCCTCAAACCTTTTTCGATAGAATTTCTGTGACGCTTTTGTGACTGTTTATTTTTATGTGGCATCTCTGATGTTGTTAATCAACATGAGCTATAAAAAAAATAAGTTGTTTTCTCATCCATAACAATTTATATTTTGTACCTCTTTAATATTCACAACAGGTTTTCGACAACCGCGTTTGGAGCACGTATTTTTGTAGCATACTTTTAGGAGGTTTACTTTTGGGGTTTACGTAATAAATAATAATCTGAGTGGAGTCTATCGATGTAACTTGACAGACAGTTTTAATATACTATTGAGTATACATATAAAGCGAATCAAGGAAGAGACAAAAAAGAAGATCAGTTGAGTGGGAGAACGAAGGAGTGGGCATCAAAGAGAAAGGAGACCGAGATTGACACAGTTTTTTTTTTATATATGCTAATTAACGATTCGACAACCATAATCACTTTGGCATATAAATAGGAAACAAGGATATGTTTTTTGTTTTAATGAAATGGTGTTTACAATACTCTTAGAGTTTGGGGAGTGTCTACAGGTTTTTCATACAATCTACTTATATAAACTCTTTCACATTGGTTTCAGTATTATGTTTATTATAATTATAGTCATCAATATATGAAGAAGTATGAGATAATTACTTCTGAAGGGAGTGATGAGGGCTAAGAACTTCTTTTCAAGTAATTTTTTCCTATGATATGTTATAATAGAGGATTGTGTATTATACCATATATAAGGATCTTCATTTTATAAATTATTATTCTAACAATTCCAAGAAGTAATCCAACGGTATTTAAAGCACTTAAAGTTTCGTGGTGACTCCTCCGGACTCCTTCTTTTAAGCTTAACACTCGATTAACTATTCTGATTAATCGTCAAGAACTTTTCTCTTATTTTCTTTTTATTATCTTCTCCATCTAATTTCAATTGATAGACCTCGTTTTTATTACTCTCCTCGAATCGCGTTGTTGTTCTGGTCGTTAAAATGAAACCGCATTGAAATTGTTTTATTAAATGAAATACGGTTGAAGAAGAGTTTCCACTCAGAACCGAATCGAACCACAGAAAGAGCACAAAAAATAATCGTCTCTTCGGTTCAATTCTCTTTTTATCCTTCTTTAATAGCTGTCACCTTGACATAGCATGACAAAGCAGCATAACGGGAAACTGGCATTGTAAGTCAGAGCTGACAGCAAGCGATTGACAAGATTGAGTGAAGTGGAGTTGACTTGAGGAGGGATTTATTACTGATTGCATGAACTGCGGCGGGATAAAGAGTTATAAATGTCAGTTTCAATTTCAATTCATTTTCTCATTCTTGTTATTCTTCTTTCGGGCTTATAGGAAAAGCGTGCAAAAATAGGCAAAGTGTGATAACACAAAAAAGAACAATAAAAGATGAAGAAAAAGCAAGATAAAACAGGTGAAGACAAGACAGGATAAGATAAAGATATAGATAACTACAAGGATAAGAGAAGACAAAGACTCGGATCAAGAACAAAATAAAGACCAGGCTCAAGACCAAGACCCATATCAAGACCAAGATTAAGACTAAGACTAAGACTAAGACTAAGACTAAGAACAAGACTAAGAGAAGACCAAGACCAGTACCAAAGCATATTGAAGAAAAATTACTTTCATTAAACTGTTTAAACAGCTTGCTGTCTACTTTCAGGCTTTAATTGAAAAAACAGTTTTTATTTTCAGACTAAGTAAAGCTCTATTTCATACATTCAGACACACTAAAACTCCATTCTCTCAAACACATAAATACAACCCATTTTCTTTGCAGCAATATAAAGAAATGTGTTAAGTTTCTGATTGCCGCCGAAGCATTGATATAAATTTCGCTTTTGTAGACTAAACCAAAAGCATTTGCAACCCCATTTCTATCAAGTGTTAAAAGAGTTTTCACTCCCCCACTTTCACTCCTCTTCTTGTGGCTTCAAAAATGAGCTGCGTTGATCCACGATATAAAAACTGTTTTTTCTACACTTTGTATTTCGTTTGTATTTGTGTCTGTTTGTATGTCTTTCCTGTTTATGGCATTCCTCTTCGCTCTATAAAATTCTATTTTATTGCTTACGTTTTCGTTTGAAAGGCAAAATAACTAAAGTGTGGGAGTTGAAGTTAAAAGGCGAGGATGATTGGTTTTTAGGTCAAACTTTATAGACAACCTATTTGTGGTCTTTCTTGAGAAACTATTTCTCATTTTTTAAAGTAATATTAAAGGTCAAGTCGGGTTAAGTCAAAGATTTAAATAAGGGAAAGAATTCGTGTGAAATTAAAAGCTCCATGGCGAAATTTTGTATGAGATATCATTATGTAAGAATGCAGAATAATCTCTCCTGAGATACATTTTTTGTTTAGCGCTCTATTTATTATTAGTCAAGGTATAATCGTTTATCTCGGGAAGAATTCAAGCCTTTATAGATTCTTTTATTATTTTTCTCTACAGACATTATTTAAAATTAATAGTTACCTGAAAAGAATACAAGATATTTATATTGTATGTATGTATATGAATATGATTTCAAATATATATGATATTTATTCATATATATTCAATAATATCGTATAGTATATTATTATCTAATAATATAAACGATTTTGTTATTTAATAAATATATTTATTTATTTAATAATAATACAGTGAGCTCGGGAAAACGTCAACTAATTAAAACCGCGGGGGTTGACGTTTAACAAATTGTTGACGTTTGTGTAGAACGTGTAGAAACTTTTAATAAAAAACATATTTATAGTGTGCTTTAAAACGTTTTTATTGACTATAAACTAAAACGAAACATAAACAAATACAATGATCTTTTCTCCGGATGATAGGAAAAATGCAATGTTATAAGACAAAATAAATAAATTAAAATTCAGTATTTATATTTTTAAATGTTGTTACATTATTCAAATATATTAATCAAATAATTTTTTTTTTAAATTTACATGTTCTTTAAAGCTTTAGCAAACAAAAAGCATCTTCTTACATGTTCTTTTAAAAGCTGAGCTTTAGCAAAAGCTTTTACCCAATTTTTATACCGAAAGCTGTTTTAAAAGGAAGGACACTAAAAATTATAGCAAATTTATTGAAAGTACGAAAAGCGTTCGTTTTCAATTTTCTATGGTTTGTTACCAGCGAATTAACAGCGAATTTAGGAAATTATGGATATTAGCGAATTATGGTTGAATTATGTCAACATGGTTTTTGATTCTGTGATGTTTTCGAACAAGAATTTCGAACAAGCAACGAAAAATGTTAGAAAAAATATGTTAGAAATAAAATAATTCACAATAGTAGCCAAAAATGCATGCATATTTGCTGTATGCATTATATGCATGCACTGTGCATATTTCGTAAAAAAAAGCCGTGGACGGACATTCGATAGAGCGCGGGGCGAAGAAGACGCAAAGGGGACATTGACGAAGAAGGGCGAAAATTTTCTATAATTGCGTGCATCCATTTTGTGCTGCATGCATTTAAAGTGAATTGTGAATTGTTCACAATTGTGCATTGTGAATAGGGAAATTTAACTAGGGAAAAATAACTAAAGGAATTTTTTTTCAATTTTTTTAAATTTTCAAGGGAATTTCAATTTTTTGTTTGTTTTGCTTTCCGACAGGGAACGAGAACGAAAAAAGACAACGCCGAAACCGGTGTCAAACCAAATTTGACGAAATGATTAATTAATAATTAATTAATTAATCCGATATTGAGTCAAAGAGGGTGGGTATTCTCTGTGGTACGTTAGAACTTTAAGAACTATTAAATCAATCGATGTTTTTCGTGATTTATTTGTATGCCATCCATGAAAGCTTTCTACCAAATGATTGTACCAAATCACTAAACATTGCTATTTATTTATTAGAATACAAAAAACCCTTCCGACAGATTGTAAGTTCCAACTAATCCAGGTACATATTCTCAAAAGTATTGGGTGTGACTATTTGTCATGAGAACAAATGTACACAACACAGAAAATTAGTACGTAAGCAAATGACATTTAAAATACCTTAGAAGAATAAACACGAATCTTAGAATTAGAACACGAAAAGAGCAAAGTCCTTGACAGTGTCCTGAGTTCTTCAAAATTACCTGGAAGTTTTTCTCAGGATTCTAACTGACCGAACATGGAACCGATGAAAGCATACTTTGTGTACATACCAGTAAAATATAGGGTCCATAACCGCTGAATAGTGTCCCGAGTTTCCAAACACCGGTCTTTTCTTCGCTCATTTTATCGGAAAAATAATAATAAACACCTTCTGCTGAGTTGCGACTCCGTTAGCCCTTCCATTGGTCGATGGATGGAATGACCTGCATGTTTTCATGAGTTCTATTTTAATGATTCTTGGGGTCAAAGGAACCACGCGAAATGTTCTCCACAATCACTAGTAACGTGTGTTGTATTTTCTGTTGTTTAATGTCAGTGTTATTTATAGAAGTCCTTAAAGAAGAAGAACAGAAAGAAGAAGAAGATGTGGAAGGAGGAGGAATCAAGCTGTAGCCAACGAAAGGACAAACAAACATTATGCAGTAAACGACCCCTGACGAAATATTCACCATACACGCCTCTTTCATTAGTGCAATAAACCGAAAACTTTAATATTTTTAGTACTGTTCTGTCTTTTCTCTTAAAAAGAATAAAAGAATAAAAGAATAAAAGAAAAGAATATAAAAATATGAGAAACTTAATTAATTGCTTAAGTTATTAATATTTTTTAATTATAATTAAAGAAAGTGGAATAAATATCTACTTAAAGTTTTCTATTATATAATAGTGAAGAAATTAACTGAAATACACAATAATTTATAATTATAATAATAATATAATAATAATAAATATAATTTTAATAATATTAAATATTTTAATTTGAAAATTAAAAATATCTTTTTATATATCGTATGTTTAATTTTAAAACCTTTTCTTTTCCAGGTAAGAATATTTTTGGATTATATTTTGGATATAAATATATCACTACATTTTTGGGTAAGTTTTTTCTATTGACATCATAATTTTTATATTGCCACTAAAGCAACAACAAAAACAATTTAAGCATTTAACAATTTAAACGCAAAACTGGAACAAAAACAAAGTTCTCAAGAGTATTAAAATGTTTACCTCTTCATCGTCTGTAATTTTTTTATTATACTCGCATTCATTCAACCCCTTTGGTTGTTGTTCTATCAAAAAAAGTTGTATTATCTTTCTATATTAATCTCATGGTAATCGTGACAGAAACTTTTTCGAAACAATAAACAACATTTTAATCGCGATGAACGAAAACAACATAGAAACATTCTGCCCTCCGCTTCCCTTATTTTTAAATCTCTTTTCATCTCTATTCCTTTCTCTCTCTCTCTCTCTATCCTTCTTTCTCTCTCTCCGTCTTACTTTCATCATGTAAATTGTTTAACTTTTTCAGGAGTTGTTAATTATTTTTATTGTTTTTAACGTTTCTATTGTTTGTTAAGACTTCAAGCAAAATTTCTCTGCTTTGTCCACTTTTCTCTTTTGTTGTTGGTTGTTTGCTGTCCTTTGATTTTGTTGGTGTGCTTTTGTTTTTATTGATGTCCTTTGTTCTTCTATTTGGTACCTTTTTAGTTTATATTTTTTCTCCCACTTTATTTTGCTTTGATTATTTCACTCGCTGTGCGTTCGAAAAATTTATGCACGGAACACTTTTTCCCACAGGAATCCCAACAATATAACAATAATAACAACAACAATGACAGCACAGATTTTTTTATTGAGATAATTTTTGCATTTTTAATCCTTTGAAAGGATGACATTTTTTTCGAACGTTGCATGATTGTTGTTTGTTAGCTTCGATTGTGTCCGCGTTCATGTTGTTGGTGCCTTCGAACACTGAACAAACTTAAGTATAAAAAATGAAGTAAAATTGTTAAAATCGAATATAGTGAAAAAACTAAATAAATTTCTTCGACGTTGAGTTCAAATTTTCTTTTTATTTATTGAAACATCTTCTATAATTTACTCTCTATTGAAAAATTTCGCTTGATGAAATTTTGTGCAGCGTAAAGAAATCCCAAAACATTGCTGAATATAAAAAAGAAAAGCGTAAGTAAACATAAAGCAATCCCCTGAAATCTGAAAGCCAACTCTAAAAGATTACAGAAATATCCCCTCGGCCTGTTTTCCAGTGAATTTCCCCTGAATTGGTGACGTCACAATGCTTCTGACGAGCCTGTTCATTTGTGCTCTCCTCGGTTCGTTATTCGCCTGCAAACGATGTTGAATGCGGTAAACAAAAAAGGACGACGACCTGGATGCATGCCGCCACAACAAAGGCTAAGGTCAGCAACAACAAAAACAACAGCAACAAAAACCACAACAATAATGACAACAGCAAAGGCAACAACAATGATAACAGCGAAGACAACAACAAGAGCGAGGACAACAACAGCGAAGACAACAACAAACGCGAAGGCGAAAACAATAGCAATAACCTGGTCACAGGGAATGCTTTTTCCTGTCTCTCTCTCACAATTCAAGTCTAGGGTTATTTTCATTAAAAAATGTCCTTGGAGGATATTTTCTCTCCTTGAAAGGGGAAATTTTGTTCCTTTTCTACTCGTTCTGCAAAGTATATTCTGTGTGCGATGTCCTGGCGGCACGCGAAGGACTCAAGACTCAGTCAGTTCAGTGGTTGTTTGCGAGTGTTTGAATGCGGACACGCGAACGAGAAGTGCTGCCAACTCATATCGTTCTTTACCACTTTTCGCGCAACGTGAATTCGCGGGATTTGTTTTCGTTGTGAGTCGGAAAAGAAAACAAATAAACAAAGAATAAAACGAGAAGAAAACTAAATTAAATTTAAAAATAAAAAAATTTGTATTCATTTTTTATAATGTAATAAAAATTGTGAAAAAAAATAAAAAAAGGAAATTTGCAAAAAAATAATATTTAAAGAACTAAAATACACAAAAAATACAAAACAAAATACAATAACTTTAATAATAAGAATGTAAGAAAATGAAAGAAATTATGTGAAATGACTTGTGTATTAATTAAAACAAACTACTTGAAAAATATATTGTAATAATACTAAAATTATAAAACAGAATAATATTACAAATAATTAAATAATCTATTACTTTAAATTAGTACTTCAAATCGAACTTAAAAAAATTAAGGATATGGATTACCAGTGCAATAGAAAAAACATGAAAAATTAATTAGCTTAAGAAAATTACCATTAATAACACAAAAAAATTTGATTTAATACCAGTAAAGTTATTCCAGTAAAAAAGTATCCATCAAAAAATATCAATAAATGTTCATTTAACGAAAAATTTATTAACAGAAATTTGTCTTTTATAAAAATGCAATAATAAATATAAATAATCTTTCAAATGATATATCTACTCTATTATCTATAGTATAGATACTATAGCATAAAAGTCTAAGATATACATAAAATATATAAATATAAATCTATTAACAACTTAATTATTATAATAAATCAGAAATGTAAAATAAAACATTTACATAAATTATATAAAAAAAGTAAGAAAAAATTTATTTTTCTTAAAAAGCACTGTTTATAAAATGTGCGAATTTTTAAATAATTTTTCATTGCATTCTATCAGGCTGCGTTTGATTATTCTGATGGGCTTTTACAGCCCTATACTGCTTGATTATCAAGTTGACAAATCAATTATTATTTACTATTATAATTGTTATTATAATATTATTATTATTTTTTATTATAAATATTGAGAAGGGTTTTGCAGTTAATGTTTTCATACTTGTTTGATTATATGTACATAATTTAAATTTTGGCTCTCTTTTATTTTAAAATTTAAAATCGTTCATAAATTTATTTCTTGCATGCAAAAAGTAACCAACTGCATAAAATTTCATAGAACAATTGAAATAAAATCAGACTCATAAAAGAGCTTAAATTAGAACTCGAGAATTAAGAGTTTGAAAGTAGTTCAAAATCTATCTTAAAGATTTTGAGTATGCTTGAAAAAAATACACTTCAAAGAGCAAAAGAAGAGGAAAAAATATTCAAACACAAACAACAATAGACACCAAAAAGGCCAACGATATAAATAAGAGCGAAAGACGTAATATAACAACAAGAATTGCAACAACAATAGCAACAAATATAACAACAAAACAACAATGAGAACCACAACACTTCTGCTCTAATATATTCATAAGTTTTGAGAGTATTTTAATGCCAGTCTCTGGAGTTGCGTTGTTGTTGTGGCTGTTATGTTGTTCTTGTTTTTGTTGCTGTTCTTGTTATTGTTGCTGTTCTCTTTACTATTGTATATTTTGTGTCTCTCTCTTCTTTACTTTTTCTTCTTCCTTAGTTTTTCTTTATTTTTCCCGGCATTTACTTGTTTTGGCTTTATTTTTGTTTGTGTTTTATTTAAAATTTCTTTTCTTTTTTTTTTTAAACGTTACTCATAAGCGTCATCCTTTTTGCACACACTTCCGCATCCGTTTTTCCCTTCCACAGCAACAAAGTCACATGGAAATAAGAAACAGAAACAAACAAAAATTAAAATCAAAGAAATATTAAAAAACAAAATATTGTATATACGAAATGTCAACAAAAATAAAACAGAATATGTATACATATATATGAGAATGTGTTTGAGTATGTGTTTCAGTAAGTGCAAAAGTATGAGTACGTGTATGAAATAAACGCACACCTTTAAAGCACTTAAAAGTCACTTTTTTATGATGCCTCTTGGACGTTCTTATTCTCGCTCTCGCTCTTCCTTCTCTCTCACTTGTAAATGTTTGTTTTTATACTCTACGCAACGTTGTTGCTTTGGTCGTTCTTCTTCTTATTCTTCTTCTTATTCTTATTCTTCTTCATTATCCTCTTCTTCTCGGAAAGTGTATAAAAACCTGATTTAGTTTATGATGAAAATGTGTGAAATGCAGTGCGGTTTTTCTTTCTTTTGGTTTTCCTCTTTAACACAGCTTATCCGGTGTCTATGTAAGTGTGAGTGTATAAGTATACGTGTATAAGTGTTAGTCTGTATTTGCATTTGTGTGAATGTTTGTTTACTATCCGGATGTGTCTGTAGTAAAAACAGAAAATTCTACAACAGTCACCGAACAGAACAATATTCAGAACAATAAGAAAAACAGCAACAACAACAAGAAGAACAGCAACAACAACAACAACAACCGTATCATGACAACAGTCGTCATAATAACAACAAAAAGACCAACACAATAATCATCACAGTCACATAAGACGTAAGACGATGAACACAACGCGTAAGACGCAAAAAATGGCCACATAAAAAAAAAAAATAATGTCGTCGCCTGTAAAAGTTGTTGCGACGAAACACTGAATATGAGTCCTTTCTGCAGGATCGACAGACAAACATATGTTAATGGAAATACGTAGCAAATAAGCGAGAAATAAAGACGGGTGAAAAGAGACAACAAGAGGAAGAGGGAGGAAAAGAAAGTGGAAGAGGGAGAAAGAATGTGGAATAGACAGAGAGAGAGAGGGTGGGGGGAGGGGGGGTATAGAGCCATAAAGGTAGATAGAGTGTGATTATTACTGTTTGTTACCTTCTCCCCGTGGCCCAAATCGTGATCCTTGCTCATTACTGCGCTTTAGTAGCGTTAAGAAAGCGTAACACATTAAAGCGAATGAGCAGTAAAAAAGAGCATTTCGGCAAGAAAGCTGCATAAATACGAATACGTGAGATAGGAGTACGTTTTTTTGCGTATTTGTTGGTCTCCAGAATAATCAGCAGTCTTAAGAAAACTGTGAAAATGTATAGCATGGTTTTTAGACTAGATGATGATGTGTGCATGTGGGTGTGTGTCTTGGTTTGTGTGAGAGAGAGTATGCTAGTATATATGATGTAGATGTTTATCTGTATTCCTGTGTATATCTGCCGTTGTGTGACTTTTGTAGACTTTTTGTTAACTTTTATTTAATTTCCTCTTCAAAGTGTTTAAAGGAGCCACAAATATTAACGTAAGCGCTGTAAAAACGTTCACTTTAATAGTCCTTTTAAGCTTTTCGACACATACTCTTAGCTTCTTTACTTTTATACGTAATACGTTCCTCTTAAGCTTTATGTTGCATACTTTTAGTGTTCCATGGTGAAAATGTTTGATACTGCATTTTAATGTTTTCAAAGTGCTGTTGACTTTGAATTTATTCACCACATTAGCAGTTACAACAAAATCAAGCAATTTCTCATTTAATTGGCCACACTCTTCAAATTTGAGCTGTACATCGTATTTTTGTAGAAGCCCGAAAGGCTTCCTTAGTTGCAGGGTTGCCCCCGTCTATTTTTTGTTGTTGTTGTCCTTTTTCAACCTACCAACTACTGTTCCCCAAGGAGAAGCTAAGAATCAAGGATCGAAATTACGTCGCTGCTCAAGGAAATCGCTTGAGGAAATTAAATGTTCCAACATTTAGCAGCAAAAGTGGCAGAAGCTGTCTACAAACCATATGAAGTTTTTGTTGGCAAACTTAGTTTTTGATTGCATACTTCTTAACGCAGTTTTTACATGGTAATGGAGAACGAAGGGTGGGAGGGGGGTGGGAGGGTGAGAGCAAGTGGTGAATCGCGGAAATTGTAAAATGAGTTAATTTGAAAGCTACGCAAATATGAGCGGATATTCGTAATTTTAGAAAAAGCAAACAGAAGAAGCTGAATGAGCTCTCTATCTCTCTCTCTCTCTTTCTTTCTCTCTTTCTCTCTCTCTCTCTCTCTCTCTTTTGTCCCTTTTTTCTTCTTCTACTCTGTAGAAGGTTAGCGTTGCATGTTTTTCAAGTGATGAAAGCTTTTGATGCCCAAGGAGTTCAGCTGGAAATTAAAAATGTAAAAAACAAATAAAATCTTTCTTAAAATAAATGAAAATAAACCTTTAGTCAGAAAAATAAATCTCGTTGCTGGGTAATCTTTTTGTTTCTAGCATTAAAGTATACGTTATATACGAAAAAAGATATGATTTCACATTGTATCCAATAGAAGCCTAAAATTATGCAACAATATATTGTTCTCAGTTTAAAATGGAAAAATTCATGAGTTTTGAGATCCAAAAAAGATTTAAATTGTAATTTAAATTAGAGAAGAAACATGTTATAATTTAACAGATAGTGAAACCTGCCCTCAGTCACCCCCGGTCTCCCCTCAAACCCCCGACTGTCCATCCTATTATTTTACTTATGTCGTTATTTCCCATTCTTTTTCTTTCCTTCGGTTTCTTATACTTATTTATGGATCTCTGTTATCGTCATTCTGATGCTGATTCTGCTTTCGTTTTATTATTTCTCGTATTTCAATTTTCAAATCATGCGGAAAATAATTATATTTGTTAAACGAAATGAATTCGACAAGGATTTTCATACGGGGGTAGAGAACGGTTAAGAAGATGGGGGGACAAGAAAGAGTAAGAGAGATAAATGGGGGTTAGTGGGTGACGGGGTAGCGTTTCACCCGATTCGGTAAAGTATCATGAAACACATGAAGGAGAACGTATAAATTCTGTTATGTATTCAGTGTACATCAGAAGCGTATAACATTTCTTAGAACCCTTAAAATATGCAACAAAAATAGGAAACTCATAATATATTTTCTACAGTAGATTAAAGAAAAAGAAGGCGGGGCTGCACAATTAAAGACTTTGATATCCTGGTAAAAAAATTCTTAGCAATTTATTCGGTATCAATTTTGATTGTAAATCAATGTAAAATCAATGATTTTTGTAAAAGTACCAGAAAATGTTTTCCACTTTCAATATTATACTTCCGTTAATTTATTTTATGTATGTTTCTATATTAGAGTACAGTAAAGTAAATTTAAAATAATAGCCACGCTCGACAAAAAGCCTTCACAAGTTGAACTCATCAAATAAGAGCTTTCAATATAATGGACAGTTTTTATACGTATCTCAGACGTATCACATTCATTCGAAATACTCACAATAACAAAAGCACACACACTCACACACACTCTCATATACACATTTAAGTACAACAAAATTTGTGGCCATTTTTCTTTGTTTTCGCTTTAAGGACAACATTACAAAGTGCAACGGAAGTCCTCAAAGCATACAAACATACAAAAGCTCAGAACAAATAAACTAAAACAGATACTCATAGACAAAACGACACACATACAACAACAACAAACAAACACACAGACACAAACACACATATGCACACACGCATCTAACAGACAATTGGCCCATACACATGTAGTTTCTAACAACAACAACTAAAAAAACACCTTACAAAGCGGAAATTAAGACTGCATTCAAGCGACGTGATTCCTTGCAGCGTATTTTCGTGTATTGAACCGTATTTAGATGTGTAAGTAAACACAAACGAAAACACAGATGTGTAGGTAAACACAAGAAATGCTGGAAAATACACTGAAACAGATGTAAACCATATGAACACCGAACAGAAAGACAAAAGCGACGAAATTCATGAGTACACGAGTTCAATTTCAATTGCTTGTGCGTTTGTCGCTGAATTTTTAGAATGTGTTGTTGTTATTTTCTTGTTTTTGTTTTCGTTGGTGTTGTTCTTGTTGCTTTTGTTGTTGTAATTTTTGTTCTATTTGTCAATGTTGTTGTTTTTGTTGCTGATGTTTACATAGAACACAAAAATCCATACCCAAGGACCATGAATTTGATGCGAAAAACAAAGAAAAACCCTTTTCACAAAAACAAACTTTTGTACTTGAAATTCGGTGATGATTTTAACACCTCAGAGTAGCATAAGTTTAGGCAATCATGAGATATAATACATGAATACCGAACATAAGGTATTTTTAATGGAAAACAAAGTTAGAAGCAAATGAATTTAAATAACAATTGTAATGTACAATAGATTGAAATAACGTTAAAATTGTGTAAGGCCGTAACTTGGGCCTTATTTTTTGGATAATATAAATCTAAGAAAGCATATTTTGAAATCTGCCACAAATTTGTAGACTATTTTGGCGTATTTTAATCTTAAACTGTTTCTTAACTGAAGCTTTAAATCACGGTCACAACAACGTCTGGTTAAGCTGTCAGTGGATCCATTAACAACGCCTCTCCCACCATCCTTCGACTTTCCATCACTTCCTCTTAGAAATGCAGCATTACACTCACAAAGGTCTCGGAACTTCTTCAACACAATGCAATTCGTACAAATATTTTTAAGTTCTGATTTACACTTGCGAAACAATGCAAAAGTTTTCAGAGAAGAAGTCGGTTTTTTCTATTGCGGTTCTGATGCTGGTTCTCAAGTGTTTTCAACTGTCATTCACACGACGCACTCAATTCACTTTATTTGCCCCTGCTTTTGACGGGGCAGTTGAGTTCCTTCGAATTGGGTTTTTTCCTTTTCGAATTCTTTTTTTTTTTTGCTCATGAAACTCAAGAGAAATAAATGCGAACTGTTGAAAAACTGTAGAGTGGAAAACCGCAGCAAATAAAATGAAAAATTCTTTGTCAAGTCGTTCGTTCGGTGGTGGTACTTCATTCTTTTTATTTGGTATCTTTTTTGAAACTTTTGTCATTGCAACCAGCGTGAAAACGTCATGGACTCAAATAGTCCAGCGTCAGAGAACGTGAATAACGGGAAATGAACTTGAGTTGAGATTTTCTTTTGTCATCTTTAATATCCTGGAAATTTGAGAGCTTGAAATATTCAGCTATCTTCATTTCGTAGCTAAACGCTCACTCTTCAAAACTTCGAACTGCAAACTGCAGAGTTCAAAGTTCGAGGTTCGTCTGAAGTCTGTTCAAATTTTAAATAGAAAACGTAAACAATATTTTAAATAAGTTGATAAACAAAGAGTGTTTTTTTTAAATTAGATCTTTAACAGAATCTAAAGTACTACAATACTGTAATTAATAGAAAAATGTATTAGTTATTTAAGTGAATTTTTACATTTTCATATTCTGAAGAAAGTTTTTAACATCTCAATGCGTCTTTATAGAAAAGTAAGAAAAATTAGAAAAATAAGATTAAAATAAGAAGAGAAGAGAAGTAAGTAATGGAAAAGAAAATTAAAGCGAAGTATTTACATATTATCTGGCAGAATCTTTTTTCAGAAGTCGAAGTTTCTGATAGAAGTCGATATCTTTTAAAAGTACAGAAAAACTAAAAAAATTTGTAAAAGTTAAAATTAAACCATCAAAACCACTTCTTAAAAGTACAAAATTCTCAGTTTTTTTCTTCTTATTGCTCATCATATAAATTATCAGCTTTACTTGTATGAAAAATTAATTAAAAAATTAGCATTTTAAGTGCAAATTGGGTGCTTCTTTCGTCACTAGTCTCTTCTCTCTCTCCCGCTCTCTCTGTTGCAATTTACAACTTTTTGCTGATGTACTCTGTTGTTGTTGTAATGAGTGACGCGAAAGTAGGATGGATGCTGGGCCGCTTCCTGGGGTTGTTCCATTAAAATTACAGTAAAGAAACCATTAAAAAACTTGGTACAATATTCTATCTGGTTTTAATAAAACTTTGATTATATTTATTAATAATATTACGCATTACTTAATGAGTGAGCGGAAGATGGATGTGAATGAGAGAGAGAGAAGCGATGAGAAGGTGGCATAAAAACTTTGAATGAGTGAGCAGGTCTTGAAGTACCATGGAGTAACTCCTGCATTCCTCACGATGGATGAAGCATACTTCATACTATTTAAAAAGCACGTTTAAGTTTAATCTAAATTCTTCAACATTTTTGATTTCTTTTGTATAGTAACGAAGGCGGCTCTTCTGTTTTTTATCATTGGTGAACACATTTTTTATGTTTTTACCACAGCAATTTTTTAGCTTTTCAAAAACATTAACTTCAGTTTTAGTTTCAACTTTTCTGCTCATTGGTCAAAAACCAATTATAAACAACATAACTTTCTACACCCTCGAAGTCAAGAGCCATCAATCCCCAGAGTATGCAATGAAAAATGTTACAAAAATTCACACAATCGGCTTGTTGCCGCGCGGCAGCACATCAAGATGAAGATTTATGGAAACATTAATTTTATTTCCTAGCTGCAGAGCAACATACGTTGGTAGACCCTTTTTTCAGTGCCACCCCAACCCTTAACATAACAAAAACAACCACTACAAAAACAACTATTGCTGGAAAGTAAACCCATTAGGTCCAGTTCGAAATGCATGACGGGTTTACAGAAGCAAAAACCAAGCTTAATGAAAAATTCCTAGCAACGTAAAATAAACGCAACGTCAGCAACATTAAAAAAAAAACTCCTAAAAAAAGGAAACGATTACATTTTCAAAGATGGATCAGCTTTCAGTCCTAAAAGCAGTTAAAACAGTGAAAAATTAAAAACACAAACGAAGAATTATGAACACTAGAATAGCAGCGAAAGAAGCAACAATGAGCAGTCAACAGAAGCATCAGCAGCCACAGCAACACCACCACCAGCAACAACAACAACACCACCACCAACAACAACAGCATAAAAGTTTCATCCGGAACCGACAGAAAAATGCTGGCAACAGCGTCAAACAAAAATTTCAAACAATTTGTTGAGCAAACAACAGAAGCAACACATCTCAATGCTGAGCAAGGCTTCAGGCATAGTAACAAGACCACCACCACCACCAGCACCACCACCACCCACAACAACAACAACTGCTCCAACAACATCTCCAAAATAACTGAAAAGAAGGGCAACCAAAAAAGTGCAGAGCTTTTAAAGACTTCCGTGTACGACTGGGACTCACCCAGCTCATTTACGGGTACCGTTAAAAGGCGGCCGCACTCCATAGCAACCACTTCTTCATCCGTCTCTTCGTCAAAGTCACCAAGCAATACCTGTCCTTCCTCCTCATCAACGGCACCACAAACTCGTCATGTTGACCCTGCATCTAGTGTAAAAGTTGAGGCGTTTCGGGTAAACAACGACAACAACAATCAACGCAAACTTGTATGTCACACGCGTCACCACGAAAGACGTCAAACGATTCATGTAACCACGACAACCCACCGACAACAGACTCAACTGAATGCTCTCGATAGAATGTCGCAAAAAGACAGAACCACCCGCAGCCAGCCCGAGAAATCACCGCAACTTTGCTTTAAGTTCTCCGATCGCAATGCAAACTCTACCAGCCACAGCACGCCCACAGAATTGGGCGGCACAGTGCGCAAACCCAGCGGAGAAGAAAGTTTCGCCTCCCCTCTCTGGCGGACGCACTCGGAAGCAGGAGAAAAACACTCACCCGAATGCAGCTCCAATCCACGCAGTACTTCGATCCTGGATTATCAATGCTGCGATGATAACAGCCAGCTGGCGATGTCTTCCAACTACATGCAGCTTAACTACGAAGTTCGTGGCGGCTGCTTTCAGTTGAGAGAACTCTTTTGCGATTTTCCTGTCAGCTATGAGACCAGCAACATTATGACCAGCAGCAACTTCGGCGTGTCAGTGGAAGCAACGCAATTCCACGGCGAGACTCCGCCAACGCCGCCACCCATCTCACACATGCCAACGCACGGTCTTCACCTCCAGCACGGAGTGGGCGTTTCGCTGTCCGCTCCTGCCACGCCTTCCCGTGGAAAAGTGGTGCTTAGCAAGAAGGAACGCAAGGAGTTGTGCCGCACGCAGCAGAAGAAGCGAGCTGGGACTGAAAGGAGTGCCAGTGGCTTTGAGGCGTCTGCCGCATGTGAGACTGTAAGCGCTCAGAGCAGCCCTTACAAAGGCCGTGTAAGTGAGCTGAAGAACTGCATTGCGAAGCTTAACTCGCGCAGTTTATTTGCCTCGCTTAATCGTCATGTGCACAAATCGAGCGCTTCTCTGGCTCAGGAAGAACAAAGCAGTTCCGCGATCGAAGCTTCTCCGCCACCGCCGGCACCTTCTGATAATAGTCCACCCCAATCGGGCAACAATAATGACGATGTTGTTGACTACAGCGAGAAGTTGAAAAACCTTCCAGTACGACGTCGAAAAGCCAACACCTCTCACATGGACAATTACTGTCTCTTCGATCCGGTCGACTTCATCAATGAGAAGACTCTACGTAAGCGAAAATTAGAGGAGGCGGTAACGGCTTTGGTGCCACACGGACTGCGCGATCCGCTCTTTAGTTCGCGACAACACTTGGACTTTAGCGAGGAAGAATTAGTGCCCGAGGTGATATATGATCAACAGGAGGAGGAGGAGGAGGCTGCCACTTCGCTTGTAGTGACTGCCGACGTTAATAACTTTGATCATCACAATTATTTTGTCATTGATCCGGATAACTTTGAAGAGGAGCCAAACAACGCTATCGATATAGAAACCGGTATACCGAATCGCTACACAAACGAACAGCTCATTCAAATTAATTTGGAAACGAATGTTGCTGAAGTTTCTGAAGATTTGCTTCCACAGTCGATAAGTTTCGAAAAGTTGTTGCAGGATATTGACCCCGATGTCGATACGGAGAACTGCATGTCGCACAGTCAAGAGTCGAAAGACACGCTGACCACGAATTCCACAGCCACAAACACTTCAACGGCTCTGGTGGAATCTTCCACATCGTCCAACTCCAATTCATCTGCTTCCAACTCTGCAAGTGCAACAGCAGCTTCACAGCGTTCCACGCTTCAACGGTCAAAGAAAAAACTGAGCTTCCGTAACCTTTCGCCCTTTCGTTTGAACTCCTCTGAAACGCACAATAAAGCGAATCATTCATCCGGCGATCTGCCCACCGATATCGCGAGTTCTACTCATCTGCAACACTTAAGTTCGCTGGTGCCTGCAGATGACGCGAAAGCAAAGTTTCGGTCGCGTACGGTTCCAATCGAAACGAATTACGTGCTCTTTAATCCGGGCCCGGTACCGTGTCGTAACATTCAATATAAGGTGCGTAAGCCGCGACCACTTTCAACACACAGTGATGCCGATAGTGGATTTCTAAGCCCCTGTTCACCGGATGAGCTGTCGGCGTTGAAGTTCACTAATCCGGCGATACTGGTGCTGCAGCAATGCGACAGCGTCCAGGGATACATTGAGGTAAGTGCGATCTGAGAATTCATAACTTTCATAACTTTTATCGTGCATCTTTGTTGGTTTAATACAGTCGATAGAGACATTTATGCGAATCACATCGACTCAACTCACCACCCACTTTTGCAGAATTGGTCAGATTAAAGTGGATAACAAGTGTGTGTGTGTGTGTGCTTCCCGCAACCCTTAATTGGAAGAATTTTCAGTAGCAGTGACAGCAAGATTTTACCCTGTGAAAGAAGTGTTGAATATGCATCTTAGCACCCCCTCAGATGCATTTTTATAGCCTCCGGGGAACAATCAATTCTTGCTTGAGTCTGTTTGTACCATCAGCAGAATAGGCATAACTTGTTTCCTTCCTGCTGTTTCTGTTCCCCCCTTTCTTCGACTCCCATCATTCGCAAGTAGATACGATAGATTTTTTTTACATCAGCCTCTGGCACTTCGTTAGCCCAATTGTAGGGTAACTTTTCGCACTGTGCTCATGTTACAATTGCGCCATTAGATGCGCCATTGGATGGGGTTGGGTGCACATTCGGCAAGGGGAGAAGTCGGAGAAAGGATAATTTTTCCTTCATTTCGTCTATATTTCACTAAAAGTCGATGGAGAAGAAATTCTAAACAGGGAAATTTTAGAGTCACAGATGTTTTACTTGATGCTTGATTAGAAATGAAATTAAAATGATTTTCTTGGATTTCTAGTGCAATTGTTAAAAGCAAGGAACAAAATGTAATTTAATGAAAGAGCTCGAAGAGCCAAGGATAGAATTCTGAAAGATAAAGATCAGGATAAATGATGAGCATCATATAATATACTCGTAAATAAACCAAGATAAATTAAATATAAAAATCAAGAAGCATTACTCAAAAATCTAAGTCTAAATCTCAAAGAGCTAAAATCTTGGGGAAAATTAACAATATGATAAAAATCAATGAACGATTTGAAAATAGTGAACTTATTTCATTTGAACTTTCTTGTATATTTGCATTTCTTTGGGACTCAAACCTGAATTATTCCAGAATTTTAATTAGCGTTTTTAACAATGAAGCTGATGCTAGATCTTCGCAACTTCAAAATTTCTAAAACCAAAGCTGTAATCGAGTTCTTTAATCACCCCCATAATTATGCCTCAGAGCGTCTTCATAAAACCCCGAAATCTTTCTTTTCGAAGTTTAAACAACTGCTAGATTCATTTCTAAAAATATGCAACGAACTGTGAAATGAGTCAAGAGAAATATAAACAGATTCAGAGGCAATAATAAAGTACAAAAAACAAAGTAACATCGAAGGGATGGAATAACTGTGGGGCTGGAGAAAAAAAATATCTCTCCTGCGGTCATAAATCACAAAGTTTCATTGTGAAAGATAATCTCCCGAGCGATCGTATGGTAAGTACAGACCACATATTTTATGCGCTCTCTCTTTCTCGCTCTTCCTCTCCTTCTCTCTGTCTCTCTCTTTTACCCTGACCCCGTTGCTCTTATATGAACGCGACCATTTTTACAACTTATTGAGCTAATGACACCGAAGGACACGACGAAAGACGGTGGATGGGGATGGAAGAGCGAACACGGGTGGCGGTAGCCTTGACGCACGCAGGGTTTAAATTAAAGAAAGATTTGACGCAGAAAAGTAAATAGCTCACGTGTACTGTTGCTACTTCTTAAGGGATGACATGACAACATCAGTTTGTGTGACACTCATCGCGTGTGTGTGTGTGTTTCGGTCTCCCAGTTACTTGGGTGCAACAATCTCTCACTTTTGTTATTATTTTCCTGAAGTAACACGATGATCCTTTTTACCACCACGTGTCTGGAATGCGAAGGAATAACAGCGCGTTACTTAAACGCTTCCTGGTGTCAGTGCATGGCGTCAGTTTTGTTGTTGTTTTTTTTTATAAAAAGAAACCGCATGACGACGACGCTGCACGTGTTGTTGCAGAACTAGAAAGGGTGCAATTTTGATGACAAAAACAACAACAACAACAATGAAAGAAACAAAAGCAAAGAGAGCAACAAGAATGCAAACAACAACAACAATGAGGAGAAAAACAACGCGAAAGACTTTCAATACCATGAACATGTTCACTGTACAGGATCTACTGGATGAGGATAACGATTTCACGCTTGAGCAGAGTTGCGCTTTTTTCCACAGATTCCTTCGTTTGTATCCTTGTCCTTGTTGTTGTTCCTCTTTGGTTACTGTGGAAATTGTGGTGTGTTTTTCTTCAGTTTCTGCGTTGTTTTTCGTCTCCCAACGACCTCTTAAAACTCATCTATCCTGGTAAAAGGAACGAATTTGTAATCGGAAACGCATTTTCATCCGTACAATCGTACGCTTCAAATGTTCGCTAAACGGAAAATGCGAAATGCTTTCATATTTCAGAGACCGAAACAGGGCCAGAAATGTGCAGTCTTTACTGTAATGGTCACGTTCTTTAAATGGGTTCTACAGACAAACGAATATGGAATCTAAACTCTAATTTAAAGTTCCATAAATCAAACTTATAATCCAATAACTTCTCTTTTCATAGTTATTTTTTGTTGATTGGCTGTCTTTAAGTTTTTTTGTAAACTAATTAAATTGTCTCAAAATATTTAAGGGCATTTCACATTGTATATTAAATTAAAGCCTGAAAGTATTCAATAGATTAAATTAAAACATGTTTTCTTCATTCGCTTTTTAATGTTATTAATTTTAGAAAAAATGGTCTTCTGTCCTGTAAAGTACACCGTAGAGCATACTGTAGTGTATTATTATAATTTTTCTGTTAGCTTAAAAGCCAAAACAAAATACATTCAAACAGATTCCCAAAGTATGAATGATAAACTCACAAAAATTTCATTTAAATTACTCTACGAATATAAGGAGTACATGTATAAATAAAAAGAAAAATAAATGAATAAAAACTACATATCCTTAAAAAACACAATGAAAATTTCGGTACTTGCGAGGAAAATTGCAAAAAAAGTTATAAAAATAATAATATATAAAAACAGTCGCAATAAAACTGGAAACGTATTCATAAGGGAAACAGTAGCATATGCAAAACGCATTGCATACGTTCCGATTTATAGTAATGCCATCGAACATATGATTATCAGCGGATTACAACGCTAAGGATTGCAACTGTGTGGCATTAAATTGCTAAAATAAATATACCATGTAACGTAAATGAATGCTGCAGCGTACAACTGAGAGATTACATTAAAATGCGGCATATTTTTAGCATAGCTTTATTTTTTTAATATAAATGTTATAACTTATAAACGAATTATTATTTTGTTCTACTACATCACTCTTTTCTCTCATCACTCCTGTTAGATTGGCACTCCTGATTAGTGTTAAGATCGTTCTAGAATTGAAAACTTTAGCTTGCATATTTATAAAATTATACTTCGATTTGATCCCGCTTCGACTACTTAAACCAGTCATTATAACGTTTTTCTTCGTACTCATTCACGCACTTGTTCCTGAGACATTTTTCTTTCCCTCCCCTATAACTGCATTCTCTCCCCCACCCGCATCACCCCCTTAAATGTCACACCCTCACTTTTCCAATATTTTCTTTAATGCCACTTTATTACACTTTCTGCATGTTTGAATACTATAACAATTACCGACATTTTCACGCATGTGTGAGGCATTCATCGTGTCACACGCAAAAAACACAAAAACACTTCCTCATCCTGGAACACACCCTTCAGAGGCGCTGGGAACATCTGTGGCTGTGCTACGATTATGTAAAAATTATGGTTTCCGATTCATTTTCTTCTGTTCTTAGGTCTGTCTACTTAAGTTACGTGATTAATTCGATGACATTTGTTCTTCTCTCTTATTCTGTCTTCCCTCAATTTTATTTTTTCTCACTCTCTCTCTCTCTCTCTCTCTCTTTCTCTCTTTCCTAGAAACGTAGCTGCTATGCAATTCTTTCCTCCCTGCTGTTGACATTATTGATGGCATCTTATTTTTCATTTCTTTTGAACTCCGGGTTTCTGTTGTTTCCAATCAGCTTGTTATTTATTTGTGTTATTCAACTCTGCTGTTGTGCTGTTTGCATTTTGTTATCCTGACTGTTGTGCTCATTATAACTGTTGTTTTACCTTCCAAAGTTATATATTTATCGACGATATTCTTGGAATTTCTTGAAATTCTGCATTCTTCAATCACAGTACAAACAACCCATTAAAAGGATTTCAATTATTTAAACTGTGTTTGGGTTTTGAATAAGAAGTTAAATGTAATGTTAAATATAATGTGCCCATTTTAAGTCTCAAGCTACTTTATAGTATTGAGAATACACATATAAGAAACTTTAAACCTCAGTTTATCGAATTGAGCCTCTTGTAAACCTAATCTTAAAGTCTTACGGAGTTCAATTAGATAGTTCTTCCGTCAAGACGGTCTTTCGACCTGTTGAATGATTTCCCTGAACATGTCCGTTCTGTCCCTTACAAAGCTACTATTATTTGTATTATGTTATGACCCATCCAAAAATGAAGACAATTCCTCAAAACGAGGTCAAAAGTACCATGACAGAAGCACTCCATTAAAGTTCATACCTTATAAATTTGTGAGAGGAGTTTTCTAAGTAAAGTTGTTTGCATCTCCATGTCATTGGAGAACATTTTAAAAAATATTCCACTGGAAACTGTTTTAAACAAGAAGGTTTTTAACAAGACTTTTCATATTTTTCCTTGTGTCCCTAAAAGCATGTAACATTTTTTATTTATTATCTACAAAGTTACTCTAATTTATTTATTTTATTATTTTCTCTGATGTTGTTCTCCTTACTTTATTTTCTTCTTTTTGTTTTCCATATAATGTTTTTAGATTTCTGTTATTCCTCTTGTTGTTATACTTCTTTCGTTGCTATCGTCTTTTTACCCTTGTTTCCTTTTTATCCATTATTTTTTTGCTAAGCTGTTGATAACAGATATTTTTCTACATTTTTATGATACTTTTTTATTTATGTATTTTTTCTATTTTGTTGTTATTGTCGTTGTTGATGTTGTTATTTTTTTCTACCTTTTAAGGACATCCTTTAGCTACCTGATGAGCTTATCTCCCACGTGATTTATTTGTTGATTGCTTCGTTTTTTAAGCTCTCCACAGAGTATTTCTTGTTTTTATGGTGATGTGTTATTTTATTTTATTTTATAGAAAGAAGAAGAAGAAGAGAAGAAGAGAAGAAATACGAATTGAATTAAATGATAATAAAAAATAGATAACTATAAATAATTGCATATATTCAAAGCCTCGAGTGGTTGGCAAGGTAACAGTGCAATTATTTAACTTAGCATACTTTTGGGATTCAGGCCAGCGGATTGAATCGAATCTATTGAAATGGTTTATGGACAGGTATCACGAAGACAAGGGTGAGGATGTAGTTGCGACTGTGTCTTAATATCCACACAACATTTAGAACTAAAACTCTAATAATGAGTAATGAAAATGATAATAATTCAGATACGTTAAACCCTCAAACGCATGCTTTGGAATTTTTTGCATCTCTTCTTAGTTTAATATAATATTTTTGTTATAAGTTATAAAATAAATTAAAAAAGAACCACCATGTCGACACACTCCGCAATTCAACGCTTTTTCAGAGGGGTGTCTTAAAAAACACCACCTTTTTTTCTCGTAACCCTGCTGTGCCTCCTTTGTTTTTTGTTTCTATTTTGTTAGCTTTTCCGGCATCAAATGACTTTTTAAAATTACATTATAAGAATCTGTTGCGCGGTTGCTCATTTCCTTATTTTTTGGACAGCTTTTGGAAGTTAAACTGTTTGCTTAACTGGTTTAATGATCTTAACTTCCAGTTATATCTCGGAGATAGATAAACGGAACCAGAACTTACATTCTCTGTATGAAGTATCTCTTGACGCCTGTCAAATTTTATTGACATGTGAACTCTATCTTTGGTCTATATAAGAATATAAATTTATTATATAAAATTAATTAAAAATTTTGAAAAAAAAAATCCAATTTCAAAAGTTTACACTTTTAATTAACTTCGTTTTCATCTTCATTAAAATCTTTACTACTGAAATTTAACGAAAACAAGAAAAAAAACGCTCGTACTTCAATTAAACTCACCACACGGTTTTGTTGTAAAAGCAACAACAAAATGGGTTTCCTGCGACACACAAATCAAATTTCAGTTGCCTTCAGGAAGGATTCTCTTCCTCTCTCGCTCTCTCTCTCTCTCTCTCTCTGCCTGTTCTCAGTACATGAGTACATAATTATACACTCGATGAAATCCCAAATGAAATTTCAGTTTCATTTCCCAAAACTTCATGAATTCAGAATAACAACTACCTGTCAATTGCACTCGCTACAACAGAATTTCTTGCCGAAGGGGTGCTTGTAAAGTGCAGTGCAACCCTGCCTTTGGACATCCTGCGTCTGTCAGCGGTTGGGGCTGAAAATCATATTAAAAAAAAATTGAAATATCTACAAAATCCATCTACTCTGCAAACAAAACCAGAAAGCGAGTAAAATGCTTACCTTACTTTTGTAGAATATCATGAACAACAACAATATTACAAGCAGTTTATCCTTTTAGATGGAAGGAGAGGAGGAAGAAGAGCCAAGTTCACTCCTCTGATGAGTCTGGGTGTTGGTCGAACAAAAACATTTCCATCAGATGTTCGGTTCACTTCAAATCCTGTCAAAATTTATCCTGTGTGTTCGACAATAAAGCTTCATAAAAACACATAAATGCGATATCAAGATACAAATTATAGCCTTGTTAATATAGAAATTTATTCGTAATTATTGGAAAAGAACAAATATTTGTTATTCTTGTTGTTGTTGTCATATTTGCATCACGTATTCTTTCGCTTGAATTGCGTGCGAATGTTTTGTGGCTTATAAATCGAAAGGATCGCATTTTGTTTTTTCCGCTGTCACAGCAGACAAGCATGTGTTGTTGTTTTTTGTCGAAGGGTGTTCGGAGGGTTGCAGCCGTATGAAGAAAAATCGTTCTGATACGCTTACGTTGACACGTGCTCGTGTTTAAGTCAACAAAACTGGGTTTTAATGCGAATAATAAGTAGCGATGTATAATTAATGACTGGAAACTTTGTCACGCTTTCGTTAAGTTTTTTATGCAATAATTGGTTTTTATTTTAATTGTATATTTTAAGTATTTTTAATGATTTTTACACAGTATTTTGAATCTCTGTTTACCTCTTTTTAAAGGTTTTGTAAATTCACCAAGTGTTGTAATCGTTTTCCTTCTTTCGTTATGTTCAAATAAACTACAACAATCATTGTGATTATTTTCAATCAATACTTCGTCAAGTTTTCTGATTTATTATGACATCACAAAATAAGTACTGGACTATAAATTAGCTCGAATAACTGCGTTCACCTCAATGAAGCTTTGTCAAGCTCAATTTTATTCACAGATTCTGTCTCATTCTCTTTTCCTTCCTTCGTCTCCTTCCTCTTTCATCTGTTCACTCAGATAAATGCTTCAACTGCTTGGTGCTTAAATTAAATTAAGTTTCATTAGTTATTCGAGCAGCACCAGCAAGGTTCCTGGAGAGCACATGACAGTTCTGCGCTTCCTTCCTTTCGTACTTCCTTCGTTCCTTCATTCCTTGGTTCCTTACTCTGTCCGCCGTCTCTTGAAGCTCATCGCAGTGATAGTTGATTCATGACTGAATCATTTGTCATCATGTCGTTCATCATTCTTTCGATTTGTTAACTTTCCCACTTTCGAGTGAAACGTAGCCTTGTACTAAAATTATGTCGATGATGAGGAGCAAGATGATGATAACGACGACAACGTAATAATAAGCAGCCACGGAAGCGGAAACAGGTGGTCTACGCCAAACGGAAATCAAGTCGAACTACAGTGAACCAACTCCAGGAAAATCATAATAATCGTTGTGGAGGTCGACAGGTCGTGAGCGATGAGAAAGAGAGTAGGTGGGAGAGGGTCAGATGGGAAAAAGGGTCACATTGTGTGGTACAGTAACTGGATTTTGGAGGTAAGACTTACGAAGTCACTCATACGAAAAGCTTGCAAAGGAAAAAAACCTTTCGTTAAGATGGATGAGGAATGAAAACGACACGGACCAAAGAACACACACGCTAACACTCATGCTCTCTCTCTCTCTCTCTCTCTCTCTCTCTCTCTCTCTCTCTCTCTCTCTCTCTCCTCCGTTTATAATCATACAAACCCGTGTTGTGTATTTCTGGCTGTTCGACTTCAAAGCAGATTTGTGATTTTCTTTTATATACGACTGCGATTATATTTTTAAGAGTTCTATTGGGTTTTTTGTGCTTTCTTTTGTTTTTGTTCTTGATTTTCGCTATTTTCCTCTTCGTATTTATATGTTTTTTCTTGCTTAGCGTAATAGAACTATTGATGGAGCTCCCTGAGAACTACGGGACCCAGTGGAGCGGTTTGTTTTCATCATTCGCTCGTAATCACGAACGAAAGTCACGTGACGTTAATTTTTGTTTTCTTCTTTTTTTTTACTCATGGAAGCTCGTATTTCCAATGGAGTGAGGGGGGTGGTAGTGGGGGCAGAAGAGGCGGAAAACCCCGCCTACGTTAGTTTCAAAATAATATAATAAATTCTTTCCGTACGTGTGAGTGTGTTTGTGTGAGTGTGTAACACAACTCAACGAAACTCATGCACGATTATGAAATGGAAAAGTTTGCTATTTTTTCATTGCAAAAATTGAAAAATTATGCTGTTTGTAGCAACAACTTTTATTTTTGTTATTTTGGATGTTGTTGGTGTTGATATTGTTGTTGTTGTTGTTGCGTTCTCCCACATGAAACGTACCTCGTGATGGGGTCAGAAAATCGCTTCCATTTTTATCGCATTCATTCAAAACAGTGCGTGTTTTTGATTTCTTTTAGACATATAAACATTTTTTGTACTTGTTTTCTTGTTGTTCGAAAAGAAAATAAAACGATTGGATTTAATGTAGAACATCATTCAAAAAGTTTCATTAAGTTTTTCGTTCGTTGAATTGACCTACATTCTAAATTAAATTAATTCTTTTTGGAGCTTGTTTTGTGCTTAGAAACGTTTAGAGATTCATTAATAAAAAAACAAAGTTTACACTTCGATTTTTATTATCATTAAATAATAATCAACAAAAACTTACTAAATTAAATATAATAATAAGAATAACAACAACTTTTTGTGAGGCATCTCATTCATTGTTTTTTTTTTTTTGGGACCACATTATAAATGAACTAATTTTGGTTTGATTGCGTATTCTGTTTGTTATTGCAATAAAAAAGCCCAAAAGTATGCAACGCTTTGCTTTTAAGCACTTAACATTTATTTCTATGGTTGTTTGAGAAGGATTTAAAACATTTCAGGCACGTTCGAAAATCAAACAAAACAAAATATTTTCTGTAAAGTAAGAAACAACACAACAATAAGGGAACCGACAACAACAACAACACAAAAAGCAACAACAGCAGCAAAGCTTTTAACTGAGCTTAAATCATAAAAAGGCGACGCTTTATTAAAATGGGGACGTTTCATTTGTTTGTTTGTTTTTCTTTTGCATTTCGTCTGCGTATTAATTTTACATTTTGTGGGATTTTAAATTTTTACCGCCCTCTCTCTCTTATCTTCTCTTCCACTCTTTAACCGTCACCCTCTCGTAGCCAGCCATTTCCATGAAGTATTCATTTTTACATTCCGTTTTGATGGATGAATGAATGGGTTCATGAGTTCACTTATTTGTTGGTGTTGTTAGAGTTGTTGTTGGGTCTTTTTATTGTTGCGGTTGTTTTGTTGTTGTTTTTTCTTCTTTCTTTTTTGTTGAGGCTACTCAAAGGTGAAGTCAGGTGAGGAGTCAGGTGATGAATCTGGTGATCGAGTGAGAGTGATAGAGTGAAAGTGCTGTAGAGAAGATTCAATTCATTTCAAATTCCATGGACTTCCGTTAAGCTGCTTAAAGTCCCTCTGAAAAATTGTTTATTCAGCCATTTTGAGCTTTCGAAAAAAATAAGTCCTTTAAAAAATAACAGTGGAGTTACACAATCATTAAACTTTGGCTACTGATTTTGGTCAGTCTAAAAAAAGAGATTTCAAGTTGTACACAAATAATTTTAATGATAGGAAAACAAATATTCTATATATTTTCAATTATAATCTCGAAAATAATGTAATACATTAATAAACAGAAATTTCAGTTTTAACAACAAATGTACAAAAGCACATAATAAATGAAACCTGCACTAAAACTTCAATTCCAAGAAAAACGCTTTGTATTTCTTTTTTTACTTTTATTACTTCTATATTTATACCCATGGCTCCCTTCACCATCTTTTTCTCTCCACCGCACTTTATTTTAATCCAACCCAATGAGTAAAAAACTAAAAAGTAAAACTAGTCCAAAGCAAACCAATTCAATGGATCCGTAAATACAATGTATGTATATCCCACTCTGCATATTCGCAATATGTCAAGTGTGCAGATTACAGTCCCTACTGTGTATTCCCCCTCTCCCCGTCCACGTCCCCGTCCTCGTTGCCGCTGCATCCTTCGCCAAAGAAATGCATTAAGACTCCGATTCATATGTAAATTCAAATGTATTGCATTTTGAGATGCTATTCTTACTTTTATTGCTTTCAATATTTCACTACTATCGAGGTTTTCACTACTATTATATTTGTTCTGCAAATACGAGTGCTAGTTTTTACATACTACTTTTTTATCTACTGCTATTTCACATACTAACTTCTTTTTCTATTACTTTTCCACATACTAACTTTTTCTACTACTATATAATATATAGTTTCTTTTTCAATGTATTTAACATGAGCAACAGTTTTTCTACGATTTGGTCTTTATGCTCAACAGAATGAATTTTTCTCTTGAGAGAATGAGGGGGAGGGAGGAACCCCCAATAAAGAAAAAAACCCGACCGAAGAAAACAACTAAAACAACCACTAAAATCAAAGGAAATATTATCCTTAAAAGTTGTGCTCCCAATTTTACCATTTTTCCTCATTTTTTTCCATAACTTTTTTCATTTCCATTCAATGATGTCCCGTTTTTTGCTTTTCTCCCGCTTCTGACATCCTTTTTATGTAAGTTTTCCGTTCAGCATATTGAAACATTCTCTTTCTGCTCATCTGAATGGAATAAAAAACATTATAGTAAAAACTCACCAGCAAAATGCGTAGTTCACTAGTTACAGTTTCCAAAGCGCACTCTCGAAAAAAAGGAGCAGAAGGAAAAAAACGCAAAAAAGCGGCTTAAATGCAGTTTAAAAAAACGTTTTTTGCAATCAGTGTGTCTGTGTTCGTGTGTGTGTTCGTGTGTGTGTGTGTATGTGTGTGTGTGTCTGTGCAAGAGCTCCATTTAAAGAGGCCTCTTTTTGTAACTCGTCTGTCGGATCAGCTGAGCGGCGGAGTATTAAAAAAAGTAACAAAGTCGACCGAGTTACCTTTGAATGCATTTTTATTGCTTCGGATTACGTTGAATAGTTTTGCGTGCGAAAATATTTGTGCTTGATTTATATTTTGACGAAAGAGGATAAACGAGAAATATGTTTACAAGTTTACAAGTTTAACGAAAATTTCAATATTTAACGAAAGTTTACAAACGAAAACCTTTTGGTCAAAGTTATAACATCAAACATTTTCAGAATTTATAAAAATCTTCAAACTTAAAGTAAAGAGTCTTCAGGATAATTTAACAGAAGTGTGAAATATTAAAGAAGTTTTAAGAATTGAACGAAATTTTCCAACATTTGACGTAGTTTTCTAAGCTTAACGAAAAACTTATAAATTTATCGAGATTTCCTAAATTTAACGATGAATTAAGCTAACTTTCAACTTCGTAACTAAACTTTAAATTTTAATAATTTTTAACGAAATTGCTTGATCTGAATGCGAACCTGATTATCAGAAACTTCGTAACTGTAAAGCTAATTAATTTGTTTCCTCTGACATGTGAACAACTTTTCATCTGTTAATAATAATCTCACTCTTCCGTGAAAAAGTAAAAATACCAGGAGAGGTTAATCCCGCCCCTTTGCCACCCACCCCGCTGTAAAAAAGTTACAACTGAAAATGTTGCCATATTTATAATTATTAATGAGTCCATTTCGCTGAGTGCCAGAGATTAGCTACGACTTTAAGCCAAAAACTGCAATTATTCATTTCGTAAGCTGCTGCTGATGCAGTGCCAAGCTCAGTGCTGCCAACTCATTTCGACCATAAAAATGAGTTTTCTAAAGAAAAAAAGAACACCAGAAAATAAATAAAAAACCATCGAAAAATTTAGAGTAAAATGCAGAGGGAGGAGAACACACTCAAAACGGATTAGAAAAACCTTTTATCCAGCGAAAGTTGTTGTTGTTGTTGTTGCTGTTGTTCTTGTTGCTGTTGTGGTTGTTGTTGTTGCTGTTTTTCTTGTGTGCAGTGTTGCCGTAACAATAAAGAATGAATATTTATGTTGGCGACAAAGTTAAAGCAACAACAACGGAAAACGGATCAAAAAACAGGAAAGCAAAACAAACTCAACTAATTTAGAACTCGTATATATGAACATCAAAGGTGCACGAAAGGAGTTGCTGCATGTGTTTTAAATGGTTACCAAAACAACAACAACAACAGCAGCCCTCTTATCAGCCAGCTTTATAACCACACACCTATAAATGACCTGTCAAACTTTATACTCGGTCCTTGTTTATTCGGGGACGGTGGCTTCACTTGCTAACGTGAGTTGAGTGGAGTTTTAATTTTGGCTCGACTCTGAAACTGAAGCTCAGTAAATTGAGTTCTTGAAAACTCCAACATCAACTTCAATTAAAATAATGGCAATCAAAAGCAACAGAAATAAGATTACAAATTTATAATTTCTTGTTGTATGAAGTGTATAAAAAAAAACAAATAATTACATGACATCTTTTGGAATCCTTCAGTACTTTAAAAATCAAAGAATTTCGACGAGAAGGAAGAGTTGAATACTTTGTTTTGCCTGATTGAATGATTTAAATGCTTAAATAATATATTCTTTTATTATTTCAATTAATATAGATAAAATAAAGAAAGAAAATAAAATAAATATTATATAAAGAAAGAACAATTTTTTTATTTACTAAGATAATGATGAACCACTAGAGTGAATCTCTTGATTTGAATCTCCACGTTACTTCACTGTATAGACTAATCGATGGTCTATTCTATAATCTACTCTTTAGTCTATTTTATGTCTACTTTGTAAACTACTTTATAACCTACTCTATAGTTTACTTTATAACATACTCTATAGTCTGCTTTATAGGAGTACTCTACTCCATAATCTAACATAAATCCACTCTACAGCACTCTATTTTATGCTCTTATATTCCACGGAATCTCTATTTTACGCTCTTATATTCTGCGGAACTCGTAATTCTTTTCATTTATGAGTTTTCTTGTATTTGCGTTATATTTTCGGGTGTACTATTTTGTGAAACATTAAACTTTTATATGCTTAATATTTACTCAAATATTTACTAACATATTCTGTATTCTTTCTTATTTCCAGGTAATTTTTGTGCCAGATAAAAATATACTAAAATATTAGTTTCTCTGCATTTATCAAAATAGTAAGTTATTGACGTCGCTAATATGAAATATGTTATTGTAATAAAATGGACATTTATTTTAAATTTAAATATTCGGAGTTATAATATAACGAACGACATATCATATTATTTTATGTATTTGTATTTTATTACTATGCTTTTTGTACATCCTTCGTATAAAAGATTTTGTAAAAAGAGTTTTCATATAAAGAATTTTGATTAGATTCAAATATAAAATATTATATGTACTTCATATATAACTCTTTGATTTCAATCACTTTTTTATACTCGATATTTTTACGGTACTAATATTAATATCAACTTAGTACTTAATTAAGTTGTTTCTCACTTAAAGTATTGCTTTATTATTACAAAGGCTTTGTTATTGTAGTTTTTACTCAGGTACAAAGAATAGCTTTCACTTGACACAAGATTCATGCTCTCCAGCTCAAGTTTAGCCTCTTCAATCCTTAAATTGACCAACAATAAACCAAGAAAAAGAAAAAAATAGATTCTATGAAAGGTAAAACGGAAAAACTAAGAGCTGTCAAGTTTTAAGTTACCGGGTGGCATGTGACAAGTGGTTTGAAAGTGTAGTTAGTTAAGTGTTAAGAAAGGGGAGAGAGAAAGTGTGAGAGAGCGAGAGAGACAGACTTCACTATTCCTGAAAGAGAGAGAGAGAAGAAGAGAAAAAAAATGAGGAGGTTAAAAATCCCAAAAACTTTATGTTAAACACTACCATACCAGAAATTAACCAAAAAAAAGCTACAAAGTTTTATAGTTAAAAATAAAAAAATATTATAGTTAAAAAAGGAAGGAGGGAGGGCGTGTAAATGTAGTGCTCTTTTTGTGTTGAGCGATGAAAAAAAAAAAGTGTTCAAAGTGACAGAAGCACGTTTAAAATGAAGATCGGTTTGCATAAAACAACCGACTAGTAAATTCCATCACACTCTATCTATATATGTCTCTGTCTCTCTCTTTCTCTCTCTCTCTAGTCCCTTCGCTTCCTGTTCATCCTCTCTGTGGCGCACCACTGATGCAGCCGTGCATCCGGATTCTCTGACGTTACTGTAACCATCGACTGTCAACTGATATAAAATACTTGAGTTTATTTTCATCATCAGTTTTTCTGCTTCTATTTTTATACCTCTGCTTTTGCACTCGTTTTACGTATAGTGTCTGTCTCACTCACACTTCAGTCTATACTAGTACTAAGTAAAGCTGTCAAAGTGACGTTTAACAGAGGCAACAACGATTGAGTGGCAGCTAGTGAAGTGAGCCCCATCGTTCTGTATAATGTTTTTTTAATCATTCTATTTTTGTTGGTACAGTTTTGTTGTTTCTCGTGGTGGTGGTGTTGTTATTGTTGTCTTTGTTGTTATGATGTAGTTTATTATCTCAAAGTAGCGCCCCGTTTATTTTTAAACATTTTAATGATGGGTTAATAATTCAACCCTTCACTGCGTGCAACAACTGTTTGTGTAAACATTGTAACGATGTGGGAAAGTGATAAAGGAAAAGAGAGAAACGGGAAGGGAGGAAATGTTTAGGAAGAGTGTGAGGGGCGAGAAAATTTAATGTAAGTGTTGAAAAAATGCTGCTAATTTAGCCTGAGAAATATTCATTACATAAATACATATTCGATTCGTTAATTTTTGTTCAAGGGAAAAATTCTGAAAGCCGAGTTTCGAAATTCGTAGAAGGAAATATATAAAGTTTTAAGTTATATCAAAATTTGTCAAAATTTTATAGAAGTACAAATTTTAAGGGCATCATAATAAGAAGATAATAATTCAAAATTTATTAAAATTATTATAATTTACCAGTTATTCGCGATCTAAATTATCCATCTTAAAATGGAAATTAAAAACCATTAAAATTTTTTCTAATATTCGAAAAATGTAGAAAATTTAATACAAATTTTAATTACGAAAGAAATTTTTTAACAAGGTTTTTGATAACCATTTCTACTACTTTATTTATATTTCTATTATTTTTCCTCACATTTAAAATTTTATTTCTTTTTTTTTTCATTTCATCTTGATATAGAAATTTGAAAGATTTATATTCCAATTAAAAATAACTTCAAATCTAATTCATGTTTGAAATGATGGTTCCCCTTCTTATCTTCTATGACAACAACAACAACAACAGTTTGTGTATTTCAATGACACATTATCTAGCTCTGTATACAAAAATCTAAAAATGAAGATCGAGTTGTATTTTTACTAAAGGAATAAATGTTCAAGAAATTATCTCAATTCAACTTCCAAAAGTGAAGAATTTCAGAAAACTGACAAAATTAGAAGCGCAAATCATCAAATTAATAAAATTTCTATAATGAAAGATATCAACATGTAGAGAGAGAAGGGGAAGCAGAGATCGAATGAGACAGGATAAGAGAGAAAAAGAGAGAGAAACACAGAGAAGGATAAAGATAGAAATACGCAATAAAAAGGGAACCTCGAACTCTTAATATATCAAGTTTAGATATATTAAGTTGTTCATCTGATCTTTAAATGAAGAGTAGAAAAATTAGGAAAAAGTGAAAGGAAATGGAACTAAAACAATAATAACAACAACAATAACAATAGTAATAGTATCAGCAATAAATAGTTTAGGATAAGCAACACATATTGCAACAACATCAAATATTATAACAGCACCAACTAAAAATACAAGATCAGTGTCGCCATCTGATAGTTTTCAGTGGTATGGAGGCTCCATATTCTCCACTTCTTCTTCCCATCTTCTTTTTCACTATTTTCTTCTTTTCTTCCTTTTCTTTATAGTCTTTATAGTCTTTTTCTTCGTCTTATTCATCTTCTTCTTCGGTTTCTCGCTGATCCAAAGAAGCCACTCGATGGAATTCCCTACAGAATTCTTACCGTGTTGTTGTTGTTGTTGCTTCTGTTGACGTTTATCCTGTAGAAGTTGTTGTAAGGGATCTTCTTGTAGTTGCTTTTGTTGTTGTTCGTGTTGACGATGCTGTAGTTGTTGTTATTATTATTCCCTATTTTTCAATGTTGCTATTTTTGGGCTGTGAAAAAAGTAGAAAAAATTGTAAAAACTCATCAAACAAAATTTTGAAAAAAGAACTCATTAACAAACAAGAAGAAGAAGAAACAGCACAACAACAACATCAGACGGAGTAGCATCATCTGGTGACGCGTGCGACATGTTGCAACATGATGAATTGCCAAATGAATGTCAGCAAAGTAAAGGACAACAACAAACAACAAAAAGAAAACCGACAAAAAAAATTTCACGAAAAGAAAATTAAAAATAAACAAAAAACAAAAACAAATGAAACTCTAAAAGAGGAGAATTAAAAAAGAGGACAAAAGAGAAGAGAAAAGAAGAGAGAAAAGTGAAGAGAAGGTAGGAGAAAAGGGAGAAGAGAACGCTAACGTGAGAGATGAAGAAGCTTCACGCAGTGTGGGGAGGGGGTGGTGTAGGAAAAGAGGCTTGACAAGGGGAGGAAAATGGAGGAAACGGGAGAATTCTTTTCACGCACATGATGCTTCATAATTAATTGCAATTCCTTTATTGTTGTTGCGGTTGTTGTTGTTTATCTCTCTGTTGTTTTTCTTTCTCTCCATCGAACGAACTCAGAAATCGAGAAACTGATTAAAAAACGAATTAAGATTTAATTAATGAAGAGAGGGGGGGGGGGGCGAAAAAGAGGGGGGAAATTAAACATTAGAACTCCATTTAATGCGGAAAATATTGCCACATAAAAAACGAATTAATTAATTTTATAAAAAATGTTCACAGATTTTTACTTCATTCTTTTATACACATTTTTACACTTCATTCACATCAATCTTTCCATAATTTTTCACCTCCCCGCGCCCTCATACTCTCCTTCCCCACTCCTTTCCATACTCTTCCTTTAGTATGTGTTACATGACAGTCATATTACGAGTATTTAAAAGAGAAACCAGAAAGAGTGTTAACTTCGGCCTGGCCGAAGTTCATATACCCTACACACGTTTACTTAAAAATTAGGCGTGGCAATTGTCTAATTTGTTTCCTTTTCAATCTCAAATAGCCTGTGACGACAGAGAATATTCGTGCCAAATTTGATGAAAATATCTCTATTCGTTCTCCTGTAATCGAGTTTTATTTAATTAGTGGGCGAACCACGCCCATTTTTGGTAGTCTGTTTTGGTCAAAGACAGTTGATTTGTGTATAAAATTTCAACCTCAAATTCATATTACAAGCTGATAAATTGAACTATAAGCATGAATGAGTTTATATTCACTATAAAAAGTAGGCGTGGTAATGGTCCGCTGTTGGCCATTTTCAATATCAATGAGTTTATGATGATAGATAATATTCGTGCCAAATTTGATAAAAATATCTCTATTCGTTTTCCTGTAATCGAGTTTTATTTAATTAGTGGGCGGAGCACGCCCATTTTTGGTGATCTGTTTTGGTCAGAGACAATGGACCTCTGAACAAAATTTCAACCCCAAATTCGTTCTACAAGCTGAGAAATTGAGCTAGAAGCATGGATGAATTGATATTCAGTATAAAAAGTAGGCGTGGTAATTATCCAATTTTGCCCATTTTCAATAGCGATGAGTTTCTAGTGATATACAATATTCGTGCAAAGTTTGATGAAGATATATCTATTCGTTCTCTTGTAATCGTGATTTCCACAGACAGACAGACAGACAGACAGACAGACAGACAGACAGACGGACATGGCTAAATCGACTCAGGAGGTCACGCTGATCAAGAATATATATACTTTTCTATACCTGTCACGCCTCCTTTAATGCGTTACAAACGGAAGCAGTAAGTGAATATACCCTATTCACTTCGTGTGTAGGGTATAAAAAAGAAGAGAAAACGATATTCAGTCTCTTCTGTGACCCGTTTATTTTTTCTTGTTTTCCTCGTTCGGCGCCGTTGCAGTTGTTGGGTGGTCCATGGCTACGCTGTGCTTCTTCTTGTTCTCCTTTCAGAAATCATCAAAAATTATCTCAATTATTTTAAGATAAAAATGATGATGAGTTGATTTTAACCATGTATTGATTTAATGCACACACAGCTGGCAAATGACATCAGATGGCAACTCTGAAATATTAAAATTACTTTTAAAATCAAGTAAACTTAAAAAATAAAAGCAATGATAAAAAAAAATGAAATGAAACGAACTGAAAAGAAATAAAAACTATAAAATGAAAAACAGAAGAAGAAAACAGAAAGCAAAAGAAATGAAAACTAAAAAAAAAACGAGAAGAAAAACGCTCCTAAAAAAGAAGGGGGCTGAAATCGTAAAAAAAGACCACAAGACAACAAGAAAAAAATAACACATGACATCAACACAAATTATGACACTAATTATAAAAGTTCATTAAAAAAAAAAGAATCACTTCCGCTGTGACAATAAAATGTGACAAAAAAGCGTGACAAACATGCTCCGAACTCACATCGAATAAATCTTCACAAGATTAAAAATCTCTGAGTTGAGAAAAAAATATCGAAACGTTTTGTTTTTGTAGCTAAAAAAGTTTTCGTTTTCTAGGTAAAGAGACGAGTTTTTTTTAAAGTTGGGATATTTAGTTGAAATATGGAATTTAGGCATTGAATTAAAGAACATAACTAAAGAATTGGATTGAAAAATGTGCAAAAAATTTTAAAATTAGAAATTTAATTGAATTTGAAATTTAATTAAAAAATAATACTAACTTTCTTTAATAATAAAGCTACAATTCTTCTCCACTCTCGATTTCATACACACTCTCTCTCTCTCTCTCTCTCTCTCTTCTTCCTTCTCTTTCTCTCTCCCTCCAAAACTGTTGAGTTCTCTTAATCTGTTTTAATCTTCTTCTCAGAAAAGATTTTTCAAGATTTTACTTATACTCGGTTGATGATGATGATGACGATGTGTTGATGCTGATCACTGATGATCTGATTCATGTGATGCTAGGAAATTCCATGATCTTGTTTTGTTTTTTCTCCTTCGTTTATTATCCAGAAATAAACTTATTTTCCCCCCTCTCGCAACGAAATCACTTGCTTGGTGATGATTATGCTTCACTTTAGTGCGCCATACCTTCCCTCCCTCTCTCCGCCCCCTTATCTCACAACCTGATCAGTATACCATACGATCTCCCATACAATTTTTCTCTTTTCACTTCACTCTCTCTCACACACACACACTAATCTTTCCGCAACTTTGAGGAAATGCGCCGGCCGTCGCGCTGTGAAAATTTAAGGCATTTCCTTGGCACGTTCCACAGTCGAAGAGCGAACGTGATCGTGGCAACGCGTCGGAAAAACCGGATGTCATAGAAAAAAGAAACCACAACAAAAATAAATACAAAAGTTAAAAAAAAAACAACTGAATCTGAAAATACGATAAAAATTTCGTGTAAAAAATAAAAATTAATAAAAGATTTCACTAAATTTAAAGTGAAAATGAGAAAATATAGAAAATTAAGTGAACAGAATAAGTAATTAAAAGTACAAAATGCAATTTAAATGATAAAATGTATTTAATCAAAAATTAATACTCGTAATTTTATCTAAAAGTAATAATAAAAAAGCCTAGAATAAAATAAAAAAAAAAATAGATAAACAAATTATAAAATTCGATTTCAAAAAATTAAATCAAAAGTAATATTTATATACAAAGAAGAACACAGAAAATAAAATAAAGTAGTGAATGGATTTTTTAAAAAAACTAAAATTAGTAAAAACTAGTAATTAGTAAAAAAAAATTTTTAACAAAAAATATATATAAATATATATGTAATAGTTTGAAAAACGTTAAAAATGACGTCGAAAAAATCAATAGATGTGAAGAAAAGAAAAGCGCTATAAATTAAATTATTTTGAAGTTTTTTTATTGATTTCTCATTAATTAATTAAGTTCTACGCTATGGAATCCAAGGAAGCATCGTAATTAATTAAAAGATAACACAACATATCCACAATATAAACAAGAAGAAAACCCAGAGTGAAACAGCAGCAACAACAACAACAACAATGAAATAATAACAACAACAATTGTGAAATTACTGCAACAACGTCTACATTGGACTTTTATTCGGTTCCTTAAACTATAAAAAGTGTCTATCGATTGTTTTAATTGTTAATAAAAGGCATAAATTTCTCAATTCAATTGAATGTTGAGACTGTCGGTGGTGCTGCCAGACGTTGTTGTTGTTTTAGTTGTGGGCCGGTGGATGTTGAGTGTGTGTGTGTGAGTGTGTATGTTTGTGTCTTGCGTTCGTGCGTTTTCTTTGCTTTCGATTTTCCAAGTTAAACGAATGTCTGGAGTCTTTTAATAGAACAACAAAAACAACAACAACGAAAACTACTAAAAATAAATAAACAACAATAACAACGAGTAAACAAGATTGAAAAAGCTTGATCTAAAAACTTCATAAAAACTGATTGCTTAATTAAATAAACTCTACCATTTCTTTGAATTTCCTTAAAACTCTGTAGTTTTTGTATTTTTAATTTTTAGTTTATTATTCTTTAGTTTAAAAGCTCATATTTTCAGATTTCGATGATGTTTTTTGTAGTTTTTAAATTAAAGAATGTTTTTTTAATTTAATTTAATAAACTGAATTTAAAATTTCAACAAATCCCAAAAAAGTAGCGACTGTATTTGTCTTAGTTGCTGGAAATTAATTGGAATTTCTTTGTTGGTACCTCTGCAGGGTTGCATTTCACCCATTTCGTTGTTGTCTAAAGTTGGCTGTTTAATAAACAACACTTAAAGTTGTGTGTTTGCTTTTGTTTTTCTTTGCATTCGCTAAGTTTTTCGCTAACGTTTTCCTGTTCATGCAAATTCGATGGTAATAGAAACAACAACAACCAAAACAACAACAGCAACAACAATAGTAACAGTAATAGTAACAGCTGCAACAAATACAAGTACAACAAAAACAATGAAGAACAAGAAACTTCGAAAAACAGCTGCTTTTGAAAGCTTCAGTGTTGCCAAAGCGATTTACAAGAAGGACCTGAGAACCGTAGTGTGTACTGCGAGGGGGTGCGATGGGTGTGTGGTCCGTTGGTTCCCCTTTAGGTGATAATTAAATTAAGAATACCTCCCCCCATCACCCACCCACATTCCACCATAATCACTGAGTATCACGATGGTGAACCTTCCCTCACCTAACCTCAGCCTCTGATGGGTTGCAAGAGTAATAAAATAGCGGGGCGAAAGGAGTCGAGTGACAAGAATCCGAATCGCGCGACGAACATAAAATCACTCGTCTGGCTTCGAAACGAAACGCGGCCGCTTTGTAAAGTTTCCGAAGTTTCCCAGTTTTTCAAGTTTTCCAAGTTTTCTCCAGCTTGTAACATGATCACATGGCCATCATTAATTAGCGAAAATGAGCTCAATTTCTAAATTTGTTGCTTCAAAAATTGGAGCGAAAATTCGAAAAGTTACACGACTAAAAACAAGCGATGCGAGATCTTTGTAAAAACTTCGAAGAATCTTACAAGAATCTTTGAAGAATTCTTGAAGAATCTTTGAGGAAATTTCCAGATTGAATATTTTATGTGTAATGACGATGATGATGTTAAAAAGCACTGAGATTAAAGCGAAGAAGTCTCAATTATTGTATAAATGCAACAGAAACTAAAAAAAGTAAGAAACTTTCGAAAAACCTTACAACCGAAAGAATCGAAAAAAAAACAAATGATTTCAGATTAAATCAAAGTAAATTTAGTAAATTTTATTCATTCAATGAAGCATATAAATAAACCTGTGTTCAGTTGGATTTAAAATTAAATCGGTGACATTGAATCGAGTGTAATTGAAACCAATACAAAACCATCTACATGTAAATGACATATCAAATTTATTTAAATTTATTTATTTATTTAAGATTTTTATAATTTGAAATGTCAAATTGACTACTTTAAAAGTCAGTTTAAAATGACAGATATCAATGTAAAATTGACAGCTCTAACCGTGAAACTGACAACTCTTATCTAATAACTATATATCCATAAAAACAAATAGCTTAAAATTGATAGCTCTATATTGAAACCTTTGATAGATTGGAAGGTCAAATTGGCAGCTCCACTGTGAAATTGACATCTCTTATCTAACAACTAGATAGATACGTATAAACAGGTAGATTGAGATGTCAGAATGGTAGCTTGAAATGTCACATTGACAGATTGCAATGTCAGGTTGACAGATTCTTAAATGTGTAACTGACATGTCTTATATAACAGCAAGGTACTTATTTTAAACGATATCTTATCTAAATAAAATAACTAAATACTATCTAAAAATAATCAAATAAATACTGGCCACACTTGAGTCTTGGGTGCTTAAATGCCAAATCGAAGAGTGCACATGTCACTTTGACAGGTCTTAAATGTCAACTAAGATATAAAAAAGAAAGAAAAATAAGAAAATCTGAACAGACATGAAAAGCATCACATGATGAATCAATTCAATTACGATTGTACAACAAATACTACTTCAAAATAACAAATCTTTTTCCTCCTTCTCATTCATTCATTACTTCACTCTTTCAATACATTTTTATATGTTATTCATTGCTATGCACCATCACCCTACTATACAAACTCACTCATTCATTTCTTCATCCATTCCTTCATTCTTTCATTCATCCAATCATTCTTTGATTTTTTTGACAACTTAGGTTTCATGTTTCTTAATTTTTCCTGCTTTTGTTATTTTTAATTGTTATGGACAGGACTAAAGAGGATTTCGACGTGCAACAATAATAACACAACAACAACAACACAAACAACACAACAACAGCAAATAAAAGTTGACATTTGATAAACGTGAAAGAGATTTAGTAAAACTTTAACTTGAGTTCATTCATTTATTCATTCCTTTGTTCGTTCATTCATTTAACGTTAACATTTAATTGGATTCTCTTATGTTGTGAATGATTTTAGTAAATTTCAATGAGAAGAAAGTGAAAAGAGGAGGAAGCGAAAAGAGGTGGGGAGTAACGTAAAGAGAAGATTGGGGAATCTGAGATTAAAGTAAAAGAGAGGAGAGGGTATAAAAGGAGATCCGGTGAAATTGTTCTGACATTTCTGTTAGCTGTCAATTGACATAGTTTTCTTTTATTTAGGAATGTCTCAAGAATTATACAAGATCCAAAAGAATAGCCGGATAAGAAAAACCAAACGAGAATAGAATGTTATAAAGGGTAAAAAGGAAAACGAAAAGTAAAGACAGGGGTTGAGAAGTTTGAGTTCGGTGAACTATTGAAGAGGACGATCAACTTATAAATGAAGGAAATCAATTTGCAAAAAACTTTGTTTTCAAAGTAACAAACAATAATAAAGTTGCTAATAATAAGAAGAAAAGGAATGGGGGATAAAATACTGAGCAGAGGGATGAAGATGGAAGCAGGAGGGAGGTGGTGATGGACAGAGACATAGAAAGATTAACAAACATGAAGAGGGATCGAAGTTGCGATTAGAGTAGAGATGAGATGGAAGTAGAGTTAATGAATGATGACACTAAATGAAAGCGCTGTACTGCTTCATCTCGTCATTCCTTCATTCCAGCGCCCTGTAGCAACACTACAACGTCCCTTCCCCCTCCCTCTTTATTTAGGACAAACCTCATCATCTTGTTGTTGGTGGTTCAGATTCCATGGTGTGCAAATCGGTGAAAATTAACAAACAGCTGCAAAATAATACTACGAAACCACTAAAAATATGCAATGATTTTTTCTCCCCTTCGGTTTTTTCGAATGACGGCAAAGGATTTTACAAGCAATTAAGTGACAATTGAACTGGCGATGGAAGTGTCACCGAGGGACATAAAAGGGACGGAAAGAAATGTCACCGAAGGACAAAAAAGGAACGGAAGGACACTTCTTCCTCTCTCACACAATCGCTCCCTCGATGCTCTCTACTCGAACATTCTCTAAGCAAGTATAGCGAATGTTATAACATGTGTTGCTGGCGGCTGACTCTGACATGCCAGCATTTTTAGGTTATGGTAATCTAATAAACAGGCTTGTTTTTTATGTTAGTAGGGGGACATCAGTGAAGGTTTTTTTCGAGATACGCAATAAATTGTTTACTGAAAGCTCAGAATATTTGAGAAAAAAGCGAATGAGGATGGTTAAGAAGATGAACAAGAAGAAAACAGGAGAGTGAGAGGAAGACTTTTTCTGAATTTAAAGAATATTGGTGAAAAGGCAGGGACTTTTAGGATGGTGAAGGATGGTGATAGGGCAGGGACTCAAAAAATATCAAAATCAATTTGTGTAAACGCAGCAGCAGCAGATAAAAAATCTACACCTCGCCAACAGTAAATGCAAACTTCACCTCGTCCTCTCTATCCTCCTCTTCTTCCTTCTCTTCTTCACCCACTTCTTCACCCTCTCCGTCATCCACGCCTTCTTCTTTTCTCCCTTCTCTTCATCCTCATCGAACAACTACAACATCCAACCTTATCACCATGGAGTCCACCCTTCACAGCAGCCAGGACACAGCCACTTATAAAGGTTAAGAACTCTCCCCATCCCACTTTTCCTTGAGTGTGAGTGTGAGTGTGAGTTTTATATTGATTAATTATGATCTCTTTTAGTCTTTAAATAATTTTACGCTGATTGATGATGTTTGTCGATTTAGTGGCTTTTTATTTTTTTAATTTTGTTGTTGTTCTTAAAATATCATAATTAATAAAATTATAATATATTTTGTCGCAATTTTGTTGTTGGTTGTGGTTGACAACATATTTCGTTGCTATTTGAAACTTTTATCTACGCTTTCAATTTGCATAAAAAATTCGAAACTTTGAAAGTGCAATAAATTTTATAAATCGTTGGCGATTAAAATAAAAACAAAAACAAATTTATTTCTGTCAGATACAAACTATTATAATGCAGCATGATTCCACGAAAAAAAAACATTGTACGAAATTTTGAGTTGATAATAAAATTGAAAATTATAAAGTGAATAATTGAATTTAATTTAATAGAAGTGGAAAATGTAACAATGTAATGTAAATTAATTAATAGATGCAGTTAAATCAAATGCTTAATGCTTAAATCAAATGTGTAACAAATATATTTAAAAAATTGAAATTGTTTCGAAATAGATAAAATAAATAAATATATAAATTAATTACTATTTGATTCATAGAATATAGTGCATGTTTCAGTACATTTTTCGGTCGTTTTTTTCTCATATTTAGCTATAAATTGAGTAATTAATTGATTTACATTTTAATACGAAAGCTTTTAAAGGATTTAAACACCAAGAGCGACAAAAAGTAAATAAAAACTAAAAATTTAAAAAAGAAAATGCATAAATTTTATTCAAATATCGTGACATCAAAATCAATCAATCGAGAATGTTACTGATAGAGAGAGAGAGGGATAGAGGGAGACCGAGAGAGAGAGATAGAGCAAAGAAAACACTAACAAAATTATCGAGTCGTGGATATTTTATGGTATTTTTTCCATCCCTTCTCTTTATACCTCCCTCTGTCTGTCTCTTTCTCTCTTTACTTAGTAACCGTAGCGTAACTAAATTCACAACCACCCTTCATCGAATTTAGTGCTTTGGCAGCACTTTTTTTGCCAACCCATATCAATTTCAAATATTGCCAACCTGTTATTTATTTTCCGAAGACAAAAAAATAAGAAGAAGACAAACATGTAAAATGTTTTTTACTCAAGTAAAGTGCCGTTAAAAATATTGCTTAAATATACTCGTACATGCTATAAAACTGTTTCCAATACTTTTTTGTTTGTTTCATTTTATTTTGACAACCTGTACTGACAACAAAAGGTACTCGTATATTTTGGGTCCTCCCTCCCCTCGCTCTTTTCTCTTCTATTCTAGTACTTTTTCCCCACAATATTTTTTCCATTTCTTTATTCTATATTTTATTTTGTAAAATATTTAAATGTTTACTCAAAACGAACCATGTTGACTATGTTAAGTTGACTATGATATGTTGACTATTTTAAGGCGAAAAAAGGGAGCAAATCTTGAATATTTTTGAATTGAATGAACAATTTTTGTAATAATCTTAAATATTGAAGCATCATATTAAAGAATAAATGTCACATGTCAAAAGATCCCCCCTTTTCTCAGATCTTTCTAATATTTTTTGCCAGTTCGATTCCTGTTCGATTTTGATAACACTTTTCCGAAACTTATTCAAATCCACCGAATCGAAAATCAATCGTAACATTTATTAATACAAACTTTCAACCCTAATATTTTAACATATTTTACAAGTGGTCTGTCAAACAAACCTTAGAAATGTTTTACAACAATAAAGACAACAACAACAATAATAACAACAACAACCAACCAACCAACCGAACAACAACAACAACAATCAACTAACATAACCATCAGTTTAAGGATATCATAGAATAACTTGAACATGTAAAGAAGATGACTTGGAGGAAGGGAGGGAGGAATAAAACGAGGAAGTTGTAGGGGAGGAACGCAATTTAGGAGGTCGAATAAACTTTTTCTTTTGATTAATTTTGATGCTGACAACCGTGAAAGTGGGCAGTCGTCTCTAAAAATGGAGGAGGTTTGATATGCAGATTTTTCCGCCTTTCTTCGTTTGCATACTTTTGTGCTTAAAAGAAAATTGAAAATTTTGATTTTAACCTACATCATGATGACTCAGAGAAGCTGACACAAGTTCGACCTACCTTTGAACTCCACCCTACCACCCAGTGTTACATTGCGAAGGGTATCCTTTTTCTCCAGGATTCCAATTTAAATTATTTGCCTCTGTTCACAGATCTTTTAAGTAGGCGTGTGAGTTTAAACGCCTGTCGGAATGTGGGGTTAATGCTGATGGTGTGCTTATAGAGTTCAACATCCAGTGGACCGGGGAAAAGAGGTGCACTGGGGCGAATGGGACACAAGAAAAGGATTTCTTTTAAATACGAATATTCGCTTGGTTGGTTTGGTTTGCTGTTGTTGCTGTTTCTATTGTTGCTGCTGTTCTTGTTGTTATGTAAAGTTAAATACTTGTAATGTCCAAAGACGATGGTTTACATTACTGCATACTTTTGGGCAGCAGCTACGAAAACTCACCCCTGGTTTGTGTTATCGTTTTGGTTGTTGTTCCTGCTCCTGAATTGTTTTTGGTAACTGTAAAGAAGAGTGCGTCTTTAATGATAAGCTAACTTAATGATTATTTATGAAAAATGAAGTAGGTAATGAAAATAAGACGGCGAGTGTGAAAAATTTAAGATTATTTTTAATGTTGCTCTCACTTTAATGTGCTTTAAAATTCTGATTCAATAAAGCATAAAAATGTAAAAAAAATAAAATGATAACAAATGTTAAAATAAACCAATAAATAAACTGAAACTACAAATGAGAACAAAACTCTCTTCTCTATCGTGCAATAAAATAATAAAAACTGTGTGCAAAAATGTGAAAAAGAAATGATTTGAAGGAAGCTCATCATCAGTGGCATCATCAGCATCATCATTTGTTTAAAATGTTGGGTCGCTGTGTCAGCTATCAAGGTTCCAGCGAGAACCTCGCTGTTGCCATGGGACATGATTATGTACAGGTTTGTAGTTTGTTTTTATTATTTTGTAGTATAAAATTATGTATAATTTTTAACATTTCCTTGTAATTATGATTTAAATAAAATATAATGTAATTTGCAATTCTTTAAAGCAATAAATTCGATTTTTTTATATATTTATTTATGGATTATTATGCATTTCAAGATTTATTTAATTTTCGTTGTTTAATTTGTATTTCCAGCAACGAAGAACTTGTTTCGTATTATTTATTCTTCGAGAGAAATGAAAACAGAAATATTTCTCTAGAAATAATTTGTTAGAATTATTTATTTAATTTCGAAAACAAAACCTCACAAAAACTGAACATTCAATATTCTAAACTTAATCATCAACATCAAGCAGCAGCAGCTTCTGGTCCCGTTTTTCTCATGCAGCTTCTTGTTCATGCTTCTTCTCGCTCAAGCGTGGTCTCGTTCTTGCTTCTCTTTCATCTCTCGCTCACTCATTGCTGTCTTTTAACTATGATTGTAGTTTATTTTTGTGCAATATTCTGTGCAATTTTATTTGTTATTTCTTTTCAAATTCATTCCATCTACTTTCGTCCTTGCAGCATTTAACATTTCTGCTGGTTTGCTGCATTTTATAGTTTTTTTTCTTATTTGTTATCTCGGTAACATTTTCGAATAAACATCCTACGTTATTGTTATTGTATAAATATTTAAAAACAATAAAATATGAGAAAATTTGTGAATAGAACAATTCTCGGAATAAATAATAAATAAAATGTTAAATAAAACGTAGAAAGACAGGATGAATGAAAGAAAGGAAGGAAGAAGAAAGAAGGGAAGAGGACCAGAATTCTAACTGCTCTTTAAAAGACTCGACATGCAAAATAAAACAAAGAAACTTAAAATTCTAATGGATAAAATTTCTAACAAACTGTTGTTTCTTTTACGGAAAACGTTGCTGAATGCGGCTTAAAATTTTGTATAATTTTTCCACTTTAATAAACTTTAATTTTGGATCAGTATTCTGTGAAATCCACTCTAGTAATATTCTTTCTATTCCTCTCTCTCCATCTCTCTTTCACTCTTTCATTCTGTCGCTCTTTCTCTCCTTGGCTCTGCCTCTCTCTTCATTTCATCTCCTGTTTTTACTGAAATTGGCCCATTTTTTGCTTTTAATCTCTTCTTCTCACATGAATTTTTAATTTTTGCCATCCTTTTGGGACTCAAGTTTTTTGTCCGGTGTCTAGCTCTATTTTTAGTTACTCTTGATTACCATCTCGCCCACCAGCGATTTTATTAGAATAGAACGAACGAAGTAAGCATCATCTTCTCTCTGCCAAAACCAGATCCGGAACTGGTTTCCTTTCAGTCTTTCAGCAAATTAAAAACACTTGTGCATCCTTTCTTCAAGCCATTCTTTTATCCTTCATCTTGCTCTCTTGCCCTGTCTCTCTTTTTATCTGTTTTCTTTCCCCTTCTTCTTCTTTCTATTAGGATATCCTGTTGCTAGCCACAGTTTTACTTCTGAAAAATGCATGCCTCAAGGTTCAATTAAAATTCAGCTGTTGGCCTTCATTACTGACTGACTTTGTGAATGCGTTGCATGGTTGTTATCCTGCAAGATAAAGCGAGAGAGAGGGAGAGCGAGGGAAGGGAGAACAAAAGAAATCAGCAGAGAAACAGATGAACAGATGAACAAAAAGCGAACAGACACACGGAGAGACAAATACACAAGCTGACATCTAAATACAGTGCAAATTATTTTTAATATTGAGCGGAAATCACAAAAGTCTGGTTATAATTACATTAAAACTATTTTTGCTAAACTATTTTTGCAAAAATACAGATGAGAAAAAGAGACCGGGTGACAGAAAGAGAGATATAGGGAAAGAGACAAAGTGGAAAAGAGAAAGAAAGAGATCTAGAAATTGCAGATCTCCGTTAACGACCTCATCGTGTGAATTCTGCAGTTATACAAAGATAACATAACGATTCAAAATCTCCTGCTGCTGTTGTTGTTCTTGTTGTTGTTCTTGCTGTTGTTGTTGTTACTGGCATTACTGTTCTTAGCGGAAATAACTGCAAACATTGCTAATGACTTCCCGTTAACATTGTGACTGATTATAATGTTATATCGTTGTAAATGCTGTAATAACAACCCATTTTAGGCAAGTCGATGTCCACAAGAATTGAAACTTTCTACCAGTTTTCGATATTTTTTAGTATTTCGAAGAGTGTACAAAGTTTGAAATAATAGATGAGATCTATTAACTGATTTAAAACACCTTTCACATGAACATTTGCAGCAAACTAAAAATGTTAAAAGAAAAAACAAGCTTCAATAAATTAAAATATTTAAATAAATATAAATTTTGGAATATTTTAAGTGTTATTCTTAATTTTGTTAATTTTTTTGCTTCACAGATCTACACCGATTGGGCCAATTATTATCTGGAGCGTGCCAAATCTAAGAAGAAAGTCACCGATCTCTCCGCTGACTGTCGCGATGGCTTGCTTCTGGCTGAGGTCATCGAAGCGGTGACGTCCTTCAAAGTCCCCGATTTGGTGAAGAAACCGAAGAATCAACAACAAATGGTAAGTGAAGAAAAATAATAATAAACACAATTAAAACACTTTTTAATAAATTTACTTTTGACGAAGTTAAAACCATAAACTTTAAATACAATTTTGAACTCATTCTCGTCATCATCATAAACGTCATAATCATCATCATCATCAACGTTTCTCATCAACGTCAAAACAAAGAACCCGAAACCTGAGAATTGAAAACGTGAAAAAGTTTGGTGAAAATTCATTAAATCACGTAAATCGTAATTAAATTTTTCATCCTTCTTTTCAACAGCGTCGTTGCTTATTTACTAGTTGTTGTTGTTGTTGTTCTTGTCGTTGTTTTTGTTGTTGTTGTTGTTGTGCTGCCTTTTCTTTTGTCACCTTCGAAGCACGTCGTCGGTTTTGCAAAAAGAAGTCTCTTATCTCGTTACTCTCATATGCCACGTGAGTCATCATTCCTTCCTTCGTTCATTCATCACTTCACTCTGTCTCACTCACTCGCTTTCACGCTTTCGCACTCGGCCGCCAGTCGTCGTGCTTCGAAATCAACTTCGTTCGTTAATTGTTTTTGCTCACGAAACAAATGCGAAAAAATCCTGCTGCCACACGTCGGTGAAAATGTGCGAATATCCTTTTGATGGTTTTTACTACTTCCTGGCTTTTGGTACCGGCTGCTCTGTTAACGGTTTTTCATTCCCCACCCCCCCCCCCACCAAAGTTGCAATATTGGAGGTTGTTATTGTTCAAGAACGTGAAAATCCTGTACATTTTCTTTAAACAATGAGTGAGAAAAAGGCGAGAAAAAATCAAATTAAATTTTGTTGACAAAGTTTTTTGAAGCATGAGTAAAGGAAGAAATGGAAGAGAAAAACAAGTGAAGGGGTTGTAGGGTGTTAGGGGGTGGTAGGAGTCTACTTGGTTGAGGATTTCTCTGGATCTGAGTGACTCTGAGAGTGATTGAGTGAGTTGAAGTGGGATGCTAACGGCGTGGTTGATGGAGTGGTTTTAAATTCAAGATTTTATTCGATTTTCATAAATTTTTCTCTGCAACCTTTTGTTAAATAATTATTATTTTGTTCGTGTAATTTAAATCATTTAAAGTCGAGGTATTCATTTAGAAAAGAGACGTATAACAAAACTAATTTTGAAAATGTTTTTCCATGACATCAAAGTGCGGGAGAAAATGTAATTAATTTAAAATCTGTACACCATTTTTTTAGAACTCATCGTGTTGTCATTAATTTAAAAGCTGCCGCCCATCACACTTCATACGACGATGAGAAGGGGCGTGGAGGTGAGGGGAAGAGGGATGTCTCGTTGGTTTAACCAACAAAATGACGCTTTACTGCAGCCGTTCCTGCGGACTGAAGGGGCAACTCAACGAAGTAGTCGTCAAACAGGCAGATAAACAGACAGACAGACCGACGTTCTCACGTTTCTTCGCTCTCCCGACTTCATTTAATTTCATTTGAAGGCCGAGCGGCAGATATGCAAAAAATTAAAAAAGGAGCGAAAAACTAAACAATTTTCGTCACCAGAAATGATTTCAGGCACACAGAATGTGTTATATGGCTGTATAGCAACAAAAACAACTACAAAAACCCAACACAACAACAACAACATTTATAAAACTCAACAAAAATCCTAACAAAACCAACAATAACAATATTTTTAAAAAATAACCTTAAATTTCATCACCTTCTTTAAGACTTGACTGGATTTTTAAAGCGAAGTTTTTCTTAAATCAACGGTTTTTTTTTTGTGATGGTTGGCAGGCAAGAATGTTAACGGTACCGTAGAAAAAACAAGTGTACCATAGAAAAAAATGTGGAAGTTTTTCAACCATTTGAAGTTGACTTTGAACACTTTTACGTTTCGCTGAGTTCTGTAAAGTTTGCATGTGAAATTTTTCCTTTTTTCGCTTTTTTCCCCCCACTTTATTGCACTTCTCTTATACTTCGATTCTTTTTTTATACGGCGACAATCTCTGAAGTCATTCATTAAATGAGTGAAAAATATAAAAAGAATTCATAGAAAAAATGTAACTTCGAAGGAGGTAAGGAAAAAGTTTAAATAAAGTTAAAGTTAACAGAAGTTTCGATGTTTTTAGTCGCTTCTGTCTCTTTCTCTGTCTCTCTCTCTTTCTTTCTCTCCCTGTCCCTCTTTTTGTTCATCTCCTTTGAAGATGTGGTTTTTCTGTTGAAGGGAGGGGGAAGTATGTTTGTTTTAAAAGTTTCTTCTATCAAATCAATAGAAATTGTTTACAGAGTTTTAACAGCAGGTTAACAGAATGGCGAAAATAATGACATGAAGTTTATTAAATGGAAGTTTTAGAAAAATTTGAAAATTTAGATGACTTTAAGAAAATTCTGAATTTAAATAATAATAAATAAAAATATCTGAATTTTTAAATGCTTTTTCTATTCATTTGGTTGTTTATATATTTTTATTTATTGTATTTATTTTGTATTCATTGTATTTTTTCTAATCAAAAACGTTTCTGAGGAAAAACAAAGAAATTAAAACATATTTTCCGAGCCTATAAGAAGCCGAACCCTGTCATTTTTTCAGCTCTCCCCTCTCTCTGTCGCCCCTCACCACGCCCACTTTTCGACTGCGGTGCGTCTGAGCTGAGCTCGATATTAGTTCTGAAGCCAAACTTTTTGTGTCTGTCGAGATACGTGCCGGGACTATTTTCCAGGCGTTTTCAAGGCGTTTTCAAGGCGTTTTCGCAGCACGTTCGAGCCGCTGCAGGGGAGGACGATCGGAATTTCATTGGCATTGCAAAAAAAAAAAAATACGAGTATAGAAAAAACAAGAAACCGAAAAATACTGCAGTCGAATTTTATTTCGTTTACAATCCTTTTTTTTAGTTCAAGGATAATACATGAAATATTTGACAATCCGAGAGAAAGAGCGAGGAAAAAAGAAGGTGAAAAAAGAAGAAGAAAGAAAATAAGAAGAAGAACCACAACAACAACGAAAACAACAGCAACCGAAAAACCTATGAAAAAAGAGAAGCTGATTCCGAAAACTGTTTCGTCAGCTGAAAATAACTCGAAGGCGACTAAAATAAATGACGGTATAGCGATGAAATGAGGTCGAAGAAGACGAAAAGCGGTGAGAAAGGGGAAGAAGGGAGGGAAGAAGGATGGTGGGAAAGAGTAGTAAGGAGTGTTAAGGGTGGAAAGAGCAGTGGTTGGGAGGGAGCTGTGAGGAGGTTCCTCAATCCGCAGTCTTCAAATTTAGCCAACTAAACCGATGCTCGTCGAGTTGAAGTCGCGTTTTGAATACGAAATGAGGATCGCTCGGCCTCGCCTCTATTCTCCCATGCACACACACAAACATACACACACACACACACACACATGCAAACACACATTCAAAAACATAGTATAGTTTGTTGACTGCTTCGCACGCAGTTTTAAATTGGCATCTCATGAAAAGCTGCTTTCATTCTTTTTTCTAAGCCTTAAATTTAATTTTATAACCTACAAAAATGTTGTCAACGCATCGGAGAAGAAGAAAAACAGAGTGAAGAAGCAACTGAAATTGAAATTCGACAACGTGACAAATGAACGACTGAATTAAAAATGTTTATGATCACTTAAGTTAAGCGTTAAGTTACTTAATCACTTGAGTTCAGAGTAGATTTGCTTTAGTTACTATCTTAACTGATTCCACTATCTTAAGTAAGACTTAAACTACTGCCGTTATACACTTAAGTGTCAAGTTTATCTGTTCAGGGAATGACTTAAGTATTTTCAGAGTTATGTAAATGAATTGATGGTTATTATATGTAGCTTAAGTAGTTTAAGTTACTAATAGTTAGTAGTTAAGCTACTTAAAACACTTCTGGTAAGAGTTTATAATAGATTTCAGTCAATTAATATTTCTTTTCTTATTTGTTAATCCAATTTCCTTGTCTTCTTCTTTTTCCTTTTTGTTGTTGTTGGTTTTTCACACATTTCATTCATTCACTCACTGAGCTCCTTTTTCATTTCTTTTTCGTTTTTCTCCGCTTTTCTTCGCTGATGAATTGCTAAATGAACTGCATAAAATTTCTTCAAATTTTTCTTCACCCTGCATTAGCTATAAATTCTCAATTAAGTTCTCATTTACCACGACTCATCACCTCAGCCCCTCATCAGGATCCACCTAAATTGAACCTAAATTGAACTCTCTCCTCCTTCCTTTCGAGAACAACACGCAAACGACGGTTTTCTCTCGTCCTTTCTCTCGTCCCTTCTATCTTCCCTTTTATCGTTCCAACTGCATCCCTTCTCTCGTCTCTTCCCACGTTCTTTCATTCGTCGTTTGTTCTCCAAGCGATTGTTAGTCGCACCTGCAGCATCGAGTACCTGCACCCTGGTACCATGGAGTACATCGCGTTGATGCACTTTTACTCCCCTAACCCCCATGCCCCTTCACCCACTACTCATCCTCAACTACGTCAGCAGAAGGATTCCATTCAAATCACAATTTCGAGCATCATACTTGATGGAGTGAACTTGGAAAACAATGAATAACAGGAGATATTAGAGAAAGAGAGAGAGAGACAGAGAGAGAGAGAGAGAGAGAGAGAGAAACAGAGAGAGAGAGAGAGAAAGAGAGCGAGAGAGAGAGAGACTGAGAGTAAGAGTAAGACTGAGAGAACAAGAGCGGGAGCGAAAGAGAAAGGAAACATGGAAGCGTTGGATGGATTCAATTTTTGCATAATTTATGAACTCGACGTTAATTACTCCCGATTGCACTCGAATTCAATTCAAGAACGACCTCATTCACCACGAGTTGCGTCTGTCTCTTTCTCTCTCTCTCTCCTTCTCCACCTTTGTCTGTCTGTTGCCTCTTCTAAAATCTCTCCCATAAATCTCGGGAACAATACTCGGAGTCTTAATGCACCTGCGAATTTTCTACATTTTCTAAATTTTCAATTCGGTTGCAAATTTCAAATATTAGGGGAAGGAAGTGAGAGATAGAAATATTTATAGAGAGAGGGGAATGGAAGGCGTGATGGAAAAAGAGATGAGAAGGGAAGGGGAATGAAAAGGTTATAAGTTCCAAGCAATTACAAAATGTTCTGAAATCGGAAGACAAAGAACAAATCTTTTTTTAAATTTTTGTGCTTCTGATGACAGACGTCGAAGTTGACCCACAAAACAGATGTGTAAAGAAGCAACTAAACAACTACAAAAACAACACACAACAACAACAATCAATAACTAAAATAGGGGAAAAATTATTATCTAATAAAAGAAATACTAATAAAAACATTAATCTTTCACTAAAGCGCTTGCATAGGCGTACAAAGGAAAAGAAAGAAGAAAAAAGAGGAAGAAGAAGAAAAACAAAGAGGGAGAAGAAAAAGAAAAACGCAGAAAATAAAAAATTCGGAGTAGCAGAAGAAAATAAAATAAATCAACAACAACAACAAATGTATACCTTTAAAAGGATTGTTTCTCTCCCTTCCCATCGCCCTCTCGCTCGACCTTTCGTTCTGCTCCCACTCACCCCTCAATCACTCCCTCAATCTATCCCTCTCTTTCTCTCGCTCTCTCTCTGTCTCTCTCTCTGTCTCTCCCACTCCATCATTCTCTCAAAATCAAAACTACTTCTAGCCGCATCTGCTCCAAGTCGAAGCTAAATTTTTGAAGTTCATTGATTCAGTGGTAGTTGAAGGGGGAAAAGCAACAACAACAACAACAAATACCAGAACAATAACAATAAATATAATAACAACAACAACTATAAAATACGAAATACAAAATCCGGAACTACAAACAAACGATTGAACGTAGGATAGTTTTTTTTTTTTTTATTTCAACAGTTTTTCTAATTTTGAATTTATATTTTCTTTGAACATTCTATGAATGGTTTCTTTTGGTTTTTTTTTTTGCTTTCATCTCTCTTGCTCTCTCTCTCTATCTCTCTCTCTCTCTTCCTCTCTTTCTCTCTCTCTCTTCCTCTCTCTCGCTCTTCAGAGTGTGTTACCGTATTTCGAAAACGTAATTGAATCATTTTAAATGCGTTGAAGTTCACAAAAACAGCCACCCAACTGAACGGTACCCAAGCATAGAAACGAAACATCTTCTGCATTCACACACACATACACATATCTATATGTTCTTATGTGAATGAGTGTGTGTGTCTGTGTGTGTATGTTTACAGTATAAACACCGTGTCTTGCACTAAAGTGTATTTTTCCATGTTGAATATTCTTTTAATTGCCTGAGAAACGAGCACGTAAAAAAGCACCGAAGAAGAACCGAATCAATCCGTGTAGTTTTGTTGTTGTTGTTGCTTTTATTGCTATTTTCGTTCTTTTGACATTGTTGTTGTTCTGTTTATTGTTTTTCTATTGCTGTTGTTTTTTATATTGTTGTTCCTGGTGTTGCTAATTTTTTTTGTTCTTATTTTGTTGTTGTTGTTGTACTATTTTAAAATAAGTTCAAAAACGACATTAATAATTCTTTGTTAAACTTTAATAATGTTTATTTTAAAGATTAATAAAGTTTCGTGATATTTTTTGATTGTTGTTCTTGTTTTTGTATCATTTCATCATTTAATAAACTTTATTCACCGTTCACCAGCGTTCATTTCTAATTCAATTCCAGCAACGCGATGGCCAGACATCGAAAGTGATGCCTTCCCCCTCCCCACACAAAACCGACCTCCAGACCTTCGTTTGTCCCCTTGTCACTAACTTCTGAACGCAGCATAAAATTAAAAAGAAAACCAAAATAAAGCAAGCAAAAGAAAATCAAATAAAGTCGCCTGGAAAATCGTCTTTCTTTTGATGTTTCGCCACTCGAAGCGATTCTTTGCACTGCGAAGTAATTAAAAACTGTTGCGTGTTTTTCGTCGCATTCGCTTTCGTAACCGAGTTCTGCAGACGAGATTCCATCCCCCCACCCCCCCTCTTCCCTCCCCATCCACTTCCATCATCGTCCACGCCATCCCACAAACTTGTTTCTTTTTTGTACTCGCTTCGATTTCTTGTTGCTGTTGTCTTTGATTTCGTTTTTCTTTGATTTTTCTTTCTTCTTCTTTAATTGAAGAAACTTTTCACGTTGCCTTTAGTTAGTGTACTTAGTTTTTTTTTCATTAAATCCACGCATCTGGCAACCTCAATTGATAGATCAAGTGATTATATTGAAACGGGGTCAACTTTTATTAGGGTTACATCTCTAATCTTTTTCACTCATTTTCGCTTTTTTAATATGATTTCTTGAATTTATCATTGATTGGAGATCACAAAAAAATGCCACAAAATAAATTGTAACCAAAATTTTACTTAATTTAACGAAGTTGTCGAATTTTATTTCTATTTCTATTTTATTTTATTTTATTTTATTATTATTTTATTTGTTATTATTGCTGTTTAATTGGTTTTATCCATTTCATTGCAATTTATTCGCTTTTCTTAGATTAAAAAAGTTTTACTTAAATGTTATAAAATGTTTCATAAAAAAGTTTTACTTAAATGGTAAATAAAGAGAAATAAACAGAAACTAATTTTGTTTAAGCAAACCCAAAAATAACAACAACTACAATAAAACAACAAAAAAATCTGTACACTTACAAAAACGTTTGATAAAAAAATATGGTTTTATCCTTAGTGTTTTTGTTCTGCAGAATGAAAAAGTTGTCCATCATTCTTCATCACAAAAGCAGTGACAAATAAATTCCAGTGTTTGTGACAGATTCCAGCGATCTGGCTACACTATCGACCAAGCAGTTCCGGCAAACCAAATTCTGGCTAACCGAACATCCTATCACTCCTCCTCATCCCCCTCCCTCCTCCCCCACCGCTCTTCATCCCCGCCATACAGCGTTCAGTCGCTTCATGTTTGTTTTTAAAGCTTTCGTTTCTCGGTTTTAGTTACTAATGTTGCTTAAATAACAACAACAACAACAGCAACAACAACACAGTCAGAATACATCACATCACTTGCTTTTATTTCTGTCGTTTTCACTTTTTTCATAGTTTTTTGGCTGTCGTTTCGGCCAGCAAACAATACTTTAGACTTAAATGAAAAACATTTCGTTCAAATGACAACATCATCTGTTTGTCTGAATGTGTGTGTGTGTGTGTGTGTGTGTGTGTGACATATACAAATACACATGTGTACATATACGAATGCGAATTGAAATGAAATCGGTGTTGTTGTTGTCCTGCATTTCATTTGCAACAACTGTGAACTTAATTGAAAAAACATGAGCACATTCTTTCATTTTCTTTCTCCTGATTTTGGCTTCGTTTTTCTGCAGCTGCTGACCACATGAGTTTATGTGTGTTGGTGTGTGTGTGTGTGTGAGTGTGTATGTGTGTGTGTTCATGTATGTGGTTTTGTGTACAAACAACATCTAAATTGGCATCTCCACCGGAAGGAATAACAACATTATTAAGCAACGCTGAGTAGCAGCTGGTTGGCTGGCAGACTGACTGGCTGACTGACCGTCTGACTGACTGCCTGACTGACTGGCAGACTGACCGTCTGACTGACTGCCTGACTGACTAGCAGACTGACTGACTGACTGACCGATTGTTTGGTTGATTGTCGGATTGTTGTTTGTGTTGCCGTTGCTCAAGTGTTGCTACTTTGATTATTTGTTGTAATTTTTGTCGGAATTCTTTGCTGTTCTTGCGGCTTTTATTAATAATAGTAATAAAAATAATGAGTTAATTTTTCTTTTGTGAAGAAAACAAGGCAACAATTTACAGCAGTATTTTGAAAAACAACAACAACAACAACACCTTAGAAAATACAGTAACAAAACCAACAACAATCACAGTCCGAGTGGCTTCAAATGAATGCTTTTAAAGTTCTTTAAAATGTTTAAAGAGGTTGTTGTTGTTGTTGGTGTCTTTCCTTTCCCGTGATCCATTATTTTATGTACTAATAAAAGTCTTTATAATTATCATCATTCTTTTTTATCAAACCTTTTCGAACGTTTGTCATGAAAAAAGGTGATCATATTTTTATTCCTTTTTGAGAAAAACTTATCATGGTTTCAATCTCATTTCGTAGAATTCGACTCTCATTCGGACAATCAAACTTATTTTTCCTGATGTCCTGAAGCATTTCGCAGAAATCGATTAATTTTCAATAAATTTTTTTTTTAACAATCCCTCGAAGACGCATGATTTTTCTTTCTCTATTCAACTCAGCTCAACTCTACGATTATTTAGGAAAATCGTAATAAAAAAGAGACATTTAAAGGACAAAGAGAGGGAGATGGTGAGAGAGAGAAAAAGAGATAACAATACAAACAATAGCAATAACAACAGTAAAATCAACAAACAAAGTCAATAACTGATCTTTAATAGTTTCAGTTTATTATCTTCAAGTATCTGTACCTAAAAATACAACAACAACCAACACAACAACAAATACAGCGACTACAACAAAGGCAACAACAACAATAACAACAACAACGACGGAAAATTAGATCTGGATCAAAGATAATAAACATTAAAATAGCTGCAAAACATGGAAAGAAAATCATTTCGACGGCGACTCTCGACGATGACAATACTAAAAAAAAAAAGCAGAAACAAGCAAGAAAGGAGTGAGAGAGAGAGGGGAGGGAGTGAGAGTGACAAAGACAGCGAGAGAGAAAATAAAATAAATCCCAAAGAAACTACAAATAACTGAAGAAAATTTAAGAAAACTCTGTGAAAAAAGGAAGATTATTAAGGAAAAAGTATCATTTACAGTGGGGAAAATTAACATCACTGCAACAACAACAACAACAACAACAACAGTAAAAACAATTACAATAACAACTTTAACATAAACAACAACAGCAACAACGTAAACTACCACAACACCAACAACACAAGAATTTCCTAGTCGGCTCGGGGTTGTGTTTTTTGTTGTTGTTTTTGGTGTTTCTTAGTTGCGGTTTTTGTTGATATTTGTTGTTGTTGTTGTTTGTTTCCTTTTTTCGATTCATGCGATTTTCAGCCTATCAGAAAAACAGATCTCGTTCCCAGCCGATCGTTCGTGCTGAGTTTCCGTGGCACAGAGCAAGAAAAAGAAAAAAATAAAAAAAATTAACAAAAAAAAGTTGTCTTTATTTGCATACGAAGCGAAGTGAATCACTTTTGCAATGTTTTCATTTATTGTATTTCTTCTCCCCCCAGTTTTTATATTTCTTGTATTTTGTATGTTTTTCTTTTCTCGTTTTTAATCCTTTTTCTTCCTTTTATAGCGATCTATTTTTGCGTATTCTTTGTTGTTGGTTGATGTGTTTTTTTTTAGTTTTTTTAATAGTTCTTCCTTTTTTGGCCGTTGTCTCCTTTGTTGCTGTTTTCCACTTCTCCCGTCGGTGTATTTTTGAGATCGGTTTATTTTTGGTTCTGATGACTATTTTTGGTTGAAAGCGTATTTATTCATTGTTGTTGTTGTTGTTGATATTGTCTCATGTAGTTTATTTTTGTCGTTACTTTACTCAAAACATTATTAATATTATTAATATTAGTATTGTTAATATTATTGTTATTATTATAATTATTATCATTATTATTTTTACTATCATTGTTATTATTATTATTATTATTGTTTTTATTCATTTCTCTCCCTATAAAGCATAGCATTATTCTTGTTGCTCTTTCCTTGCAGCAGCATTCATGCTTCAAAATGTTTCAGCAACATGTGTATGTTGCTAGCTAATTCAAAATGTTTTCCAATAATAGTCGATTTAATTTTTTCACACGTTCACTCGTATTTTTTCGTTGTCAAGCGGAATGCTTTTTGTATCGTTTTATTCTTTATGTTTATATACAATATTTTTATCCAAATAAATGACTCTTGCCTGAATAAACATTGCGGTTCACACGGACACTACAATGAAAAAGCCGCTGAATCAAACTCGACCTTGAATTCTTTTTGTTTATTTTACTTTGTAATTTATTAACTTTTCTTCTCTTCATTACTTTTCGATGGATTAATTAAATTCTGGAGTTTTTTTTAGTATTTTTGGGATCTTTTATTTTGAGTCCTTTATTTTGAGTCTTTTATTTCGAGTCTTTTATTTCGAGTCTTTGATTTTTATGCTTCTTTTACTGTAGTTCTATTTATTTCTATTTTTTTTTCTGTTTTATTTTTCATTGAGTAAACATTTTTTGAATGGAAGTCTGAAGAACTTATTCTCGGTCGCCTTCTCATGTCGATCGTGCGTTCGATCTTCGGCGATGATCTTCAGTTGATTGATTAAAATTCAAGCGATGGATTTTTCAGCTGCTACTGTTCTTTGTTGTTGTTGTTTTTAATCTTTATTTTTTGATCTGTGCGATGACGATCGCTGTGTTGATTTACCGCAGCACTCTCTCATGTGTGATCCTTATTAAAAAATGGTTTCATGTTGTTGTTGTTGCTACCCACAATTTGTTTGCGATGATCGTCGTTCGTGCAGCTCATAAATTTTGATTCATTAACTTTTGCGTTCGTTGGTTTGTTTCAGTTGCTTACTGAATGAAGTGAAAACTGTTTGACATACGAACATGACACTCATGTATTTCAGTTGGTTGCATGAGTGTATATCTTTATATGGGCGGACATTTTGAAGGACATTCTTGAGTGACTCCATCATAAATATTAATTGCAAAAACGTGTAGATCGTAAATTTTTATATGTATTTTTTTCAGTGTCAATTTTTTGAATGAATGTTCATTTTATACGTTTTCACATTTTGATGGAGAGAAAAAACCAAATCACAGAAACCGAAAAAGTAAAAAACCGATGAATACGAAATTTTTATGTTTTTTTGATGAAGTGCTTCAAATAATAAATACATTAAATAATAATAAGAACACAATATGTAAAATCAAATCTTAAATGTTTAATGAATTTCCAGTTCTTAATTTAAATTTTGCAATCTTCATAAAATAAAAATTCGGGACGGGGACTCTTGTTGTATACCTCTTAAAATAACGCGCAACATTTTACATGGCTTTGGCAACATTTCCAGTGGTTGCTGTTCTGCCCTCTCTTCTTGCTTCTGACACCCGCAAAAACAACATCGTTTCCAGCCCCACAATCGACCATATGTTGTTCCATTTCCACAGCGTAGCCCGGTCCCCGTCCGTCCGCACAACCGTCCTATCAGTCAACTACTTTGTTTACCACGCAACGAACGAGCCACAAACGAGCACGCGATCAGATGTTCTTCAGTGAACAACAACAATAACAACAACAACACAGCAACGAAAGAGGCAACAATTGCAGACCGAAAAAGACAGACAGTGGAAAGAAAAGAGCAACAAATAAAGAAACAAACAAACCATGAAAAACAACCGCAAACATCTCTGCTCTGCTCGATACACGGTCGCTGACGGCTTCGAGACGTCTCAGTAGACAACCAACTGTTGATCGTGCTGCGTGCGTTGGTCGTGAGTGCTTCTGACGTGAAACTTTAACTACTCGGTTCCTTGATTTTTACGTAATCCGTCACACGCCTCGAGTTCTGTTTAGAATCCTTTTTCGGAAACTTTTAATAAACGACTTTTTCACGTTGTCTCTGAACGAGGAGAGCCTTCAGTGATCTTGCGTCAGAGGAATTCGACTTGTAAATTAAATAATGTGTCTCATCTGCGAGTGAATTTAACAAAAACGCAACTAATACGATAATAAAAAACTTTGCTAATTGAGCGATTTATGCAAAAAATGCGAAAATGTTCTTAAAATAGAGCCGCGTCGATGTGCCGCGCCGCAGCGTGGTCCGTATTCGAGTGAATTAATTTTGATCCAACTCAAAAGTCTTCGCTTCAATTAAAGTTGCTTGGTCATAAATTGAAGCATGGTTTGTTTGTGGATTTTTATTAAAAGCAGTTCATGACTTAACTTGTGTGTTTCTTTTTTTACTTTAATTATGAACTTTTAATGAATGATCGGTTTTTTTGCCGCATCTAAAGTAACATTTTTTGAATCTGTATACAAAAAAAAATTGTGTTAATCTACGAGTATAAAAAGTGTTCTTTTTTTACAAGTGTTGGTTGTTGCTCTCTGATGTGTGTACATTTTATCCCCCTTCCCCCATGCTTGTTCTTGAAACGCTTTTGAAGTGCTCCCAATTGATTTGCTGTGCGGCGTTTTCTTTGGGGAACCATAAAAATTCGATTCCGACTGCCGTCAAGTGATCCAACTCAAGTGGATGCAACTCGCTTAAAAGCAGGCCGAAAGATTTCAAAAAATACTCAAAATTTAGGTAATTATTATTAATTATATTATCATTAGTTTTATTCATTGGAATATTTATGAAAAATGTGGGGTTTTTTGTGAAATCTCGGGCTGTGATTGACCCATAAAAAAAGTGTTCATAAAAATCACTACAATTTTTCATAAATTTAAGACAATATAATAGTAAGAATAGAGGACTTGATTTTCCCAGAACACTTTTTAACCCTCTACACACTCTACACCATTCTGAATGGGTCAACCAGACCCATAGAACATTTTCAAAAAAATAATCAAAGAATTATAATAAAAGGAGTTAATAGACACCCCAAGAATCACTAACTTATTGAAATGTACTTCGAATTTTATTACCATCCTCAGGGTTTCCCCATCAATAAATTAAGTAATAAATTAAGAATATGATTTGTAATAAAGAACTCAAAAAAATGCCACACACTCCGAATGATTCGACTGAATGCGAGGGGTTTCACTTTGTCAATTGACAGCTGTCACATAAAGTGTCAAAACATACCGCACAAGACACACCTCGTAGTCACCATGAGTTCAATAAAATACTCAAAATTATTGTAAATATAATCACATAAAAGAATCAATCAAAAGAATCATTGATAAGGATTTTAAGACAAACAATTTAATTGATATTCTAATTTTTTCATTTATCTACAATCACTTTGAATATTGATTAATTTCAGTGTTGATTGAAGATAACCAACACAAAAAATTACGAGTGACAAGAGAAGCAACAAAAAGTGTAGAATAAACAACAAAGAATCGGAAGGGAATGAAAAATTATGAGGAAATGCGGTAGGTTTGCTGACAAAAAAAAACAACATGGTAAACCGATAAACTTATTATCAATTATAAAGTGAAATTTATTAACGATAAACGAATTGACGATTCGAATAGTCAAAAGAAAGAGAAAAGAGGAAAATAAAAACAAAAACAAAGATCAATCGAATCACCATCAGAATATAAAATATCCAAACCAGAGAGAGGTCACATGAAAGACAAGAACAACAATAAAAAGAACAGCAGTTCAACTATTACAACAACAAGTACAACAAATGATCATATTACTCTAGGTTACTTGATGGTATTTAATTAGGATTCTCTTCCTCTTCGTTCAATCATTGTTGACCTCAAAGTTTGAGGCTCAAACTGAAGCCGAAGAGGAAATCGCTGGCGATGTTGATTGTGGTTGTTGTTGTAGCATTTGGGGTTGTTGTAATAGTTGTTGTAGTAGTTGTTGTAACAGTTGTTGTGGTTATAGCAGTTGTTGTGGTTTTAGCAGTCGTTGTTGCTTCCTTCATTGTACTTAATTGTTTGCTGGTCTCTGGTTCTTATCTCCTATCGACCTCTCGACCTTCATTTTATTAGGGATCGATTCGGTGCTAAACACAGTCTTCCTGTTGTTGTTGTTGTTGCTTAATTTATTTGAAATTTTTTGGGTCGGTGAGGGTTTTCTTGACGTCATTGATATCGTTTTTCCTTTTTTTTGGTTTTAATTTTCAATGTTATTCGGATGAAATTTCAAAGATTAATCAAACTTCCGAAAATGTATTGAAATTCCAAATATAAGTATAAGTTTCACAATTTCTACAAATAAATCGAAATTTTCTAGAAATCTGTTTGGAGAAAATATCAGTTAAAAGAACTGTTTTTCACCTCAAGCAATCTGAAGAAAGAGTGTCCATAGTTTCGGTGTCGATCACGATGCGGAAGACTTGTCGAACTACAAGTGATGCACACAATCCCCCCCCCACACCCAATAGACCTCCGGAGGCCCCTGTGGGCCCATCAAATGTAACAAACATCATTCGGAATACCGTCAAAAGTCAATCAGGCATCATTTTGCAACGCATGACTGCTGCACACTGTAAACAGTAAACAGATGGGAGAAACAGAGTTGGAGAAGGGGTGACGGAGGGGGGGACGAGAGGGAGAAAGGTGTCCTCAAGGTATCCGAAGGGGGTCGATGACTACTCTGAATAACCACATGAATGGTTTGCAAACGCAGCATGCAAATTCAATTAACAATCATCATCATCATCAGCGACAGCAACAGAAGCAGCAGCAGCTGGCAGCAGCACTTCATAGTAGTTGTTGTTGTTGTTGTTTTGTAGTAAACTATTTACAACCGACCACCTTCAGTTGAGTTGAGTTGAATTGAGTTGAAGTTGAAGTTGAGTTCAGCTCACTTCACTTCACCTCGTCCACCAAAACAACAACTAATTTAGTCTCTCCACAGGCAGTAATTTTGCAACAATAGCAACAACAACCACCACCCACTATTTGAGGTAAAAGCGAGCAATTTATTTGGCCCCCGGTTTGGCAACAATTCCGGCGCCATGCGGGGGGGGGGGGGGGAGGGGGGAGCAGAGCGAAGCAGAGCAGCAGAGCGGAACGTTTAACCGACGCAGTGTTGTTGTCATTATTATTGACCACATTATTGATCATGTTATGCTGTGTGTGTGGAGTGTGTGTGTGTGTGGAGCGTGTGTGTGTGTGGAGTGTGTGTGTGTGTGTGTGTGGAGTGTGTGTGTGTGTGTTGGTGTGTGTTTCCTCCCATCCTTGCATCATTTATGCCATTTAAGTAGATGAATATTCTGAAAACAGTGCTGCCAAATCACCTGCGGCTATTTTAATGTGTGGCAAAACATGTGCAAAGTACTTTTTTTTAAATGTTGTGCGTTACACGAAGCATTTAATTAAAATTCGTTTTTGTTCTCGATGATGTTGTTGTTGTTTTTGTTCCCATCTGAATATTTGCCAATTTTCATATTTTTAAGGAGCTCATCGAAAATTAATTGAATATTTTTTTCGTTTGTTTTTGGAATTTTCATTAATTTATGGCGTAAATTAATAATAAGTGCAAAATTTTTGCAGTGAATTTTAGAAAACTTAATTTTCCAAAACTAATTACTTGATCAAAAAATGAAACCTAAAAAAAAAAAAATAAAAAACTGAACAGCGAGCTGTTGTTGCATGGAATTAAAAAAAAATATCTCAAAACTTGTTTTGAGAAAAAAAAAACCAACTCAAGAATGAGAAAACTGACAGCTCTCTCATGAGTCATGAGTCATGGAACTAAAAGTAAAAATAAAAAAACTGCAACAACAACGATGAACAAAACGCCGCCAATTTTTAAGACGTGCGCCACACACTTTTTTTCAGGTTTCAGTGTTGTTGTATTTTTTGGTCTCCTTTTTTTTCCTGCTAACATACATAATCAAGGTCACTTTTGGATGCACCAGAAAAACCGAGCCACATGGTCGAACAAAGCAACAACAACAACAACAACGACGACAACGCGACGGCTACAAAAAACAACAACAACAACTGGAGTGAAACCGAAATAACAACTGTAAAAAACAGAAACAACAACAACCGTGAGACGTACACAGCAGCAACAAAAACAACAACAACACTGACAACCGCGATATACTAACAACAACGGCGACAGGAACAACAACAACAGCAACAACCGTGAGACACACAGCAACATGTTGTTGAATGGAAGTGAAACACAAAAGAATAAAAAAATTCACAGGCTTGGAAAAAAGATCCATTTATTGATTGCATTAAGCAACGTATCAATAATTTATTTGCCAGTTTATTAAAGCTGTCAATGAAAGAAAATTTAAATGACACGAAAACAAACAACAACAAAACATATTTTCGAATCTTCACTTTTATTTTATTTTATTTTAAGCCCAACCTTTAAACAGCCTTCAGTAAACAAAAACTGTTCAAATTGACAACAACAACAATTCTCCTTTCTTTGTTGTTGTTATTTTGCATTTTCTTAACTGTTTTTCGTGTTTGTATTGTGTCAGTTGTGTTAATTGCTTGGCCAGCCCCCTTTTCGAAGGTGTCGAACCGCGACGAAAACGAAACCACAAAACGGACCACCAGCAGCCACTTCGCAGGCGTCCACAACCGGAAATTGTCACATGATGATGATGTTCAACTCTGCTCCATCGCATCGATAAATTTCAGAACTGAGCTGAAGCCGAGCTCTGGGCTCAGTTAAGATCACTTCAGTTGAGTTCAGTTGAGTTGCGTTCAGTTGACTTGACTTCAGTTAAGTTGGCTTCTGAGGTTTCTTAAGCAACAGATTGAAATCAGCTGCAATCAAAGAAATAAATTCAAAGAACTCGAAAGAAAAGAAAAAGAAGAAGAGAATAACTGGTCGAAGATGGAAGGAGGTTAGGAGGGAGAAAAAGCCAGCGAGAAGGACTGACGGTGTGTTGTTTAAGACAACAACAATAACTGAGATTGTAGAGTTCTAGGAACATGACTAGTTTATGTGATTTTAATCACTCACTTAAAAAAGAATAAAGGTATTATTCTCAGAGCGTTTAAAAATAGGTGCAAATTAGGCTAAAAGAGAGCAATTAATTAATTCGAAAATTAAGTCGAAGTAAAGATTAAAAGGAGCTCAGAAAAGAGTTCAAAGATCAGTTAAAAAGCGGTCTGAAATTAAACCCGAAAGATTTAAAAAAATAACTCCATAAAACCATAAAAAATAAAGCACTACAATTAAGACAGAAAAGTGTTAAAATAGAAGTAAACAAGAGGTAAAAATTAAATCAAAGAAGGGTTAAAAAAACTCAAGAGAAGGATCAAACAGAGGCCAGAATTGAAATTAAACAGAGGATCAGATACAAGAAAAACAAAAAAGAAAATAATACTAATTGTTTTTTTTTTATATTTTTTTACAATTCTGTTATTTTATATATAATACTTATAAATATTTTAAGTGGCTTAAGGATTCCATTTAACCTCTGACAATTAAAATATTTTTAAAGAATAACTCCTATATTCCTATGAAATTCTGTGCTCGCATTCATCTCGTAGATACTTCAAGTGTTTAATACGATTGAATGATTTGAGATTCCATGAATTCTGATGATTAAAATGATGACTACGAAACGGATGCCGACCAACTGACGCAGCCAAAGACGATGATGATGATGATATTCGCTCTGATCTTGTAATCGAAATCTACGACGTTATTAAGCAAGAATTTATTCGCTCCCAACGAAATCAATTTGTTTAATAATCATCAATGATCGTCACGCATTCTTTTCTGAAAAAAGAGAACAGATTAAAACTTTCAACTTATAGCGTGCTAAATAAGTAGCGATTGTGATCAGGGAGGCTTGAGAAATGAAGATTCTTTATTATTATTATTTATTCACTGAGATGCTTCGGTCTGCTTCAATTAAGTATGCGATTTTTAGCGATCGTAGATTTCAGAGACGATTTTGTGTGGTCGAGAGAATCGCGGTCAGAAGCTTATAAAAAAGTCGAGCTGAACTTATTACTTAATCTGATTAAATGAAATAGCCACCGAATAAATTCGCAGACAATAAAAGTTAAGAAGAAAAATTATTTACAAAGAAATCAACGATCAATGATCAAAACTGTTCAAAAAAAAAGAGATATTGAACTCATATCGATAATAATTTAAGCTGATCTTTGACAATATTCATAGATACACTTTTCTTTAACTCTAAGAAACTTTAACTTTAAGAATTAAGGGCTAACAACAAAGAATAAAAGCTGTTGAACTCAAAATTAAGTTCAATTGAGTCCACCTGATTTGAGTGTTGAATGGTTAACGACAAACAACTGACAGGTGTTCATTTTCATATTTAATTTAAAAAAGAATACTGAAACTTTAAGTCTTTATAAACACTTCAATCCAAAGCAAACAACAGTTTAAATTGTATATTGATCACAGTTCTTCGAACAGAGCGAACCTCATGAATACTAAACTAAACGTCAATCATCAACTCAACTCGTTGCTGATACTTTAAATCATCATCATCATCATCAACATCATCGGAGAAACAACAAATTTACTTTGTAGTACAACAACAACAATAAGCAATAACAATTTGCGCTGTAGTTTTAAAGTATATATTTTTATAGCCTTTTTTTCTAGACACTCTAGAAAAGTGCTATTTTTTAAGCCAACCTGCCATAAATCTAAATATTTACCATCAACACATCCACGAACAGACACACACACATACACATAAATATGTATACGTATTTATATTTCCATATATACTAGACATTCATATAATGCCTTCATACTCATTCTTACTTTCATAGACTCTAAAATAGGTTGTTCTTTTTTGCATTTCGCTTTTCCTATTTAAAGAATTATGGCGATTTTATTTTTATTTTATTGTTGGGTTTAATTCTTCTTCTTCTAATTCTCTTCTCTTTCTAATTCTTGTTTGTGTTCTTTCTTAATCAGTTTTGTTTTTGTTCGTGCCTGTTTTTAAGTAACCTCATTTATTTGTGGTGATTTTTTTGGCTTCCTAGAGAAATTATGTCTTTCGCCATTTAATTAGAAGTTTATTTTGGTCAACCATGTCAAATGGTGTATCGTGCCGAGCACATTTAATTAGCCAGACACGAGAAAATCAGTCAGAGACGAGAAAATCAGTCAATGAATATTAATAGTGGAAAAATTAGTTGCATTTTTTTGAAATTTACGATAACCTTCTTGAGATTTCTGTGAATTTTTTAAATTTTTTTATAAGAATCGAGACGAAGAATTTTTCTCCATTTTAAAATTATCGCCCTTCCTCCATTATTCCCCCGAAAATGACCCCGACAACCCAAGCCAGGTGATGAAATTCATCATGTTTCTTTTTTTAATGTGCAATCAACTGACTTCATATGAAAAGCAAAAAAATTATGCTGAAATATTAAAGAGGAAAAACAAATTCAAGCGGAAATCATCAGTTAGAAGTCCAACTAAACTGAAACTAAACGATTCGAAACACCCACACAAACAGCACACACACACAAACACACCCGAAGTATTTCCGCTCCAGAAAAGTTTAACTTTTAACTTGAACAGCCTCTGCAAAGCAACACCTACGCACAACAACAACAACAACAACAACAATAATAATAATAATAATAGCAATAAAAATAGTAATAATAATAGCAAAAAATAACAACAACAACAGCAGTAACCCAAGAAAAGTTGCTCAGTTGTTGGTACTTGAATACAAATTGTTACAAAACTTTGCAATTAAACTGTATCGTGGTTGTTGTTGTTGTTATTGTTGTTTTTGGTTTTGTTCCTTGTGTTCTTGCTTTTTTTATTGCTTTTGTTGTAGTTTCTTAGAAATTTTTATGAGTCTTTGGTATATGAAGTCTTTATATGAAGATCTCATTTTTCTGTGGTTTCTAGTTTTTGTTGTTATGTCTCTCTCTCTCTCTCTCTCTTTCTCTTTTTTATTTTTTATAAAGCAATGAAAACGATGATGAAATAAAAGCACACTAAAAGCCCCAATAATACAAAAATCAACATAAACAAAAACAAATCATAAATTTCCTTTACATTTTTTGTTGTTGTTACTCGTACTTTTACACTACATACAATAGAATTAAAGTTGAATGAATTCCTTGGTATTTTATTAGATGGGCGCAGCTTCGAAGCTGAACCTAGAATTTGATCGCTGTTGAAGGGGTACCACAGCTCAGCACATAATTTAAAAAAAAAAACTATTTCCACAAATTTAAAAAAATTAAAAGCGAACATAAACAAAGTCAAAATCAATCACAACGCCAACGATGATGACAAACGTGCGAATATTTTTTAGTATGTGTTTAGAAATTCAATTCATAAGTTCAAAAAATTATTAGAAGGAAGAAGAAAAAAGAAAAACAAAGAGAAAAACCGAAGAAGAACACAGAAGTACGTGAAAATCAAAATGAACGCTCCTTAAAAATATAATCGAATAAAATCACGCACAAAAAAATGACGCTCAAACCTCGATTAAATTCGATTTGGTTAAATTTTTAATTAATTTTATTTAATAATCTTTTTTATATTTTTTTTATTGCATAAAATTTTTATTATTTTTTCTTTTTGTTCATTTTGTCCATTTGCTGTATACATTTTGTTTGCATACATTTTCATGTAATGCATTAAATTTGTGCAGAGAATTGCACAAATCAGAAACAAATTAAAAATAAGAAGGGAAAAAAAAAAAAAAATAATAAACCAAAATAAAAAACCAAAAATAAATAAAATTGAAAAAAATAAAAAAAAAAACATCTACTAATTAAAACATCAAAGACTCTGAAAGACAAACAAAAAACAGGCCGCAAAGATTATAAATCACTCATTTAATACGCTGAATTTTTTACAGATTCGCTTCAATCATCAAACAAACAAAACATTAAAGAAAAATATGAAAAAAGCGATGAAATCAAAAACGAAATAAACACAAGACTTAAAACAAAAACCAAGAAAAGAAAAATTAAAGCAAAAAAAAAACCATCAAAATGTTTGTTTTAAAAACCAGATAAAAACAAATATAAAAAAAAAACAAATAACAAGAAATGGGATAAACATGAAAATTAAGAAAAATTAAGGAAAAAAAACGGGAATTTTAAAAAATATAGAAATAAAGCACCAAGGATAATAAAAAAAGAAAAAAATGGTAAAAAATAAAACAAAACAAAAAATTACACAGAAAAACCCAGAAAAAAATAAATTAAAAAAAAAAAAAAATTAAAAAAATTAAAAATTAAATAAAACCGAAAACAGAAGAAGGGGATGTATTCTTAGCATTTCCCCCTTCAGTAAAATCAATCAATCGTCGTCACTTAAATTTTAATTTGACATTTAAACCTCAAACCAAAATTAAACGTTAAACTATTAAATATATAATTTTAATTAACAAAGACAAATAAAGACAAATGAAGACAAATGAAGATATATTTAAGGAAGCAACGCATGAATGAATAAATTAATGAATGCAGGAATGAACGAATGAACAGATTCCATTTAAACAACGATTCACTTCTAAATCAATTACCGTTTAAATCGACCGTAAAAAGATCGACTGACTGATCGCTGAGCAGCTGATCGATCGACCGGCTCATTGATTAATTTGACCACTTAAAAGCTGCTACTAAACTTAACTCAACTTAAGACTAAACGTTTCATTTATTAACCAATTTTGGGAAGCAATTTTAATGCCATTTTAGAGTTCATTTGAAAGTTGGGCTGAGTGAAAAATTTTTCGGTGAATTAAGAAAGAAAAAAAAGAGAGGAACACGCAATGAATTTTTAAACGACTTCGACGGGGGGCGGGGGGTTGTTGCTACTTATTAAACCCATTAAAAACTGTAATCACAGTCGTTAAATGGTTTCTTGTCACCGGTTATAATAAAGTTTATTGTACTTTTTTATTGATTTATTATATTTAAGGTGTTTATGATTTATGAATTTTCTCAGACGTTGTCTTAGCTTTTTGATTTTTCTAATAATCGGCTGCAGATCGAACGAATGCGATGATAATTCTTTTTATAATTCATTTGACTCAAAATTGAATAATTTAAATGTTCAACGAAGTCGCATTTATTTCTTTTTTCTTTCTGTTGCTTTTGCCACGCTTGCGCCAGCACCAACGCATCAACGCAGCAGCGCAGAGCATAATGCAGCGCAGTATCGGAGTCGGCAGAGCGCATGCGTCTCAAGTGCGTGTGCGTTGATGTGTTCATGTCAACATGCACGCATGAATGCATGTGTTCATCGTTCTTCGTTTGGGCACGAGTCAGTAATAAAACACGACACAATAACAACAACAACAATGATAATAATAACAACAACAAAGAAAACGATCAACGAATTTTCTTTACATGCGGATTATAATTTGACCCCCTGCCTCCCTCGCTGTCTGATTATTTTTTAGTTTATTTATTTAATTTTTTTTTGGTTTTTGTTTTTGTTTGTTTTTTTTTTGGTTCTTTGTTTTTCCTTTTTTTTCATCCATTTTATTGTGCTTATGATTGTCATGAGTGCATGTCAAATGTTTTGGGGCGCCACTATTTTTTTAAAAAGTTTTTTTGTTTATACATTTTTCTTGTTGTAACTTTTAGTTGTTGCTGTTGTTGTTGTTGAATTTTTTATTATATTGTGTTTATTACTTTTATTGTGTTTATTATTTTTATTGTGCTTATTATTTTTATTGTTCTGTTCTTTGTTGTTATTGTTATTTTTGTTGTTGTATTTATTGGTTTTCTTCTTGTTGTTTTTGTATTCGTTGGCGACAAATTATAACCTAAACAGGCGCCACACACAGAAACGTTTAAGCGACAAAATTGTGTGCACGAAGAAAAACAATGAAAAGTATGTTTCCATTGTTGTTGTTATGCACTTGCTTGTTGTTGTTTTTGTAGTTCATTTGCTTGTTGTTGTTGTTGTTTCTTAGAAGAGGTGTTACTGAATGAAGACGGAATGGGAGAAAATCGCAAATGTTGCAATCATAAAAATTGTTATTATGTTTTCTTTTATTATGTTTAACATTTCTTTCTGAGTATATGAAGGAATTTAAAAACTTTAAGAAAATATTTCAAAAGGCTTCAAAAGATTTCACACGGTCTCAAAAAATTCCAGAAGATTTCAAAGGATTTTTAAGTCTTTGAAAGGTTTCTATAAAATTCATCGTCCAAAAGAATGGTTTCAAAAGTATTCGAAGAAACAATGGAAAAATTTAAGAAGTTAGTCAAAGTTGCTTACTCACTCTCTCTCTCTCTTTCCCTCTTTCTCTGTCTCTTTAACCCTCCTCCCCTCTCTTATAGCTTATTATTTCAGGTTTCAGGAATTCAGGGAAACAACTCCAATGCTTCTTTTTCTCAAAATGCTGCCTCCCGTTGTTAATTTTTGCACCAGACTACTTTAAGAAGTTTTCTGTTACTTCTGACCTTCTGTCCTTCTATTATCACGGTTCGTTTTCTTGTTTCTTGTCATTAAAACTTTTTTGATGTCATTAATTTTGTATCAACTTGTTTCTTCTTCTTCTTTCATGTAGCTGTTACTGTTTAAAGCATAATTTTTCATTTCATTTCATGATTATTTCGAAAAGCGAAAGAAGGGAAAAATTCCATGAAAATTCTTGCTCCGGTGTTTATTATTATGCAACACATTTTCTCTATCGTCTTTAATTTATTGCCACCGCTGCTGCTGCTGCTGCTTCTGTTGCTGCTGCGCCTTTCATTCAATTAGCATGGTTTTTATATTCTTTTCTCTGTTGACTTAAAATTTATTCCGCGAAGAAGCAAACAACAAAACGTGATGCAATGCGTTTTATTTTTTTTTTTTTTTTTTTTATTTTTTTGATTTAGTACGAGTTTAAATTAAAGAAGTGCGAGCACTTGCCTTGAATTCTTCACCCTTTCTTTAGACATTTTCTCAAAAATTTATTATTATTCACTTTTTGTCTGTCATTTTGTTTTATTGTCGTTGTTGTTGGTGCCTTTTTATATTCATTATAAACCCTTTCAACTGTCACTTGCTGCTCGAAATGTCATTTATTAATTTTCATGATTCGCTGCTGCATTTTATTTGGTATGAAAAAAAAAACGAAGCCGCTGTCGGTTCTGCTGCTGCTCTTGCCGAAAAGTCTTCTTTTACTTCTCTTGCAACAACAATAAATTACAACGAATGATGCAGTTTATTTATCTGCTTCACCATCTTTATTATCCACGCTCCATTATCATCAGCAGCGACGGGCGTCAACGTCAACGTCGACGCTGACGTCGTGGTTAAGAAAACATTGCAATTTTATTAATTTCTATAATATACTGTAATGTATTCTCTATAATATTGTATAATTTTATAGTTTTATAATATGTTCCTATAATAAAATTCAATAAACTTTGAAGAGTCTCAAAATAGCGCTGTTTTCGAAAGTTTTTCAACCAACCGAACCGAAAGTTGAATTATTTAACAAACATAAATTCCATTTATATTATTCTTTAATTGGCAACTCTAACAAAAATGGCGCCGACACGTTTTGCTGTGCTATGTTTTCAATCGTTCTTCAATCGTTCCGAAAATATTCATTTTTAACCGATAGAAACATTTAAATTCAAAGCACGTTTTTTATTTCCAAAGAAGTGAATCAAAGAATTCGTTTAACGAATGAATGACATGAGAATAAGAATTCAAATTCTAATATTATTATTTTCAATTCGATTAATCTAAAATACAAAATTTGTTTATTTTTTCCTTATTTTTCGGTTTTCTTTTTTTTTGGTTGAAAAACGTCTTAATGGATGTTTTTCTTTTTGATTTCTGTGGTCTCTGTTTTTCTTTATATCATCTATTAAAATGTCACTAATGTCCCCAAAAAGGTTAACAGTATTTAGAGTTTAACTTCCTTTTATGGTTTACAATTTTGTTCTATTTTCCCCCCGTTTCCGTTGCTCTGAATCGTTTTATTTTTGTGCTTAGAGCGGAACTTCAAAGAAACACGTTTTTCAACATGTTTTTCAACACGTTTTTCAAGAATTATTCAATGATACACGAGAAGGTTCATGGAAGGTCACACATCCTTACTCCCTGTCTTTTATTTCACTCTCATTTTATTGTTCTTTTTTATATAATTTCGTGAACTTTTCTGCTTCAACTGTCAACATACACAAAATGACTTTGACACTTGAGCGTGTGCTGTCACTGAGTAACTGTCGCGAGTCACTTGTACTGTCCTGTCAACTTTTGTACGCCTTTTTTACGATATTTATTCATTATTTTTATATACATATGTATGCCTTCATTAATTTTGTGTTTCCTTCCTTGTATATTTATATAAATATGTATGTATATTGAATATATTTTATGTTTTTTATTGTAGTATTTTTTAGTGTTTTTTTAGTTTCTTTTATACATTTTAAATATATTTTTCAATACATTTTTATGTTTTTTCCTGTATTTTTATTAAATTTGTTGCACGTTTTGAAATTTTTTTGTTATCATATTTTTGTGTATTTATATATTGTATTTTAATATATTTTTATATATATATTATACTTGTTTATATCCTTTTTTCAGTATGTTTTAAAGCACCTTTTAAATCCTTTTTTATATATTTTTTTTTATAAATTATTTTTATTTATGTATTTTTTTGGTTTTTTCTTAAATGGTTTCTCACTCTTTTTCTGTGTGTGGTTCTTTTTTTGTATGTTTTTCTTCTAGTAGTAGTGAGTGTTTACGTATGCGTGTGTGTGTGTGTCTATGGTTGTGTGCAGTGTTGCCATCTTACGGTGAATGTCAACCTGATTAAAATTTATTACATGCGTATTTTTACGATTTTATTGCACTCTGGCAACGTGTGCAGCTGACATCGAGGTTGCTTTTTACGATTTTATTTGTATTTATTTACTTTTATGCTATGAATGTGATTTCACATTTTAAAGTACTTTTTGTTGTAATAAAACTTAATGTTGTTGGTTGTGTCATTAAGTACACTAAATAGAACAAAAAATCACTTTTTTGTTCAAGAGCCAGATTAAGTATTCTTCACTAGACTAAAAACACTGCATAAAAACCTCTTTTTTATGCACTCTCAATTAAAACCATGTTCATAAGATGTGCTTAAAATATGCGCTTTAAATAACATGCTTAAAATATTAAAATTAAGAAACTTTATTAACTCATTCATGGTGTATCAAATGCGTTGAATATACAAATAAATATCATGCAGTTATTTTGCATAAAAACAAATAAAAGTTTAATACCATAAAAAAAAAAACAAGCAGCGCGTGCAAATAAAATAGTCGTGTGCATTAAATATTAAATCACTTATTTTAACACTCGCAGCAGCATCAAGAGTAACAACAACAGAGTCATAAATAACAAAGTTAAATAAAACCAGCTTCCAACATCAGCCAGCAATTATTTTTAATTGAGTTCTTCGCATAATTAGGTTTGTTAACGGTTTTTTCAATACTGCTCTCTACAAAAGTTCACACTTTTTTAGTGTGTGTAGTGGATGCTCTTTAATTGCTTGACTATCATCGAATAAAGAGTATGATTGTATTTAAAGATTAACATTCTGTTGTATTTTTAATAAAAAATGAATGAGTATTATTTAAACTTTTAAATATTTGAAAATTTTATTGCGTTTTTTAAATATTTTTTAAATATTGTCTAGTCTTCTCTCTCTTGTGTCGTTTCTCTTGTTTCTTTTATCTTTAATCTATAATCTCGAATCCAGAATTTTGAATATAGTCTCTTGAATCTAAACCCTTGAATCATTACTCAAGATTCTTGGTTCTTGTGACTTGGATCTTAAATATAATTGCTTTCATTTCAATTGTCTTCCTCTTCCACCCTCTCTTTTCCGCTCTCGTCCAAACATTATCTGTACGTAGCTCTCAGTTAAATATTCATGAAATGTCACACTCTATTGGCCTTTAATGAATTTCCTTTTCTTATAAAACGTTGAATTTTTTTGGGGCCGACAAACAAAATAAATAGAAAAGAAACATAAAACCAAAAAATCACAGACCGCCAACAGCTGTTTCAATATCATATAAATGACCATCAAACCAAAAACAAAATAGAAAAAATAAATAAAGAAAAAGTCAGCTAAACTGAAAAAATGAAAATAAACCTAGAGTCGAATTCTCGGCCCATTTAGTTGACTTCATTCGATTGAAGTGTTCCGCTTTGAACACCTGAAACGATCAGTTTTTATGGCAACCGGACCAAAACAAGCGGACCCAACAACAAATCGTCACTGAGTAAATACGAGTAGATAACTAAACACTTTTCAATAATAACAATAAACGAAAAATGGTTGTCACACCTGTCATCATTCTGTTTGTACTCCAAGCGTGATCATCCTCTCACTCACATTCTATCTCTCTCTTCCGCTCTCTCTCTTCCGCTCTTTCCTTCCGCTGCAAATATAAACGTTTATTTGTTTTTATTTTTTAATGGATGTTGTTTTAAAAAAGTGCCGCAAACAACTTCATTTTATGCAAATAGTTGTCACCACTAAAAAACCACATCCGCCAGTGATGTGGAAAAAAATTCACTAAAAAATAATTTCAGTAATGGTCACGTTGACAGCTGACAAAGTTAATAAAACCATTTATTGTAAAACAGAACGAAAACAACAAGAAAAACACTGAAAAAACGATTGACTACCCTGGAAACCGGCCGAAGGCTTTATTGAAAAACGGTACCTCGTGGTAATTAATTACATTTGCGATTCCCATCCAATGATTTTGTAGCTTTAGGTCACGAAACACAACCAGTGCGTGGAAATGCACACGTGTTGTTGTCAGAACAGTTTGGTTGTTGTTGTTGTGTGGAAATCAATGCGAAAATTCAATTAAAATCGTGAAAATCAGTTTCAATGAAATTATGTTTAATTGAGTTCGGTTGAAAATGCAACAAGCAACACGAAACACGGCTATCATCTACGCATGGAAGAGGTAAAAACTAAAACTAAATTAACGATTCTCTCAAGAATATTAAATCAATTTAAGCAAAAGACAGACAAAAGAGACAGGCCATTCTCGATATAAACTGAACATTGGAACATTTTATAAAAAACCCAAGTTATATATTTTAGCATACAATAAAAGAAAAACTCTTTTAAAAAAATACAACAACAGAAACAACAATCGTTCAAATAAAATGACACATAAAATAAAAACTACAATTTGATTAAGCAGCGTTGCCAGAATATTTATAAATACATTCGGGTGCTTCAAAGTATTTTTTGTTTTTTTTTTTCGTTTTTGGAAATAACTAAATTTTATAGAATTTTTTCGCATATAGAATGCGAAAAAATTCGCGGAAATGCAGTATTTTTCAATATTTTATTTTTACGATTTTTTTTAATAGACAAACAACTTTTCTGATTATAGTTTTTACAACATCCTGTTACAGAAACTAATGTATTTATTTTCTCTCTCTCTCTTTTATTTCAGGTATGTAAAAATAATTGCTATTGTATATCAAAATTGGAAAAAAAGCTGAGTATATTTTTTGATTGTTGTTTCCGTATAAAAAGACAAAACTAATTTTCAATATCTTTTTAAAGGTTTATTTTTTTCTTTAAAGCAGGAAAAGTAAAGGTTCTCTTTTTCTTCGTGATTGAATCAAAAATAATTAAGGGATCGATAGATTTTGGTTTGTTTCTTTTTAAACTTAGAACAAATTTAAACTTATTTTGCCTCATTTAAAAATCAATATGTGGAATATACAACAACAAATATACATTTAGACATTCATTGAGAATAGTTTTTATGTATAAATATTTATACTCTTCATCGGAAATCTCCAACTTTCTGCAAAAAACAGGAAGTCTCTGTCCTTCACCATCCAGAGGTACCTCTCAGTTGCTCTTTCATCTCATCATCTATCTGTATCATGTCTCTGTCCCTGTGTCTGTATATCTGTGTTGCTGTATATTCTATCTCTCTGAGTGCCAAGTGCATAGAACACTTCAAACGAAGTGTGAAAAATATTTCCTTTCCTGGTAGAATTCTAATCAAATTAAGATTGGTTAAATGGGAAGAAAAAAATGTCTAACTAAAAAGAAGAAGAAGAACGGTAGGAGGAGAAGAAGAGGAAGAAGGAGGAGAAAATGTCCCTCAGAAAATTAATGAAATCAATAAAAAATATGTAATAAAAATGTTGTGTGTTTTTTGCTTCTCAGAATGAAGCACTTTTATTATTCACTTTTGTTTTTTGTTGTTGTTGTTCTTACTTAGTTACTTTTTATCATAAATTTGCAATCCTTCGATTTTACCCCGGACAAAAATAAATACAAAGAAAAATATTTTTTATTATTCTTGTGTTTAATAAATTTACTTTAATAATAGATTCCAGGTATTAATAGATTGTACTCGTCAATAGATTAAAAATACAAATTTAATTTAATTTTTAAGTACTTAAAATGATTATATTCCTATATAAAAAACAAGTTATCAAAATGAGTGAATGTTGTATAATTTTTAATTTATTATATGTTATAATTTTCCAATGTTAGAAAAATAATATTATGCAAATCTTTTTAATCAATGGAAGCGTGAAAAATATGCAAACATTTTGCATATCATATTCAACAACAGCCACAAAAAACAACCACATAATATGCTGTGGATTACGTTCCATCCGCTGCTATCGAACATCTAATTTTCCCTCTTCTTCTATTTTCCTCTTCCATCTCTTTTTCTCTCGCGGATTTTTAATCGAATAAAAACTACTCTGGATACATGACTTTAAAGCTTTTATTGGCCATATTTTAGAGATCTACTTACGTACACATACACAGATTCATATACACCCATACACACATATACACGCACACACATACAAGTACCCATACTCAATGGATATTCATGAATTTATGAGTCGATGTATTCCACGTGAAAATTGAATTCGGCGCATTAATTTTGAAATTAATTGGCAACGCTTAGAGGCACAACGCATCGCACGCGCCGCAACCAAGCAAGTGTTGCATTTAATTAATATTTGAAACAGTTGTCTGTGCGTTGGTTGGTGCCACCAGGTGCCACCAGGACCAGAACCGGCCCGGGACCGGAACCGAGAACAAAGCCAATGGCAAGAAATGAAAATTGATTACACTCTTAACGGTTTTCTTAGCCATCCTGTGATCTAATATGTACAGCACATGGTTCATCGACCCAATGAACCGAATACCGATTACTTTCTAGCGACTCATGCGATTTTTTGGAGTTCTTTTACAGAGATTTATTTTGAAAACCCGCAAAAAATCCTAAATAAAGGCATTTTCAAGAATAGAGAGAGGAAGATACAGAGAGATGGAAAATCAATGAATTAAAAAATCATCTTGAATAAAATAGAAACCAAAAGAGATCCTTTTTTATCCTTGTAAATACTTAAAAGTGTGTTCTTCACACCTGAAGCATGGCATCGTTTGCAAAACAAACGACGCTTTTTGTGGTTTCATTTATTATTTATTTGCATAAAAAAGAAATTAAAGAGCAGAGAGCGGGGGGGGTAGTGGAAGAGAAGGAAGATTCGGGTAGACTCCGGTAGAGTACAAAGAAAGAGGGAAAAACAATAATAAAAACTCCGAAAATAAAACTCACAAAAATGGAAAATAATGAAATATAAACCACGAAAAAAAAATGTCACAGTTTATTATATAATTCATTGTTAATTCTTGGCATCTTCTGTTGGCATTGAAATGGGGGAAAAACAGATTCTCAAAAAAATTTAAAAAAATAACAAATAAAAGAAAAAAAAAATAAATAAAAACACATTTTATTTAACTCATTTAGTCAGATATATTTTTCGAATGATTATTAAAGCAATGAATTTTTATTTAATTAAATTTTTTTCTTTGCATTTTATTTTATTTTTAATTTCTTTAATTTATTATTCTTCGTTTTTAATGGGCTTCAGTATTATCAGCGTCTAAGTTTGTTTAATAAAGTATCCGTTTCAGCCTTCTCTTTGCTCAGCTCTCGTAACTATCATTATTTCAACCGCAAAAAAAAGCAATCGAAACCCATGAAAAAGAAAAAACTTAGATTAAAAAAACGTAGCCTCTGTATTGCATAAACAATGTGGTACCATGTGGTACACAACAGCGAATGTTTAAACAAAAGCTAATAAAAACCTCAACTGTAAATTAAACACAGCTCAGAGATGCTGCGGATTAATTTTGCAGAGAAAAGATTTCGAAAAGAATTGAGGAAAAATTAAAATGAGTATGATAATGATGATGATGATAATGATGATGATTAGGATGATCACTTGATTCATAATGATAACGAGGATGTAGGTGATATCTATAATAATAATTATATTGATGGTTATTACGATGATAATGATTATTATGATGACAATTATGATGATGACAATTATGATTATAATAATGATGATGATAATAATGATAATGAAAATAATGGTGATGATAAAAAGAATAATTATAATTATAATCATGGCGATAATGGTGATGATTATGCAAATAATGATGATGATAATGTAATAATCCCTTAAAGACAAGGATGAGAATAGCGATCATAGGATAATAATGAGGATAATATTGACAATAATGAGAATAATGATGATGATAATGACGATTATATTGACATGATGATGAATACAGTGATGATATTTATGATGATGGAGATAATGATGATGATGACTCCCATAATGATGATGATACTTGTGATTATGATAATTATACTGATAATTTTAAAAATTAAGTTGATACTTGATACTTATGTAGATGGTAATGATGATAAAGACGATGTTAATAATAAGGGAGAGAACTAAGATGATAATAATGAGGGTCATGATAATTATAAAAGTGATGATGATAATGCTGTTGGTGATGATGAAGATACGAGGTAGAAAAAATCGTATAAACTACAAAATCACGCAACTCAAAGAAAATAAAACCAAGGCGAGAGCGATAGAAAGAAAGAGCGAGACAGAAAGAGAGAGAAAGAGATGAGAGAGTGGAGTAAATATGATTTTCAATTAAATTTCTACGACTAAGAAAAACGTCAAAGAAGCAGCAACGGAAGGAAGCGCTCACAAACAGCAGCGCAGAAGAAAGCACAAAAGAAACAGCATCAGCATCAGAAAAATCACCGTCCCAAAGTTCAAAACACAACAACAACAACATGAAAACCACCATAATTGAAAACTTATCAGCGCTTCAAACTGAAGATTTTCCGCATTTGTCGAGTTTCGCATACTTTTCGATGAACTCGGCTTCTTTTCTTGTTCTTTTTTGTTTCGACACTTTTTTCTATTTAATTCTCCGTTTATTAAGTTTTGTGGTTTAGATTAGAAAATTAATCGAAGATGATAAACAAAGAGACAGAAGAATGTTCAACAGAATAACGCATTCTTTATAATGCATTCTTTGTGGGTGAAGTCACGAATATTTCTTTATTTTGTATTATGTATGTATGTATTTATATAGTATATAATTCATAGAATTCGGAAGAAGTAAGTTAAAATTATGATTTCATAATGTAAGAAAAAACTTACTTAAAAATTCCAAGGAATCGCAAGGATTGATTATAGTTTTTCTTTGTTTATTATAATTTTTGAGACAATTCTTCACGTCACGATGTCTGTAAAAAGCTTTTGAAGATACTTCTTGCAAGGAAGTTCTTCTAAGAAATCATATCAACACCCACGACATCTGAGCTTCTCACATCTCACCGTCTTCTCACATCAGCTCGTTGTCATCATTACTTTAAAAGTTGCTTTAAAAGTCACTTTAAAAGCAAACAAACCGATCAAAGACATTATTTTTTATGTAATCGCGGATGTCGTCGAAGCGCGATATACTCAACGGACTCTGCATCTTGACCCAATCCACTGCCAATTCGAATTCCAATCCTTCTCTATCCCATTCTCACTATCTCTTCATCCGGGGAATGAAATGTGAAACACGTAAAGCGTAATAAAGCCATAAAGCGACCGACCAACAGACAGGCAAAGAAAACTGACCAAAAACAAAGTCAAAGAATTCTGAAAAGAATTCCAATAATCAAGACTCTCGCCGCGGAGAACCTCCTGGACAAAAACGTACAACGAGTGGTCAATAGAAAAAGGAGACAAAAACCAACATTGATATGAATTAAAGGCAAAACAAAAGCAAACATCAACGCAAACTAAACAAAAATCAAATAAAATAAAGTCTCAACTTCAGTTGGATTCTGGAGTCGACTTGGAGTACCATCATTGGCGATGATGGTGTTGGTGATGGCGATGAGGATGGTGATGGTGCTGTTTTGTTGGTGTCGCTGGTGCCGACGGTTCTGGTGGTCACTTTGAATGGTGCTCGTAGTCACTGCAACAGCTTCGACTTTATTGTTGTTGGATGACAATAAAAGTCACACTGCTTGTGAAATCTTCATCAATTGTTTGTTGTTGTTGGTATTGTGTTTAATATTGTTGTTGCTATTGTGTTTATTGTTATTGTTGTTGTTACAGCGTGTGAATTATTTTTTAAGGATGAAATCTTCAGTTTGTTGAACACTACGGTTTGTCATCTTCTTGTTTATATTAGTTTGCTTCTTCTTTTTCTCTATCTTGTCTTTCTTCTGTCCTTCTTCTTTCATTATTGGATCCCGTGATTGTTTTGTGTTGCACAGTGAAAAGATTGCATTCAGTTTAATATAAAATCTATATGCATACTGATTGTATGTATGTATGTATGTATGTTCGAAGTATATACACACACTGTCATATAGAGCGACATGCACGTACACACCAACATACGTATATATGTGTATGTATATCAACTCTATCCTTATTAATAGCTGCAGTTGTTCGTATTTATTACTACATTTCTGGCCAAAATTCAACGTCATCATCGCCATTGAAACAATTCTGTTGCCAGAGACAACATCGCAACAGCTGTTCTTCTTGTTGTTCTTGTTGTAGTTGTTGTTGTTAGTGGTGGTGGTTACCAGCAAATTCTGTCTGTCTGCCGTTTTGGCTTCATAGTTATGGGAATCTACATACACTCGATGATCTTTTTTATGGCTTCACATTTAATAAGTTTTTTAAACTGTATCTTAAATTTTTATTTAAAATAAAAGTCATGTATTTTATTTACTTTATAGATCAAGAATGATCACTTTCATATTCAATTGAAGTACTGATTATATTAAAAGTAAAAGCGTACACAATTCTTTTCAATGACAAGGTTTTTAATTTAAATATCCGTTTGGTGACTTGAGATTTCAGTTTGTTTCGTTTTTCTTTTTAATATTTTTGCGATTACTTGAAAATCATAGTAAAAAATATTTAAATTAAAGTCATATTAATTTATTTCACTACGTTTTTTCTCTCTGTGTGAACTTGATATTGAAGTCGAACTCGAATTCGAACTTCATCTTTAACTTGGTCTTGTTCTCAATGCGAGAAGCTTGATCTTGAACTTGAATATGAACTTCGAATATGATTCAATGCATGAACTCGAATTTATTTCCATGCGGATGATCGTGTTCACTTCCTTCATGATCTGTTGATGAAAAATAAATACAATAAACAATAAAAATAAATAAAATACAATAAACAAATATAAATGTGTAAATGCATTCGAAAGTTTCCCGCAACCTATGCGGTGAAAAAAGTTTTGACAGAATTTTGTGCCGAATTACGCTTTAACAGAGATCCGAATTAAGTTTTGACAGAATTTCGTGCCGAATTACGCGAATTACACAGAGCCGATGTTTTGACAGAATTTATATTTGAATTTTAGCTTCGTAGTAATTCGATTCCAAATGTTCAGCCAAGATTGCTGTGCGGCGCTCCTGAGTGCTGTGTGCCTGTGTCCTGCTTTGCTGTCGCCGCCGCTTCACGTTGTAACAAATCTTGAACTCGATCTTCTTCAATCTTGAACTCGATCGTGGACATCGATTTCGAGCTTGAACTTGAATTCGTTCCTTGAACTTGAAACTGAACTGCATCGTGAAGCTCTCCGAAAGACTTTAAAATAAATGAATGAGCACGGTTGACTTCTCGAATGTCTTCATTAACTTGAATATTGACAACAAACACTTCTTGAATGCAAATAAATGAGATAAGTGAGATCTCCACAAAACAAAAACCATGACAATGCGAAGAAGATGAATTGTCACAATGACATTTTAAAAAATTACTAACAGTCACGTTTTTCACACCACAGAAAAGAGACACAAAACACACCCACAAACACAGACATATTGTGGGGACATTCAGCGGCAGACAGACAGCCAGACAAGCAGATAGACATCGAGTCTGAGAGACATTCGGTGCCACTTTAAATTCAAACTTTTTCAAAGTGCTTCAAAATGTGTCGATGAAGTATAAAAAAGAAAAATCATACAAGAATAAGAATATAAAAATGCAAGCAACAGCAACAGTAACAACAACAATAGCAATAACTATAGGAACACAACAACCATACAACAACAACGCGAACACAAAACGTCAACCGTCATTTGATCAGCTGTTTTTCATAAAAACTTGCAGTGTTGTGAAATGCCATTTATCATTTGTCAGCTGTCAAATGTCAACAAGTTTGACTTTTAAATTGGCAGATGCAAAAAAAACCCGCAATAAAAATAGTAAAAAAGTTAAGTAAACTCAAGTAAAAGACTATCAACAACAGAATAAAAAGAACAACAATGGTTATAATAATGGCACAACAAGAACAACAAAAGAGAAAGACAGATTGAAAGAGAGAGAGAGAGAGAGAGAGAGAGAGAGGAAGAATGAAAATAATGAGATAGAACGAGAGAGGATTTATGATTGTAAACACTTTTAGCGTATTTTTAAAAAAGTCAATCTTTTTGTAATTTTCTTTTCTTTTCTTTTTTTTTCTTTTCTTTGCTTGTAAAAAAATTACATATTTAAAATGTTCTTTTTTTTAATTGTTTCCTTTCTTCTTCCGATTCATTTTCTTTGCCCTTCTTTTCTTGTATCTATTTTAAAGTTAATTCATTGATTTTTTTCTTTATACTTTATAAATGTAGACATTAAAAATCACTTTTAATTTTTCAACCGTGATAATAGATTTCCATGTCTTCCATATCATATCTCTTTCAAATATGTCGCTATTTCCATTTGTCCCATTTCATGTCGATTTATTTGTCCCTTTTGATGTCGCTTTTTTATACCATTTGATGTCTGTATAACCGTCTATTATCAAACCGGCGACACACTTCAGTTGATGACAAATTTTGTCATCACGTGACTATCATCGACTTCTGGTTAATGGCTCCTAAGTAACTGATTAGATACAACAGGATAGGTTGGGTAGGGGAGGACGGGGAGGGATCACGACAAAATAATGCAGAGCAGCAGCTCATTTGGCCCTACGATTGCATTAGGAAACTATGCTGTCGTTTGGTAATCATGAGCGCATATGTTAGCCACGAAACCCATTAAGGTTTGTTAAGTGGTTAGTTGTGGTTGATGTTGTTGTTGTTTTAGTTGTGACACTGTAACCAACATTCTGTTTGTCAATCATATCAGATGATGTTTGTGCGGTTTGCCAGGGAGAAGATTAATTTCCAGGTCATTTAATACACTTCAATTTATGACTTGGAATTTGGATGAATTCTTTATTGTCAGATAGAATCTTTAACACAAATTAAATTCGGAACTCTAAAGGTTATTTGATGTTGTTGAAATGTCCGACTCTGAAAAAAATGTTATTAATAATTTTAGGTTTGATACAATTTTCAGAAAACACAAGTATTTTATTGAATTCTATGTATAATCTATAAATTCCAGTATAACCGAACCGGACGAAACTTTTCGGATCAGCGAAGTCGTATGTTTACAACTCATCTCAGTTCAGAACTCTTCTCTTCTCTCTTCTCTTCTTTTTTAATCTATTTATTCTATTTTTAAATACAATAACAAAATATTTCTGCTCTTATACACCACCTCTTCTCTGTTGGTTTTTTTTTCCACTTACAGTATGACAACGTGAAGTCGTGTCTCTGCGTTCTTCGTTCACAATCGGTTGGTGGACTCGATAATATTACGACGAATGACATCTGTTCTGGCCGCCTGAAAGCTGTTCTCGCACTTTTCTTTGCTCTCAGTCGATACAAGCAACAATCGAAACCGAAAGGTTTGAGTGCCGGCGGCTCGATAAAAGCGGAAATCCACCACCCACCATCACACGTAGTGGATAAGAATCAACAGCAAGTGACGAAAACCACCTCGAATGCTAATGTTGTTGTCTCCACTACGATTGGCGCTGGAATAAATCAACAGCAACAACAACAACAGAATTTAGTAGCCCAGTCAGTACAAAACGGAAATGAAACTATGGTGAATCGGTGAGTTATGTTGAAAACAATGTGTTGCATAATAAAATTACAGGGAAATAAACCAAGTATGGTAAAGAAAATGTTTGAATGGTTGAACAAAGTCGATGCGTACAATACGGAACGGTTTAAGGCTTAGCTAAAGGTGGTGAAAATAATAAAAACGAAGGCATACTGAAAAATTGTGTAGGACAGATTTTATAAATGGGAATAGTATAAGTTAATAAAAGCAACCAACCACAGATGGCGCTTTCAACCGGCTTTATTATTTAAAATTATCAATTTTCAAATCAGAACTATAAATAAATTAGAAGTTTTTCGAAAGCCACCTCAAAAATAAATATAAAAAAATACACTATAAAAAAATTTTTCAAAATTAATGAAATAAATATTCGGTTAAAAAATTAATAAATAATGAAGAATTACAATTACATTTTTAAATTTTTCTATAGTTTCAAAAGTTTCATTATTCCATTCACACAATACATGTTTACTTCTCGAAAGAAATTCTTCTTTAAACAATTTTCTCCCTCAAAGTTTTTTCTTGTCTGATGTTGCTAATTAATACTTTGACTACTCCGCCACCCCCTGAAAACAATTACCCACCTCTTAAGAACATAACTCATCACCTTTTCTGCACAACAAAATAATTAAAAGCTTTAAATTATACGATATATTTTTTTATTCTTCTACAAGGCTGCCAACGCAACATGCCGCTTAGGGCAGCTGCGCCAGTGGTGCCATACTATCGTACTATAAACACAATAAACGGGACGTCTAAAAAGAGACAGAAAAAACCCATAAAAGAATTCGCTTCAGGTTGAATTTATTGTAAATTTGTACAAAGATCTAGCAACAGGAACCAGGAAGTAGAAGTGTTGGTGGGAGGGGGCTGATGCTGGAAGGGTAGAAGGAAAGGAATGAAGTTAAAAAAATTTTTGGAGAGCAAGAAAGGCACAAATTTGTACGTTTTTCTTCTTCTTCCTCATCTCTGTTCAATTTTTCAGATGCGAATGTATTCGAATTGTGTTCCCCCTCGCAGCCAACATCATCCAACCACAGTCCGCCCCCTCCTCCCACCCCTCTCATGGTTTTGGAGCAATTTTTTGGGTCGCAGCTGTTGTTGTTCTTAATGACTTTCATTTTAAATGTTGCAGAGTTTTTTTTTTGGCGTTGATTTTTTTTTTCGGTCTCTTTGGAAGTCAAAACAACAAAAAAATTGTTTTTATGTAAGTCACAAAAAACATGAGGAATAAATTTTTGTTTTCTTTATTTTGCTTTTTATTTTCTTTTCTGTTTTTCTAGCGGAGACTGTGTAAATGACGGTTGTGTGGGTTGGCAACACTGTCATTTGCAAAACTGACTGTTGACTTTTTTTGCGGTTGATGAAGTGTTGGAAAGGGATGGAATGGGAAGGGAGGGTAGTGACGTAGTGAGTTGGATAGGATGTTTTTATTGTTGTTGTTTTATTTACTGTTATGTTTTTATTACATCGTTCATAAGAGTCAAGCCGCAGACATTATAAACAGTAAGAAACAACAACAACAACAACAACAACAACAACAACTATAACAAAAAGTCTGGCAAACAATTTGAAAACATCTTCGGAAAGAGAATTTTGTAAACAAGTGAAAGTTGGAAAGTTTTTTGTGTAGATTGCTCCCAAACTCATGGGAGTGATTGGGGAGAGTGGAGAAGCGAGAGGAGAGACTGCAATATGAGACAGATATGAGGACGAGGTGGGGGAGGGGTAGGGAGTAGTAGGTGAGTGAGAGTGTCTGTATTGCAGGTGACACTTGAAGGTCGCTGAAAAAACATTAATTTTGTGAATTACGATCTAAAAACGTAGAGAAAAGTTTCAACATTCGTTAAAAAGAAGCTCAAAAAGAAGCTTAGGAGAAGTTTAAATAAAGCTACTCGTCCTTATCCTCCTCCCCTCCTCCGTCCTCTGCTGGACAAAAAAACAAGTGTTTTTTATCCACCAAAAAATATAAGTTTAAAAATTCAACGTGTTTCATGTGCTTAAAGTTTTCACAACTATTATTCCCACCTCTTCAATCCTCTCTCTTTCTCTCTCACTCTCTCTCTCTCTGTTCCCCTCTCTCATTTAACTTTCATTCTTGACAACATATAAAAAATAACAAGAAATGTAAAAAACGACACTGAGGTAAAACTATGATTTTATAAATAAAATCTTTTTGTGGAAATGAAAATTTGCCTTTCTTCATGTCATTTAAATTCATCCCCGGAAGTTGTGAAAGAAAATCTTTCGGTTTCTTGAGTTTTAACTTTTATTTTTCTTTGAAGTAAACCCCCCATCCACCCCTAAGACCTCATCCCTCCCTAACCACATACAAAAACAACTCAATGCAAGGAGACCCAACGTTTTATAAACAACATCGAATTTCCTGCCATGACACAAAACTCGGAACATAACACCGAACATTCTTGTTCACTAAATTGCGATTCCTTCCACTCGCCTCCTCTCTCCCTCCACCGCCGTTTCCGCTCCAGACCCTTTTTTGGAAGTTGGCGAGTTTCAAGAGCTTCCGTATCCTTATTATTCTCGGCGAGGATACTTGAAGTGGAACTGCGGACAGACAAGACGACAGCTGAAACAAAGCTTAATCAAAGTAAATGAAGAAGAAGAAAAAGAAGTTGTAAAATGCAAAAAACCATTCGTAAAACCATCCTAGAAACCATCCACCCTCGCAAGAGACACCGTCAAGTGGCTTGCGTTACACCGGAAGTTTTTGTGCGGGTGGTCTGCGATTGAGGGTCTGCCGAGGAGGGGTGTGAGGAGTGGAGGCAGTGAGAGACGAGAGAGAGAGACAGAAGACTTTGAAAACAAACGAAACCGTTTAACTTTCACTTTGACAGAGCGTGAAAGTTGTCGAGTTCTTGAATAACGAGCGTAACTTTCACTGTTACGGCTGGCAAGGGACAGAGAAGGGCAAGGAAGGGAAAGGAAGTGGATGGGATGGGAGAGTTGGAACTGGAGCCTCAAATAGAGTGGAGATATTCAAGATAGGCCGTGGAGTATTCTTGTTATAGAACATAATTTAATTATTTTAAGTTTTATACACAAGTTTGTTTATTTTAGAGTACAAAAATTTATCGTGTAGCTTCCTCTTCAAAAGTATTTAATAAACTTTTACAAATTTTATTGTGTTGAAAATCAAAAGAGTGGAATTAATTTCAAAGTTTTTTCAAAATTTAAATTATTAAATGTTAAATATTAATCTTAGTGAGAAGCATTAATGATCCAGTTCCTGTAGAGAGCTACGTTTACGGCGACAGTTGGATACCTAGGGTCCACACATCCGCGACCCCATGAAATGATTCCAACGAGAATATTATTCACGACCAGTGGACCACCCTCATCACCAGTACAGGCACCAATTCCAGGAAGAGGAGAAGCGAAACAGATATTGACCCGATTGATTTCAGATCCATAACCGTACTTTTCAGAAGCGCATTCAGCGCGGCTAATAATATTACCATTGGCGGAATACAAATGCTCCGAGGGTTTGGGAGAGTTAAGGTTGGTCGTTCCCCAACCAGCAATAGTAGCAGCACTACCGTCAGCTGGAGTCTGGGTTGCTATTGATATCGTCGTGATGTTGGTGCCAAGGGGTAGAGCATCTCTCAAGCTCAGGACAGCGAGGTTATTTTCTCTTGTGATCGGATTGTATCCGTCATGAATCCTTATACGGTCTACACCCACCAGCACACCGAGCTGGTTGGAATAACTGGACCCAGCACGGACTAGCACACTACTCGGTAGAGCATCTTTTATACATTGGGCGAGAGTAATAATATGGTTTTCGTCTATAATAGAACCACCGCATAGTTCAAGGGCATTCACCTGGATGGATACCATGTGTTCAGCGGAGTCAATAGTGATATGTGTGCCGCCGATAATGCGACCCTCAACTTCAGCCATCACCTCATCCCTAGTATCGGCAGCTCCAATTGCAACGGCAACAAACGCCAACAAGATTACCAATTTGAACATATCGAACAACAGTCGCTAGATCAACTACTGTCTTCACCTAAAAATGACCACTTTTTATATACAATTCGGTCCAATAAGTAATCAATAGATTAATAATAAAATTGAGATTAAAATGTGATTATACTGTGAGTAATAAATTAGAAATAAAAATTGGAAAGGTTTAGTATGACAATTTTTAGAACTCATCGGGGAAAGGTTTTTAAATTATTATCGAATTATTATAATCCAAAAATGATCTTCGATAATAATGCCAAGGTTATAAAATCATAGGTTAATTGAATTCATTTTTAATTATTATTTTTTTACCAATTGTGCAGATATAAAATAGTACTTTAAGCAATTTGATGACCTGTTTCTTATATAAAAAATACCTTAAAATTATCTTAAGTCAATTGTTTTTATCGTGAAATTGGTTATATTTAAATTGAAATTCAATGAATTTTTTCTTTACTTTTAAACATTGAGAAAGCCGTGCAGTAAATTTGACAAAACACATAATTTATATAAAAAATTATGACTTGATCACTGTTTGAGATATATTGCAGAATAATTAGATAGGTTTTTCTTTGTTTTAAGTTTGTATTACAACGAACCAGATTATATAATAAAATTGAATTTTCGTCATAGAACAATGAAAAAACAAACAAACAAAACCCTATTTACATAATAAAAATTTCGTTTTTTAGCATAGTTTTTTTATATATATGTATATACTATATGTAAATAGTTTTTCAGGAACATAATCCGGCCTTGAGACTCGAAGACTATCGAGGCTCGACAATTTCTGTAGGCAATGCACATAACCGTTGAATCGATCGCGTTATAGTATTCTTGCCGGTCCAGAGGAATACGTTTCGAACTAACCCATCCATTCCAGGATGTACTCCAATGATTCTCGCCGTTTTCCACAGAGTTGGTGGCGTGCCTTCAATTTTAATGGTAACAAGATCTCCTATTTTCAGATTTTGCCTTCGCGCCATTTTGGACGTTGTTGCATTTCATGGAGATAACTTTCGCTCCACAATTTCCAAAACCTTTGTAACATTTGCTGTCGCATCTGCCAATAATTCAACCGATTCTCCGGCCATTCCATTGGCACCTGTTCGCCAAGCGCTGGAATTAGGGATTCCCCAATCAATAGATGACCTGGAGGTAAGAAATTCATGTCCTGGGGATAAGCACTTTGGGCACATAGGGGACGAGAATTCAAGATCGGTCGGATTTCAGCCAAAAGAGTGTAGTGTTCTCTATGGTTAATAAACATGCTCCAATTACGCGTCGAAGATGATGCTTAGCAGCCTTAATAGCCGCTTCCCATTCCTGCCGGGGTGATAAAATGCCATTCTGTCTGACGATCTGAGAGTTGGTCAAACAAATCCGAGCCCCGCCATGTTTGAAGCATTTGACTCAGATCTTTTTCAGCAATTACAAAATTCGTTCCATTGTCGCTCCAAAGGTGCACACAGTGAGCATAATGCGAAGTGATCTGCATGAATGCGATAATAAATGCCTTTATAGTTAAATCGGAAACGAATTCCAAATGCACTGCTTTAGACACCATGTATACAAACATATAGTAGCTATATATCCCTTTACAATAGCATTACCCCTTCTGCGATCCGGGCGAACATTTATAGGTCCCGCGTAATCTACACCCGTATGCAGAAAGGGTCGTGCAGGACGCACGCGGCAATTTGGAAGATCGCCCATCATTTGCTCGCTAGTTTTAGCCTTCATCCTTTCACAAACTATACAGTTCAGTACACCCAGTATCCTTTCCTCAAAGCAGCTACAAGTTGCTGTGCCCCGCTGTGTAACGGTTTTATATGCATGTAACGAGATAGCAACCATACCAATCGTCCTTTTCTGCATCAACCTCAAGTCTTCTGAGAAATGGTCATGCTGCTCTTGCCGAATCCAATAATTTAGTGCGACCTGCAATTCTATGTATTGGCGTCCGCCAGCATTCACTATCTTCCGTGCTTCACATTTCGTGCTTGTTAAAATATTCCCCGGATCTTTTGACCATTCATCTTTGGGATGTTGAAGGAAAGCTGGACTATTCCACTATAATCTACAAGAACCTAAATCCTTAATTGACAGCCCTCTGGAAATAAGATCTGCAGGATTTACGTCTGTTGGTACATACCGCCATTTGATATTCGGTAAATTTTCCTTTATCTTGCTTACACGATTAGCCACAAACTGTTTGAGTGTACCGATAGTGCTCCTTAACCAAGTCCTCTGCTGGTCTTGGACCATTGAATCCGACCAGCATGTAGTTGAAACTACCTTCATTCTATATTCTTCCACGAAATAAGTCTGCAGGCGATGCATCAGGTCACTAAGAAGTGCAGCATCCCGCAACTCCAGGCTTGGAATCGTCTCCTTTTTTAATGGCGACACTCTTGATTTTGCCAAAACCAGATTTGATGCGATCCGACAGTCAAACTGAAGTAAAAGATAGATCGCCGCTCCATAAGCCTGTATAGAAGCCACTGCAAATCCATGCGACATGACCTTGCATTCTCGTTTAAAGCCTAACCAACGTGGAATACGAAAGGTCCCAAAATCCCCCAGATGAGAATAGACCAATTTCCATTCCTTATTTAGAGACTCTGGTAATATGGAATCCCAACCAATTCTAGACTTCCAAATCTCCTGTAGTACTAATTTCGCCTTTATAAAGAATGGTAACATAAATCCGTCCAGAGTATCAAAACGACCCTGGCCCTTCATTGATGTCACCAACAAACAACTTGGGAAATAGGATAGCATCAAGCACCGAGGGCATTTGGTTCCTATACAATTTTGCTCCGCGTGACCGCCACGAAGACGATTTTTGCATAAGCCAAGTTCGAGAATCCGTTGACAATCACGGTTCATTCGCCATTCATCGATGAATGGCATGATTTCCGGAACAGTTTAAGAACGGTACAAACGCAGAGTCTAATCTGGACTCCTGAAATTTAAGTACGAAGAGGTTCCGTTGCTGGTCGCTAGACAGTCGTTGCTGTAGCAGACGCATACTGTTTCTAGTGGTATCGAGCATATTTATGATCAAAGCGTGGGTTGGCTTTCTCCATATTGGTAAGGCAAGTATGGCTGAACAATGAGCTGCCTGACAAAGTATTCATTATCGAACGATGAGCATAATGTAAGTTTGTTAAAAGCAGATTACAGATGACCTCTGTTTCAAATATGTCCCGAAACATTATCCATTTATGATGGTCACCTCTAAAAATTGGAAGCCTATCCTCCAATGACAAATCAGCTAAGCTTGGCTTCGAAATTTTTCCATGCCAACATTAGAATTTCTAAACGAACCTTGACAGTTTCTAAACCAGCGCCTTCAACTTCAACAGAGGGTTCCCACTCAGATTGACGACCCATCTGGGTTTCTAAAAGGTTGACTGCACTACGTGTTTCAACTAATTCTTGGGACTCCAATGAGGTAGCTGTAGCTATGTCTTCAAAAGCCGTATTAACTGGAGCTGCCGTTTCAATCCTTGTGCTTCTAGCAACAACTGCCGTTCCACCAGTCATCTGTGTACCTGCAAATACAATCTTAAGACTTAAAAACATGCTTTTCTTATGCTCTGTCGCAAATACCATCGTACCGATTTTATATAAACTTCAGTACATTTTCTAGTGTAAAAAAAAGTATATTGCTGATGGTTCGCAGACTAGTACAAAATTTGCAGATTATTGGAATAATTTTCCAAAACAAGAATATTCTCAGATAATTCGCGGCCTAACAAAACTTCACACATATTTTCGCAGTTTGTTATTCACTTTATAATTCGCAGACTAATAAAATTTCACATATTATTCGCAGTTTGTTATTAATTCCATAAAACCATTCCATGATTCGCAGACTAATCAAATTATTCGCAGACTAATAAAAATTATTTGCAGACTAATAAAAAATTATTCGCAGAGTAATAAAAATTAATAATTTCGCATGCCAATGAATATTCGTAAGGATCTTGTTTAAAATAAAAAAAAAATCAGCGATGCAAATTTTCATCGTCACCATCGCAAGGACCCACTCCAGGAGCAGCAACACATCATTGTCCTACTTACTCCGATATCCATAACCGTACGTATCGGTATTGGCGCACTGAGTGTTGGCAAAAGTCATGTGCATCGGACGTTGGGACGATCCAGATGTGGTTGCTCCCCGGCTAGGAATACGTGCCACAGAACCGGTAGGAGGATCCGATACAGCCAAAGATATCGTTCTGATATTGTTGCTAAGGGTTGGTCAAAATTACGTTTTTGGTTATGATAACACCACCGCAGCCGAGAGATCCACCCTCTTGATCTGATGGTAGGTACGGAAAGGAGAATATCCTGGCAGGTGTGCCATCAAAAATGCGCCCTGCTATTGGAGGAACCACTTCATCTTTATTAACGGCAGCTCCAACAATAGTAACGACAACATTCGCCAATAAGATCAAGAATCTGAACATGTTGAACAAGTGGACTGACTTCACTTTGAAACGCTGCACGTTTTTATACAAAATTTGAGTCTATAAATATCTGATAGATATTATTAGATTGAATAGAATGAAATCGCAATTAAATATACTATACATATAGCGCTAATCAAAAGATTATTATCATTATTATTATCATGTTTTCCATTTTTTAATGTTTATCTCTTTTGTATTATTATGTCTTGCAATCGGTTAATACTATAGTCAACCGATTTGATGACCAAAGGACAAAACACGCCTAGAAGCAGCTCATGGTGGCTATTCAAAATAACTCAGTTAAATCTCTTCAAAAGACATTTAGTAGGCAAACGGTTTCCAGGAGGTTAAAGAAACCCCAGAATTCATTTTGAAAATTTATTCAAAATAAATAGATTTTCTCTTCAAAAGTATTTAATAAACTTTTACGGATTTTATTGTGTTGAAAATCAAAAAAGTGGAACTAATTTCAAAGTTTTGTCAAAATTTAAATGATTAAATGTTCAATATTAATCTTGGTGATAGGGATTATTGATCCAGTTCCTGTGGAGAGCTACGTTTACGGCGACAGTTGGATACCTAGGGTCCCCACATCCGCGACCCCATGAAATGATTCCAACGAGAATATTATTCACGACCAGTGGACCACCCTCATCACCAATACAAGCACCAATTCCAGGAAGAGGAGAAGCGAAACAGATATTGTCGCGATTGATTTCATATCTATAACCGTACTTTCCAGAAGCACATTCAGGCTGGCTAATAATATTACCATTGGCGGAATACAAATGCTCCGAGGGTTTGGGAGAGTTAACGTTGGTCCTTCCCCAGCCAGCAATAGTAGCAGCACTACCGTTAACTGGAGTCCGGGTTGCTATTGATATCGTCTTGATGTTGGTGCCAAGGCGTAGAGTACCTTTCAAGTTCAGGACAGCGAGGTCATTTTCTCGTGTGTTCGGATTGTATCTGTCATGAATCCTTATCTGCTCTACACCTATTGGCACACCGAGCTGGTTGGGATAACTGGACCCAGCACGGACTAGCAAATTACTCGGTCGTGTCCCTTTTACACAGCGGGCGGAAGTAAGAATTCTGCTTGCGGTGATAATAACACCACCGCATCGGGGATTGCCTGACACCTGGACGGATACTGTGTATGGAACGGAGGCAATAATGGTAGGTGTGCCGCCGACAATGCGACCTTCAACTTCAGCCATCACCTCATCCTTAGTATCGGCAGCTCCAATTGCAACGGCAACAAAAGCCAACAAGATTACCAACTTGAACATATCGAACAACAGTCGCTAGATCAACTACTGACTTCACCTAAAAATTACCACTTTTTATATACAATTCGGTCCAATAAGTAATCAATAGATTAATAATAAAATTGAGATTAAAATGTGATTATACTGTGAGTAATAAATTAGAAATAGAAATTGGAGAGGTTTAGTATGGCAATTTTTAGAACTCATCGTGATAAGCTTTTTATTATTAATTATTATCTAATTATTATAATCGACAAATAATCTCCGATAATAATGCAAAGGTTATAAAATCAAAGGTTAATTGAATTAATTTTTAATTATTATTTTTTTACAAATTGTGCTGGTATAAAATAGTAATTTAAGTAATTTGATGACTTTCTGTTTCTTATATAGTATAAACAAGACCTTAAAATAACCTTAAGTCAATTGTTCTTATCATGATTTTGGTTATATTTAAATCAGGGTTCGGAAAACGTTTCTTTTTTATATCGCTCAATTTATATCCCTCACTGAAGATAACAATATTTCCATCCTCACTGATAAATATCTTTTTTCATCTTCGTTCAAAAAAATACATATCGCTCACGTTCAAAATAATTTCGATCTTCCAACAAAACTATCACTTGGGATGCAAAAAATTCTTATCTTCAATTATTTCGATCCCTCAAGTTGAAAACATTTCGTTTGTTGACGAATAGCGATCGCAGAAGATGAGAAAACTTCTGCTTTTGTACCAAAACGATCTTCGGTGATGAAAAAAAGGCTGCGCAGGCAAAGAATCGATCTTTGAAGATGAAAATAATTTCGACGCAGGATCGAAAAAAGCAGCGGAACAGCATGGGTTTTGTTGGTGTTTGGATGGTTCTCTCCGCGGCAGAGACAATTGCTTGAAACTGAAGTTTTGTTTGTGTTTCGTGTGAATATGTTTTTGTTGGATTTGGTATACGATGAATTAAAATTAATTTTGCATGGTGTAGGGTGTGAGGGAAAGTTGTGAAAGTAAATACGTAAAATATTAATATGTAAAAATATTAATAAGTAAATTGTTTTCTACCATAAGTAATTCTAATATATTTTATACATATTTCTATTACAAATTTTTATTATGAATTATGTGATTACATTTATGTGAAACATTAATTGGGAATATTTGCTCCCCGATTCAAAGTACAGATTGTGACGCGTTACATTCATCAATTTTATTATCCGACGGACATTTGAAACATTAATTCAAACACTTCTTCCTTTATAAAATTTGTTACCTGTTGTTACCAATCCTTTTTCATTCCAAAAGTAATTATTTTCAAGGCCGATATACAAATTTGCCTTCCATTCATACATACATGTACATATGTATTCAAATGCCTACCTGCAAAATTTATTGCATATATTCGTAACGAGCTCGCAGAAAGGGTTAACCATTTCCAGCAAAACTCTCAATTAATGTTTTTCTAATACATTACTTAATACATACATATATAATAAAAATTTGTAATAGGAATATGTATAAAATATATTAGAATTACTTATTAAACGTATTTACTAAATATTTAACGTATCCAACAAAAATCTAATCTATATTTTGAACGTGAGCGATATGTATTTTTTTGAACGAAGATGAAAAAATAAAAATCCCTCATGCGTCAAAACAGATTTTCATCTTTTGTGATCGTTTTTTTGTGAGGGATATAAAAAAAGTTGTTCGTTTGAGGGATATATTCCGAACCCTGATTTAAATTGAAATTTAATGAATTTTTTTCTTTACTTTTAAACATTGAGAAAGCCGTGCAGTAAATTTGACAAAACAGATAATTTTTATAAAAAATTATGACTTGATCACTGTTTGAGAGTCAGAGCAGAATAATTAGATAGGTTTTTCTTTCTTTTAAGTTTGTATTACAACGAACCAGATTATATAATAAAATTGAATTTTCGTCATAGAACAATGAAAAAATAATAAAGAGAAACAAAACCCGGAGCTATTTTTACATAATAAAAATAAAAATTATAGTACTCTTGCCGGTCCAGAGGAATACGTTTCGAACTAACCCATCCATTCCAGGATGTACTCCAATGATTCTCGCCGTTTTCCACAGAGTTGGTGGCGTGCCTTCAATTTTAATGATAACAAGATCTCCTATTTTCAGATTTTGCCTTCACGCCATTTTGGACGTTGTTGCATTTCATGGAGGTAACTTTCGCTCCACAATTTCCAAAACCTTTGTAACATTTGCTGTCGCATCTGCCAATAATTCAACCGATTCTCCGGCCATTCCATTGGCACCTGTTCGCCAAGCGCTGGAATTAGGGATTCCCCAATCAATAGATGACCTGGAGGTAAGAAATTCAGGTCCTGGGGATAAGCACTTTGGGCACATAGGGGACGAGAATTCAAGATCGCTCGGATTTCAGCCAAAAGAGTGTAGTGTTCTCTATGGTTAATAAACATGCTCCAATTACGCGTCGAAGATGATGCTTAGCAGCCTTAATAGCCGCTTCCCATTCCTGCCGGGGTGATAAAATGCCATTCTGTCTGACGATCTGAGAGTTGGTCAAACAAATCCGAGCCCCGCCATGTTTGAAGCATTTGACTCAGATCTTTTTCAGCAATTACAAAATTCGTTCCATTGTCGCTCCAAAGGTGCACACAGTGAGCATAACGCGAAGTGAACTGCATGAATGCGATAATAAATGCCTTTATAGTTAAATCGGAAACGAATTCCAAATGCACTGCTTTAGACACCATGTATACAAACATATAGTAGCTATATATCCTTTTACAATAGCATTACCCCTTCTGCGATCCGGGCGAACACTTATAGGTCCCGCGTAATCTACACCCGTATGCAGAAAGGGTCGTGCAGGACGCACGCGGCAATTTGGAAGATCGCCCATCATTTGCTCGCTAGTTTTAGCCTTCATGCTTTCACAAACTATACAGTTCCGTACTATTGTACGGAACTTTATATTCCTTGTTAACGATCGAGCACCTGTCACGCAGTATCTTTTCCTCAAAGCAGCTACAAGTTGCTGTGCCCCGCAGTGTAACAGTTTTATATGCATGTAACGAGATAGCAACCATACCAATCGTCCTTTTCCAGGTAATATCACAGGATTGCATTGAAACCCCTTAAATTTGCATTCTGCAACCGTCCACGCATATGCAGGATATCACCTCACAAAAATGGAGTTAACGCCTTCAACCTATTTGAGATACAGCCATTTGCATTATTTTGTATCAACCTCAAGTCTTCTGAGAAATGGTCATGCTGCTCTTGCCGAATCCAATAATTTAGTGCGACCTGCAATTCTATGTATTGGCGTCCGCCAGCATTCACTATCTTCCGTGCTTCACATTTCGTGCTTGCTAAAATATTCCCCGGATCTTTTGACCATTCATCTTTGGGATGTTGAAGGAAAGCTGGACCATTCCACCATAATCTACAAGAACCTAAATCCTTAATTGACAGCCCTCTGGAAATAAGATCTGCAGGATTTACCTCTGTTGGTACATACCGCCATTTGATATTCGGTAAATTTTCCTTTATCTTGCTTACACGATTAGCCACAAACTGTTTGAGTGTACCGATAGTGCTCCTTAACCAAGTCCTCTGCTGGTCTTGGACCATTGAATCCGACCAGCATGTAGTTGAAACTACCTTCATTCTATATTCTTCCACGAAATAAGTCTGCAGGCGATGCATCACTAAGAAGTGCAGCAGCCCGCAACTCCAGGCGTGGAATCGTCTCCTTTTTTAATGGCGACACTCTTGATTTTGCCAAAACCAGATTTGATGCGATCCGACAGTCAAACTGAAGTAAAAGATAGATCGCCGCTCCATAAGCCTGTATAGAAGCCACTGCAAATCCATGCGACATGACCTTGCATTCTCGTTTAAAGCCTAACCAAGGTGGAATACGAAAGGTCCCAAAATCCCCCAGATGAGAATAGACCAATTTCCATTCCTTATTTAGAGACTCTGGTAATATGGAATCCCAACCAATTCTAGACTTCCAAATCTCCTGTAGTACTAATTTCGCCTTTATAAAGAATGGTATCATTAATCCGCCCAGATCATCAACACGACCCTTCATTGATGTCACCAACAAACAACTTGGGACATAGGATACTATTATGAGGTTCCTGGAAGCGCCGAGGGCATTTGGTTCCTATACAATTTTGCTCCGCGTGACCGCCACGAAGACGATTTTTGCATAAGCCAAGTTCGAGTATCCGTTGACAATCACGGTTCATTCGCAATACACCCTGACATCGATGAATGGCATGATTTCCGGAACAGTTTAAGAACGGCACAAACGTAGAGTCTAATCTGGACTCCAGAAATTTAAGTACGAAGAGGTTCCGTTGCTGGTCGCTAGACAGTCGTTGCTCTAGCAGACGCATACTGTTTCTAGTGGTATCGAGCATATTTATGATCAAAGCGTGGGTTGGCTTTCTCCATATTGGTAAGGCAAGTATGGCTGAACAATGAGCTGCCTGACAAAGTATTCATTATCGAACGATGAGCATAATGTAAGTTTGTTAAAAGCAGATTACAGATGACCTCTGTTTCAAATATGTCCCGAAACATTATCCATTTATGATGGTCACCTCTAAAAATTGGAAGCCTATCCTCCAATGACAAATCAGCATATTGACGTCGTATGGAGCCGATACGACGGGTTCCCCTAACATGGACAATTTCTGACGCAAAGTCCTTATCTTTACATATTCATGCTTGACGCGTTCATATATTGAACTGTCATACTCGCACAGAGCTTGTCCTTACGGTGTACTAAGCTTGGCTTCGAAATTTTTCCATGCCAACATTAGAATTTCTAAACGAACCTTGACAGTTTCTCAACCAGCGCCTTCAGCTTCAACAGTGGTTACCACTCAGATTGACGACGGATCTGGGTTTCTAAGAGGTTGACTGCACTACGTGTTTCAACTAATTCTTGGGACTCCAATAAGGTAGCTGTAGCAATGTCTTCAAAACCCGTATTAACTGGAGCTGCCGTTTCAATCCTTGTGCTTCCGTTCCATCAGTCATCTGTGTACCTACAAATACAATCTTAAGGCTTAAAAACATGCTTTTCTTATGCTGTGTCGCAAATACTATCGTAGCGATTTTATATAAACTTCAGTACATTTTCTAGTGTAAAAAAAAGTATATTGCTGATGGTTCGCAGACTAGTACAAAATTTGCAGATTATTGGAATAATTTTCCAAAACAAGAATATTCTCAGATAATTCGCAGCCTAACAAAACTTCACACATATTTTCGCAGTTCGTTATTCACTTTATAATTCGCAGACTAATAAAATTTCACATATTATTCGCAGTTTGTTATTAATTCGATAAAACCATTCCATGATTCGCAGACTAATCAAATTATTCGCAGACTAATAAAAATTATTTGCAGAATAATAAAAAATTATTCGCAGAGTAATAAAAATTAATAATTTCGCGTGCCAATGAATATTCGTAAGGATCTTGCTTAAAACAAAAAAAAAAATCAGCGATGCAAATTTTCATCGTCACCATCGCAAGGACCCACTCCAGGAGCAGCAACACATCATTGTCCTACTTACTCCGATATCCATAACCGTACGTATCGGTATTGGCGCATTGAGTGTTGGCAAAAGTCATGTGCATCGGACGTTGGGACGATCCAGATGTGGTTGCTCCCCGGCTAGGAATACGTGCCACAGAACCGGTAGGAGGATCCGATACAGCCAAAGATATCGTTCTGATATTGTTGCTAAGGGTTGGTCAAAATTACGTTTTTGGTTATGATAACACCACCGCAGCCGAGAGATCCACCCTCTTGATCTGATGGTAGGTACGGAAAGGAGAATATCCTGGCAGGTGTGCCATCAAAAATGCGCCCTGCTATTGGAGGAACCACTTCATCTTTATTAACGGCAGCTCCAACAACAGTAACGACAACATTCGCCAATAAGATCAAGAATCTGAACATGTTGAACAAGTGGACTGACTTCACTTTGAAACGCTGCACGTTTTTATACAAAATTTGAGTCTATAAATATCTGATAGATATTATTAGATTGAATAGAATGAAATCGCAATTAAATATACTATACATATAGCGCTAATCAAAAGATTATTATCATTATTATTATCATGTTTTCCATTTTTTAATGTTTATCTCTTTTGTATTATTATGTCTTGCAATCGGTTAATACTATAGTCAACCGATTTGATGACCAAAGGACAAAACACGCCTAGAAGCAGCTCATGGTGGCTATTCAAAATAACTCAGTTAAATCTCTTCAAAAGACATTTAGTAGGCAAACGGTTTCCAGGAGGTTAAAGAAACCCCAGAATTCATTTTGAAAATATATTCAAAATAAATAGATTTTCTCTTCAAAAGTATTTAATAAACTTTTACGGATTTTATTGTGTTGAAAATCAAAAAAGTGGAACTAATTTCAAAGTTTTGTCAAAATTTAAATGATTAAATGTTCAATATTAATCTTGGTGATAGGGATTATTGATCCAGTTCCTGTGGAGAGCTACGTTTACGGCGACAGTTGGATACCTAGGGTCCCCACATCCGCGACCCCATGAAATGATTCCAACGAGAATATTATTCACGACCAGTGGACCACCCTCATCACCAATACAAGCACCAATTCCAGGAAGAGGAGAAGCGAAACAGATATTGTCGCGATTGATTTCATATCTATAACCGTACTTTCCAGAAGCACATTCAGGCTGGCTAATAATATTACCATTGGCGGAATACAAATGCTCCGAGGGTTTGGGAGAGTTAACGTTGGTCCTTCCCCAGCCAGCAATACTAGCAGCACTACCGTTAACTGGAGTCCGGGTTGCTATTGATATCGTCTTGATGTTGGTGCCAAGGCGTAGAGTACCTTTCAAGTTCAGGACAGCGAGGTCATTTTCTCGTGTGTTCGGATTGTATCTGTCATGAATCCGTATACGGTCTACACCCATCGGCACACCGAGCTGGTAGAGATAACTGGACCCAGCACGGACTAGCAAATTACTCGGTCTTGTCCCTTGTACACAGCGGGCGGAAGTAAGAATTCTGCTTGCGGTGATAATAACACCACCGCATCGGTAAGTGCCTGACACCTCGATAGATACTGTGTATGGAGCGGAGGCAATAATGATAGGTGTGCCGCCGACAATGCGACCTTCAACTTCAGCCATCACCTCATCCCTAGTATCGGCAGCTCCAATTGCAACGGCAACAAAAGCCAACAAGATTACCAATTTGAACATATCGAACAACAGTCGCTAGATCAACTACTGAGTTCACCTAAAAATTACCACTTTTTATATACAATTCGGTCCAATAAGTAATCAATGGACTAATCATAAAATTGATATTAAAATGTGATTAAACTCTGATTAATAAATTAGGAATAGAAATTGCAAAGGTTTAGTATGACAATTTTTAGAACTCATCGTGATAAGTTTTTTTAATTATTATCGAATTATTATAATCGAAAAATGACCTTCGATAATAATGCGAAGGTTATAAAATCAAAGGTTAATTGGATTAATTTTTAATTCTTATTTTTTTACAAATTGTGCAGGTATTAAATAAATATAAATATTAAAGTAAGTATTAAATAAATAAATAAATATAAATATAAATATAAATAAATAATCATAAGTCGATTGTTCTTATCATGAAATTGGTTTTATTTAAATTGAAATTTAATGAATTTGTTCTTTACTTTTAAACATTGAGAAAGCCCTGTAGTAAATTTGACAAAACAGATAATTTATATAAAAAATTATCTTGACTTGATCACATTAACGGGGGCCGAACAGGGAACACGGAATTTATTCTTCATCCTTTACAGAGGTTTCCAGATATTAAAGTTAAGTAACTAGAATAAAGACGCTGATCATGAATTCTTTTCTAGACCGGCCACACCTCCTTCTGTGCGTTACAAATGGACGGACAAACTTAACATACCCTTTCACATTCGTGTGTAGGGTGCAAAAAGGGGTACAAAGAAACCCCACTTTAAGTTTAGTAAATTCTGGATTTTCATTAGAATTTTCAAGAAAATTAGTCGTATTTTCACATTAGCGACTAATAAATAGATTGCACAACTGTACTTGTGTATGCCATAATTTTAAGCTGTCATTATCACTTGTCCGCTGTTGAATGATGCGAGCACAGATTCGCAAACAAGTTTTGAACCCTTTTTTAAATGGCATCGATGTCGATGTGGACGATGATGATGACGACGATGTCGTTGATGAGCAGGATGTGTTTTCACCCTTATTTTTAGTGTACTCTTCATTTTTTGCACACTTTTGCTCAGGCTTTAAATTAGCTCATCGACGGACGTCAGCAATTTAATATCAAAGCCTGAAATTTGAAATTTTATCAAAGCTGCTTAATTATTGAGTTGACTTGAGTTGAGTTGATTTGAGGGCGAGTTCATTTTATCATGTCACCTTAAATGTGACATCGTTATTCATTTCGCTCTACTCATTTTTTGGTCCCACCAACCAAGTTTTTTATCCCACTTCGGACACTGAAGCTCATCAGCGTTCCTTTGTTTAGGGTGACTTCAAAAAGAAACAACAACAACTACAACCACAACAACAATAACAAATGAATCATGAATGCATTTTTTTTATCCACCGCCAACATCACAAGCAGCGTGGTCGACATTGACGACTTAAGTTGAGCTAAAATCTGCATCATGGACACTATTGTTTCGTAGATCCTTTGTTGTCTTTTTGTTGTTGTTGTTGTTGCACTGCCTGTCTTCCTTCCTTCCTGTCTGCATCTCTTTCGTTACATTTTGGTTTATTTTATGTTGTTTTATTCAACCCTGTTGAAGGACCCTTTAAATGATTTGCATAAAAACAAGTACATCATCATTCTAAAGTGCATCATGAATAACAGCATCATCAGAACAGATTAGAAGAGCAACAGAGCAATCATTACAACAAGCAATAATAATGAAAAGATTTTGGAGAGCATCCTCTCTTTTATGGTTATTATTATTATAACAAACTTAATCCAAAATTTACACTTTTTTACAAGATTCTCTTAAAAACTTCTTTCACATTTAATCGAATTTTAATAACTGTATCGTATCTTTTCGTATCTTTCCTGAAAATCCTTCAGCTTTTTTTAACCCTTTATTTTTTTTTCTTTATCCAACTCTTCGTCCAGTCTTTCGACTCTTCTTATTTTAAACTCGTCTGTCCCTTTATCAACTCTTCCTTCTTTTTTGAATTCCTCTATACTCAGGTCTCAGTTAAAAAATGCACAATGGAACCTTCATTAACTCTAAACATTGGCTAAAATGAAACAGATTTCAACATTAAGACAGAAAAAAGAAATTCAAAATAAAGAAAACCTCCATAAAAATTGCATTTCAGTAACTTCTTTAGTAACTTCATGAAAGAGATGAGATGAGGTGACAGAGAGCAGGACAGAAGCATATTCATTAACGAACTTCATTTGTGTCTCAACTCTCGAGAGGGTGCGTTTTTTGTTGCTTTCATCTCATACAAACATAAGCATCGATGGAGGTAAAAAAGCAACCCTCGAATTAGTGAAAAAAGAATAATTTTAAAATAATACATGGAACATAAACATTTGTATCGAATTTATTGAAATAATCAATAATTAAAGCTTTGAATATTCGAAAATAAGCGTCAATGTTTTTTCCAACGCATTTAAAACGTAGCCTAAAATTATGCAAAAATAAAAAATACATTTCAATTAAAAATTATAAAAACGTTCAAAAATTATGGATAGAATGGATAGAAAACCATAACAACTGACCAAAAAAAAACATTCATTTTTTATAAAGCATTCAATATTGTTTTCGGCTCTCTGCGTTTTGGTCTGGTTTGTTTAAATTTCCGTCTGCATTCTCCATGAAATTCTATACTGTTGCAAAAGGACAAAAAGGGACACAAAATGGATAAAAAAGGTAAAAAGTGATGTTGTTTTTTAGCGCGTGGCGGCAGTGTTTTTATTTTGTTTCTTTCTTTCTTTTTAATAATGTATTTTTTCTCCAAAAACCCAAAATATAAAACATTCTTCTGCAGACACAATTAAATGGAAAGTAAACAATATAAATATAAAAAGAGGAGAAAAGAGAAGAGCAGAGAAGCGAAGCTGAGACGAGATACAAACAATGAAAACAATAAAATGCACGCATTCGTTAGGACAACATTGAATATTGTGAAAAGAAACAAATAAAGGTCAGAAGAAGGACGGAGAATGGTAGAGAATGGGTGAGGATTAGGAGAAGAGAGGAAGGGGTGAAGAAGAAGGGAAGAAGTGTTGGAGAGGGGAAGAGTTCTTTAAAGGAATTTCGCGATATTTTTTTGTTCCTACAAATTTAACCATGTTTACTTTAATTAATCTAAACAAATAAATAAAACTTGAATTTTTAATTTCATTTAACACCCTTCTACTCATTAAATGCTTTTTTTAATGCGTTAACTGCGAATCTCTGAACAAATGAAATAATTTTGCTTAAATAAATTAAGTTTCAACACACAGAGTAAAGCAAAGATAGAATGAAAGAGAGACAGACAGTGGGTAAGAGGGAGTAAACCTGCTTAACTTCAATGCAATATTTTGACACCCTGAGGCTCAAATTTAAACCTCGATGGAGCCAAGTTAAACCACAGAGCATGCAACAGAAACGACAGATACTGAAACAACAACAGCAACCACAAGAACAACACCCACATAAACAGCAACAACCAGAGAACCAACAACAACCACTACAAAAACAACAACAACAACAAGAACAGAGACAGAACTGTACTACATACAGTTGAGTACTAGTTTACACACTCTCCCTACATACACAAAATGTACAAAAAGTGTCTACAATTCCGATGGGACAGACACATAGCCCAACGGTACTTTGGGGGACACTCGCAAAATTTGACACAAACACATGCACACACACACACACACACTCACACAAAACCATCCGTCTAAAGCCATGGTCATAACGGTATCCTTCGTCCGTATCGTATCCTTTACACGCTTAACTGCATTTAAATTATAAACACGACTGTCAACGAGGTTTGTTAGGTTAGATCCAGCGTTCTTATAGGGGAGGTAGGGGCTGTGCAATCATGTACAAAGGGTCCCCATAAATTGGCACAAACTGTGAGGGAAGTGGACAAAAGCCAAGGGTTCAGGGAGATAAGAGGTTATTATAGACATTATAATGTGCCTATGCGTTGGAATGTCTACGATTGAACTAGTTTGGGTTACTTATTCCTTTTCTACCTACCTACTCTTATTTCCATTCTTCTTCTACTTGATCTTCTTTTTCTACATCATCTTACTTTTGTTTTTGTTGGTGTTCCCAAACTACGATACAAAGTCAATTATGCTCGTTTATGTGGGTATCTCTGGAGCATCAAGGTTGCCAAACGAGGGCCATAAATTCGGCAGTTATGCATGCTCTATGAGAACAAAAACATACGGTAATAATAATGTAACATATATCGAGGTACATACACACACATATATGAAGTATGTACTTAAGTACATTTCGTACAAACATTTGGGGCCTTTGTGAGCCATCTGCTTACACCCCAATTTTCGGGATATGCTTATCGAGGCAGACAGACGGTCCCTTTAGGCGTGTTGCAAGGAGATACTTATACAGTGGAAGGACCTCTTTAAAGGAGCTTATTCAAGATAATTTAAGTATTTTTATCATAAAACTTAGACTGGGTTAGAATTTCGTATAAAAGTTAAACTTTGAGAGAGAGTTCACCTCCCAGTTTATATACCATGATGAAAGCAACACTACAAGCCATCGAATTGGGTTCATTAAGCGTTTTCAGGTGGATGACTTCTTCTCTTTACTACAGACTTTATTCTAAAAACGGAAAAAGGACTCTCACGAGTAGGGATTTTAGAACCTAGTATTAGGTCGATATATTAACGTCGGTCTTAGAGTTAAATTTAGAGTATTCCAGTTTATTCTAGGTATTTGTGAAGATTAGACTCTAATTTTGAAAATTTCCTCAGATGTCTTCGTAATTTGTAAACTTAGAGTACTTTATTTATGTATACGATTCATTGTTAAAAGGTTACCTTAAATGAGGTTACCGCTTGACTTCCAACGTACTGTTCTTTAATAAAGACCAATCTTCATGGATTTTCTAGAGGTTGCAATAGAAGAGACCCTCTATAGACAGTCACAAACCGTTGAGTTCTTTAATCTTCCTTTCTTTGATGCCACACCTTCTGATCCTATTCTAATTCAAATTCAATTCTTTTGTAATCATATTCTAATCTTAATCTAATCATTAATCATCTCCGATTATATAATGAGTTATTGGCCACTATCTGTTGTCCCGATTATTTCGAACCTTCTTAGAATCGTTCGTTCGTTCGATGGTAATTTTTAGTCTTTCTTTTCTATCGTACTTTCTCACGATCCTATTTCAACATCCTCAACTGTCATCGAGTAATCGACAGTAAAGCAATCATTTTCATTGCTCAAATTAAATTGTTTAATTAACACGCTCACTTAATAGAGACTTTGTGACTAAATTTAAAAAGCGGTGAAAACCAGAAAATCCAGCATATTAGCTTCAAGATGACTCCCAACCGAACAACCTGACAACTCTCTCTCTCCTTCTCTTTCTCCTTTTCGTCACCTTAATAATCATCATCACGAGTGAAGTTGAACAAATAACTTTTCAATTGATCTTGAGCCTGTTTTTGTTTTCATGTTTTACGATCGCTCACTCAATCACTCTGGGAAAGTCTTCGATGTTGATTAAAAGAAGTCAAGTCCACGCCAAAACAATCAACCTGAAGGCGATTATATTAGCTCAAAGTATGGGGTTTTCTCTATCTCTCTCTTTCTCACACACTCTCCTTCCCTCCCGATCGTGCTTGCTTATCGAACGCGAAGATCGTTTTAACTTTAATGCGTGTCGACAGTAAAACAAGTCATTTGGCAAAGTTTAACTGTGGTTCATCTGGTTGGTCATGGTTTCTAAACGCTTTGTTTGTTTACGGTTGAATGTGAAGAAATGATACTCATGATAGTCGTATTCAACACATGTTTCAGGAGGATCGGACGGCGGGGACGGTGGAACGGTGGGACTGGGAGGTGGAGGAACGGAGTGACGTGGGAACGGATGACATGGGAACGGATGGAGGGAAGAATTAAGACACTTGCTTGCTTGGTGATCAAATCAAAGTGATCAAGGCGATCGAAAGTCACTTTAAAACTAGTTATGGTGGCAATTCTTTTGTGGTGTTGGGGGGGATGAGGAGGAAGACTGCATTTTATTTTCAGTTTTACGGGTTGGTGCTGATCAGTGTTGTTGTTGCTGTTGTTTAAGTCTAAATATGGTTTCATGTATAGAGTACACAGAAATGCATTGAAATGTTTAAGAAGAAAGATAAGATGATGAATAAGACATTGACCTTTATACAGTTAACAAGAAATTGACACCATTCTGAAAAGATCACACTTAAAAGTTTTTAACTAATATTGAGTTAATAATCATAATGATCGCAAAGCATATGTTATAAGTTTTTCCATTTTCTTCTTAATAATTTTTGTATAACATTTTTTCCCATCTGGCATCACCATTTACACACATGCATACATATATATATATAAGTATTTACTCATAAATATATCACGGCACAGTCTTTTTACGGCACGTTACCTCTTTTGAGGGAATCCCTCTTTTTATAGAATGACACGCGCGCTGCAATCGAAGGGAGAGTCACTCGAAGTGAGCGAGTGATAGAGAGTGAAAGACAGAGAGTGAGAGAGAAATAGAGAGGTAGAGAGCTAAAGATAGAGTTACAAACAGAGATACAAAACAAGAACCTAATTTGTATTAAAAAACAGGACTTCATACAAATTAACTTTGGATTTATTAAACACAGCTGCTCACAAAATATGCTGTGTTGCCGATGTGAGCAGAGTTGCCATGGTTTCAGTATTAAAACTTTATTTAAATGTTTAAATTTCAAACAAATAATTTAACAACAAACTTTCAATTGTATATCAATTGTAATTCAAGTATATGAATAATACACTCAAATTAAAAACGAAATTAAATATAACTAAATTTAATAAAAAACCAATGATTTAAAAAATCTTTAAAAATTAGAAAATGCATAAAGTTTCGCTAAATTAAGAATTAATAAGAAATTACATTTTAGAATATTTTATATGAAAAACATAAACATGAAAACCCATAATTTTTAAAATTTTTAAAAATGAAATATAAAAAAATTAAATCATTAAAAAATTAAAAAAGGAAAGGTTAGAGATCTGGCAACCTTGAGTATTTATTTTTATTTTCATTTCCTCCAACCGGCATTTTTAACCGGTTGCATGAACGAGTTTCAATTTCCACCCTTCGACGGTGTGTTTTGTTTTCCATGCTGCTGCTTCTTCTCCTTCTTCTTGGGGTTCTTCTTCTTCATATTCGATTTTTTTGTTTTTGTATACAAACAACTTCGATGTTGTTTATTTTTGATTGTTGTTCAAACTTGCTGCTGCAGCTTCTGGTTTTCGACGCTGATTTTGTTGTCTTGTTGTAGCGATGTTCAGTCTGCGAACGGATGTTGAATGTGTTGGACGTGAAGTAGTCGGTCGCATTTACTTGATGAAATCGTCTAACTCGACATTGCATTCGTTTTTAGCGATTGTTTTGACGAGAAAACCGCGTGAAATGTTTACAAAATAATAATAAAAAAAAAATTAAAATGCGAAAAGAATGTATTTAAAAAGTGATTTTCCATTAAATTAGAATTGAAAAATCGTATATAATATACATATATTAAATAAAATTTCCTATCAATCTTCACAAAAAGATTATCGAATTTTTCTGAAAAACATTCAAATAGTGTTTTTAATAGTCGTCAAAGAATTTGAAATGTGATGTTAAAAAGAGTTTCATTTCTAGATACTCATATAAATATAAAGAAATAAATATAAATAAAATAATAAGAATTTGTATTAAATTCATACAACAAAAATGGGAAACATACTCGTAATAAAAAATATTGAAACAAAGAAAAATTAAACACATTTTATTAACATAATAAATAAGCACTGTTTTACAATTCATTCAACAACAATTTTATACAAGTTTAAGCGATATTCTCCAAAACTATTCAAATAATAAATTAACTAATTAATTAAATAATTCTATATAAACTATTCAATTAACTAATTTTATAAATTTTTACAGAATTTTCATTAATTTTATGAATTTTCAGTTTAGTTTATAGAATTTTCACAGATTTGAGGAATTTTTATAATTGTAGTGAATTTTCATCAATTTAATGACATAGTAGAAAATAGAATTTTTTAAAATTTCAGAAAACTTTTTAAAATATATGTATTTTGCAAAAAATACAGTTTCAAAGAATATTTCTTAATATTTGTTGGGTGTGAATTTAAAAAATTTAAAACCAAAATTTTGTTGGGGTTAATTAAAAACGCAAGAAGGAAGGTGTTTTTTTTAAGAATTGGTGGCTTTTAAAAGTTGTGCAAGCATGAGTCTATTCTAAAGTGTTTTCGTATTTCCAAATTATTATTATTATTTGGCAACGCTGCCAAGCATCTCTTATCTCAGGTTTGGAGATAGAAAAAAGCCTCTCACACAACACACACAAACAAATAATCTCCGCAAATTGCGACAAATTTGCAATAAATTACCGGCAAACAACAACAACAACTTTACTTCAGTTGTAAGCTCGCGCGCCTAAAAGTAGACGTGAGACATGCGCGCCACCACGCGACTTGAGTGTGAGCGCGAATGTTTACAATTTAGACGAATAAATTAGATCGTATCGCACGTTAAAAGGATTTAAGTTGGCTTCATTGCTGGTACATGACGACCGAACGACCAACCGACCGAGCGATGGACCGATAGATCTACCCACCGACCTCCACAAAAAAGCCTCCGAGATTATCAAAGCGAATACAGCGTTAGCTGAAACACGGTTGGTGTTGTTGTGCTCGTCTATGGTGTTTGGGTCTGAAAACAGTTTAGATAAGGATGAATTTACGACCATCACAAAATTTAATTCACGCCCAAATTAACACATTAAATTAACCATAAAAGTAGGTGGCCCCATGAAGAAGACAGGAGTTTCTAAAGTTTTGTTTTTTTTATTTATTTTTTTTTAAGAAAATTCATTTTCAGAAAAGTTTTCTCAAACAATGAATAATTTATTGTGTTAACTTGATTGCTTATTCGTGCTCCTCTACTTCTTCTTCGTCGTCGTCTTCTTGGTATTCTTTACCTTACTTTAAGCCGCATCGCACATCGCGTTAATCTTTATTGTCATCGTTGTTGGCTTTGAACATGGCCAGAATATGTTCTCGCCAGCCACTTGAGAGGGTTGCTTGACTCAGCAGAAGCGTGTCGCTAATTAATCATTTAGCGTGTTTTTGTTGTTGTTGTAATTGTGATTGTTGTTGTTGTTTCCACTGTTGCTAATGTCTGTTCAATCTTGTTTCTTTTCCTCTCATTTTAACCCTTTTAGCCGAAGGCTTCCTCTTAATTTGCTTCTCTCTTTTTTATAAATCTTCAAAGGCTTCAACTTGTCTGAAGTATCATTGAAAGAGTTTTCACCCTCCGTGAGATAACCCTTTGCCCCTTTTTATCTTATCTGTTTTAAGGGAAGCTGGTTTTTTTCTTATTTAGAATATAATTGTTGCTGCAATTTTTATATATACAATATTTAGTAAATTTTCTTTTATTTTCTCTTATTTTCTCCTTTTTCATTCGTTCACCTTTTCAAATTTCAATTCAATGCATTTTATTATTTTATCAAAAACACAACAACAACAACAAGTTGATGTCTGATCACTTGAGAAGCTTAACTAATGACATCTGTCAATTGCAGATCGTATCGTATCGCTGTCAAACGCATGAAACGCATTTGAAACGCATCGTCGAAACCTCATCATTTATAGTATCTTTTTTCATTTAATTTTCGTTATCATGCTCGATAATACGAATGTCATTGAACCCTGTCAAAAAAGAAACACACCCTAAAATAATAATAATAACATAAAACCATACAAAATCAGCTGAAAAACCAAAAAACAAAAACTCATCATTGGAATTCTCACTTGAAATCGAATTTACATAAATTGATATAACTGAATTCTGTCAATCAGATTTTAAAGATAAAGAAAAATGAAAACACAAAATAATAACTTTACCTTTCCGAAATAAAATTCGAGTTTTTCAATTTGACATTATGTAAAAATTGCCAAAGGCAACGAACTGTAAATAAATATGTAGGAATTTCTACATATGTCAAAAACAGTAGCAGCTGCTTTTCTGTCTATGAAAAAAAATACAATAATAAGTAGGGAAGGATTTCCTTTGAAATAGAAAAGGTCGAAATAAAGGCTCGCTGGGTATACTTTTTCCAGAAGGTATACAGTAGGCACGAATCCGAATTTCGAACACGATGCAATAAATTTCAGGTTTCATTTTACCATGTTTTTATTATAATTATGATGGTGATGCTGTTCTTTGTTGTTGGTGACCCGTAATCCCCGTTCTGAAGTGTGCCCTTGTTAATCGTTGGAGGGTTTGTCTGAGATACAATAATATATTCAGATTCTGTATCAGAGTAGTCAGGGTATTGAGTCAGGGTAGTGATAACAACAAGAAATCGTAGAGCGTGTTCAATTTACTAGAGATTTTTTAATAAAGGTGCTAAAGTTACAAAAGTCACATTAGGGTAAACATATTGATTGAAGATTATATTATACATCATTACACGGGTTAGTATTAGAAAACTCTTCTGTAGATATTGTAGGCATCAATTTAAGAGAATATATTGATTAACGCAACTTCTGATGTAGTCTGGAACATTATACCAGCTGTAATATTGTCCTATGTTTGTTTTTCATTTATCTTAATTAAAGTATTCATTTCTATATTTTATCATCATAGTCCTCTACTTATATTAATAATATACAAAGTAAAAGAAGTAAAGGAAGAAAAATTACAGCTGACAGTTGATAGTTGACGGCTGATAAGAAGCAGCTGACCACACAACTCGTGTCACACTTTACACAGAGAAGCAATTGTGAATTAAATGAACTGTAATTAAATGAAATGTAAAAATTAGCTTCTTTTATTTTCTCTTATTTTCTCCTTTTTCATTCGTTCACCTTTTCAAATTTCAATTCAATGCATTTTATTATTTTATCAAAAACACAACAACAACAACAAGTTGATGTCTGATCACTTGAGAAGCTTAACTAATGACATCTGTCAATTGCAGATCGTATCGTATCGCTGTCAAACGCATGAAACGCATTTGAAACGCATCGTCGAAACCTCATCATTTATAGTATCTTTTTTCATTTAATTTTCGTTATCATGCTCGATAATACGAATGTCATTGAACCCTGTCAAAAAAGAAACACACCCTAAAATAATAATAATAACATAAAACCATACAAAATCAGCTGAAAAACCAAAAAACAAAAACTCATCATTGGAATTCTCACTTGAAATCGAATTTACATAAATTGATATAACTGAATTCTGTCAATCAGATTTTAAAGATAAAGAAAAATGAAAACACAAAATAATAACTTTACCTTTCCGAAATAAAATTCGAGTTTTTCAATTTGACATTATGTAAAAATTGCCAAAGGCAACGAACTGTAAATAAATATGTAGGAATTTCTACATATGTCAAAAACAGTAGCAGCTGCTTTTCTGTCTATGAAAAAAAATACAATAATAAGTAGGGAAGGATTTCCTTTGAAATAGAAAAGTTCGAAATAAAGGCTCGCTGGGGATACTTTTTCCATAAGGTATACAGTAGGCACGAATCCGAATTTCGAATACGATGCAATAAATTTCAGGTTTCATTTTACCATGTTTCTATTATAATTATGATGGTGATGCTGTTCTTTGTTGTTGGTGTCCCGTATTCCCCGTTCTGAAGTGTGCCCTTGTTAATCGTTGGAGGGTTTGTCTGAGATACAATAATATATTCAGATTATGTATCAGGGTATTGAGTCAGGGTAGTGATAACAACAACAAATCTTAGGCCGAGTTCAATTTACTAGAGATTTTTTAATAAAGGTGCTAAAGTTACAAAAGTCACATTAGGGTAAACATATTGATGTATTGATAGTATAGAAAAGGTTATATTATACATCATTACACGGGTTAGTATTAAAAAACTCTTCTGTAGATATTGTAGGCATCAATGTAAGAGAATATATTGATTAACGCAACTTCTGATGTAGTCTGGAACCTTGTCCCAGCTGTAATATTGTTCTACGTTTGTTTTTCATTTATCTCAAATAAAGTATTCATTTCTATATTTTATCACTAGAGTCCTGTACTTATATTAATAATATACAAGGTAAAAGAAGTGAAGGAAGAAAAATTACAGCTGACCGTTCATAGTTGACGGCTGATAAGAAGCTAAGACGCAGCTGATCACACAACGCGTGTCACACTTTACACAGAGAAGCAATTGTGAATTAAATGAACGATAGTAAAAATTAGCTTCTGTTTTTATTTTATCACATTTTGTGTTGTGGCTTTTGCGCCGAATAAAAACTGTCAATAAGACAGTCCATGTTGCGTAACAAAATAAAATGCAGACAAAGTGACTGTCGAGCATGAAGTTGAAGTGCTTGCTTTTGGCATTTTAATAATTTAAGTGCTGTTGAAGTTATTGAAGATGTTATCTCTTCTTTGTTCAGCGTTATACGCTTGAACGCTTCAAAGATTTTCTAAGCTTTGACGTTGAAACTTTGACAGCTAAACAAAAGAAGAGAAAAAAGGAAGCTACACAAATTATAACCAACTGTTTAGAATTAGAAAAAAATCGAAAACAAGAGACATAAAAACCCTAACAAAAAATTTTTTTTTTTTATTATTGTATTATTGCTGATATTGTTTTTATTATTATTACTAGAATATTATTATTCTCAATCTGTTTACTTTTAATTGTAATTAAATTTTAATTTTTCGAGAATTACTTTTCGTTTCCTTTGCATTTCTTGAAATGCTTTATTTACCAATAATTTTTATTTTTATGAAGTTTAAATTTTAAATAAACTATCAATTTTTCATTTCGAATTATTAAAAAATGCATTTTTATTTATGTTGGGCATTTGAATTTAAAATTAAGTCAATGATTTGACATTTCCGTTTGACATTTCTTCGACATCACTTGAATTGTTTCCTAGATAAATATATATTTCTACATAAATTCAATGAACTCTTTTTAAGATTTTTATCGATTCTTCTTTTTCTGCTTCAGACACAAAAACGAAAATGAGTAAAATAGGTGACACTTTTTGTTTTATAAAAATCTGACATTTGTTGCTGCTGCTGTTGCTTCTGGTACCAAATGTCTTTGACAAATGACATGATTCATTTGTTTGACTTCATACACGATTTTAGCTTTTTTAAAAATATTTTTCGCTTATTTTTGAAAAGCTTTAAAAGGAAGGAAGGTATATAAAACAATGAAAATAACTGTAATCAGCTTTGACACTTCGAAAAGTGAAGAGACGAGAGGAGTAAAGTTCTTACGACGAGTTCTTCTGTCAAAAGAAAGAATCCAAGAAAAAACCCGAATCTGTCAAAAGTCGGTGAAAGGAAGCAGCAATAAATAAAGCTACTAAAGCACGTGCTGACAGCTGATTATATTTTTTTGTCCCTCTTCAGGTTTCTTCTTGTATTCTTCTTTGTATATTTTAAGTCTCTCCTGTTAATTGTCGATCATTCGGGTTTCCTTTGTAAGAAGTTTAACGGTACTTGTTGTTGTTTTTCATACGGAATATTTTCCATCTTTCATTTTTTGTCTTTTGTGTCTTTCTTGATTTATACATATTGGCCTTTGACATATGTATGTCAAAGGAGCTCTCATTCGATCCGAGCATGTATATATATAAATACTATACTCGTATATCGAATCACCATACTGACTAAGAATTCACATTCTCAGATTATTGACTTTCCCCAAACAGAATATTAAATCATGAACTCATTCACACAATACTAATTCATTCTATGCTTTGACAGCTGTCATTAATTTTGTGGTTTCTACGCAGTTTATCAGAATCCTAACAGCATACCCAATACATGCCCGCCCACTTTACCCCACCCACCACCTCTCTCACCCGTCTTCCAAATTTTACAACATGGAAAATCCCAATGAAAAAATTTCCCTAAATTCAGTAAATGAATGAAAAATCACGTAGCATGATACGAGTACACTTCCGCCCCTCAGTGACAGGACTTTGACATTTTCCCACCCACTTTATCTATTCTATGGCTCTTTCTTTCTCTCTCTCTCTTTCACTATCTCACATTCCTCTCCCTCTATCATCGGTTGATTTAATTGACAAATTTTCGATGAGATTAAAATGAGACAAAATAAAGATTAGCAGCTTGTTGAGGGGTGAAATGGGGGAAAACGTGGAATGAGAAACCGATGAATCTAAACGATGACGATCACAATGTTGGTGAACAATATTGTGGGTGACGGAAGTTCTAACAACTTCCGGTAGAACTCTTTTCAAACACAAGCAACCAATAAACGTCTTAAATGCATGCACAAAATCAACGTTTTGTCACGTTCTCGTACAGCACAACAAAAGCGAATGAGTTTTTAATGCGTTTCAGGATATAAAATTAAATACGAAGAAGGACAAAAAAAAAATTCATTACCCAACGAGGCATTCAAAACGACTTTTAATAAAAGAAAGAGCAACAACAAAAAAAGAGTCAAGAGTTTGCCCAGAAGCTTAGAGTAAACTTTGTCTCTTGTTTACTCGATGTCTTAAATCGCAAATTTTTAATAACGTTTGAGCCTTTTTTAATACAATGAAATGATAGTACATAAAAAATTAATCGCAAATTCAGACACGAATCCAACCCAAAGACTATCAATTCAGCTCATGTTTCTTTTCTTTAATTTTGTACTCCTTTTTTTATGGTTTATTTTTTGGCAATTTATTGTTTTTGGGGACACTACGTTTTTTATAAAAAAGTATTTATAAATAAAAAGTTTTAAAGCACTTAAACGGTGGCCACTCTTTAATAAGACACTCCGTGCGTTTTTAACATGAAGGAAACGGAAACAATTTACATTTTTTTGAACGAACGATGATAGTCAACGTTTTTTTTATTTTTTTTTTTGTCTTTTTTCAAACTTAACGTCAAGTTTGCAAAGGAAAAAAACCAATAAATCCTCAATTATCTTGAATTAAAGTCTTAAATAATAAATAATAAATTTTAAAAGTCTGTTATTTTTTTTTATTTATTTAATTTAATTAAATTTCGTCTTATTATTTCACATGATTTTTCATAATTTATTCGTTCCTTGAACTTTATAAATTCAACGAATTGAGACTAAAGATCGACACTAATTGTTTATCTCATGTTTTTCTTTTAATTTTTTGAGCATGAATGAAGTACAATAAAAATCCTTAAACTTATCTGAATCGAAAAACTCGTCCATGCTTTTTTCATGTTTCAAGTTTGCCAAGCGTCTGAAATGTGAATCTAAAAATATCAACAGATGTCTAAAAACCCGATTTGCATAAATAATTGTAGCAATTAAATGAATTATATGTATTCTGGTCGATTGTAGCGCTTGTTTTAAAAACAACAACAATAACAGAAATGAAGCAAGAAAAGCAAAAAGAGATCATTACAGTTGGTTGCTATGCTGTAGATAATTGTTAATCTTTGGGATGTTAAAATAAAATCTTTTAAAGAACCAGTCTCGAGAACCAGTCAACCGATTGAACTGAAATTTACACCGAATGCGTCTCTTCACGCCCGATGTAATAGCATCCGATGCAAAAAATCCGGTGGGTAGCGCGCAAGAAAACAAAAAAAATTGATTTTGTCCATATAAAGTGCAAGTTCTCACCATAAAAAATCGTCCCTGAAAATGTTAAAAAAAGCATATAGAATAAATAAATTTGCAGAATAATTGTTATGGATATACTACATATATTACTCCATGTATGTCCAGAGATACATAGATGCTTTATGTCGTGAGAGTAGTCCTCGTTTTCCCCCTTGAAGCTTCACTCGTTCGCTGCTTTAAACGACTTTTCGAAAATCTACTAACTCCCAATTACAAAGTGAAGCAAGCTTTCGTCAGCCACACTAGAAAGCCAAGTTTAAATCCAGGCTCTGAGCGAGATGTAGACTTCAAGCGGCGGCGGCGGCGTCGTCTTGTTGACGCCTTGACGGCTTCAACACGTATGAGTTACATACGTAACTAAGTCTGGCGGCTAATTATTATGCACTTCAGAGCGTGTCTTAGGAGGGAAGTGAAGACAGGGAAGAAGGGAGAAGTGACGAGCTGGGAATAGAAATCAGTCCATGCATTTGGTGCGAAAACTATATTTAGTGCAAAAACAGTCAAAGAAAAAGAGGAAAAAAGAGAAAAATATGAATGAATCGATGAATAGATAACCATTTGAGTAAACAGACATTTGTTCAAAATAAACAGGCGGATAGACAGACAGCAGGCAAAAAAATTAATAAAAAATATAGTAAAAAAAAACAATGGCGTACATTTTATATACATATGTATATACTTTCAAAATTTGTATATAAATTAAAGAAACAAAATAACTAAGAATTATTTATTTACAAAATATATTTTTTATGTTTAATTTTTTTTAATTTCAATTTTTCATTTTTTTGTTGTTTAAATTTATTATTTTTTCAAATTTTATTGTTTTTTATTATGGATTTTTACTAATAAATATCTGCTTGTTTTTAATGTTATTATTTTATTTTTATTACTTTAAAATTTCAATAAATTTTTTTATTTAATTTAAATTTTTTATATTTAATTTTGTTTACCCAAGAATTCATCTCCTTAAATTGCTTCTCTCACGCAATAAATGACAGTTCCATCCAGTTTCATCCATCGCATGTCATCCAATCAATAGAATTGAGGAAACTCGTCAAGCTTCGTTTTCTTTGATTCCTCTTCACTTTGCACGCAATAAATTTCATGCAACTCGTGCAAAAGGATCCAACTTAAATTATTTTATTACTATTTAAAGATCCTGTAAATCGAGCTCTTAGAGTGCCACAGGAAACACTTTTAGTTGGTTGCAAATTCGAATTCGACCTCAAGCTCGTGTACTACGGCATCGGATTTCCCAAAAGCAACATTAATCTTTGTACAACACAGAAATTCTCGCTCGTAAAAACTTCACTTTACTTAATCCGAAAGACTTCTTCCGTTCCGAAGTCAGTTTTGGAAACCACTACAACTCATTAATTTTTACAACAAATTGATTAACCCGCTCGAGACACGCGCTCGACCACGCTCGACGGGGTTCAATTTTCGGTAGAAGACTGCACACACTTAAGACGGTCGATGGTTAGTACTAAATAAAAAAAAGTAGCAGAAAGTCCACTGCTAAAAGAGCAGTAAATCTACCGTTCGAAACCAACGGATGCTCTACCAACCGCTGCATGTTTTTGACAGTTCGCAGCCTCTTCAAATGAAAAATGGCCATCGTCGTTGCTGTCGCCGTTGCCGCTCACGTGTCGCGTGCGGTCTTTTTTCAGTATTCTTGTATTTTTTCTTCTTCTTCTTTTTTCGTTTCGATATTTCGTGTTAATTTATGGGTGCAATTTTCGAGGGCGAAAAGTTTTGTGTGTTTTTCCTTCAGTTGAAGTTATTGAAATTATTGATTTCATGCGCATTTATTGCGCAATTTGTTAAGTGACGTGACACCAGCAGTCACTCGTTCACCCTCTCATTCACTCTCGATCCTCATCCACCCTCTCTCACCTCTCGACCCTCGACCAGCTCATTTCAATCTTTTGCTTTAAGCGACTCGTGTGTCTCTCAACTCTGTTGTATCGCTCACGAAAGTCGGAAAAAATCCTCTTCAAAACACACCCTTTTGACAGTTCGTACAATTTTTTTTACTTACAAATGCAGTTCTTTTTTTTGCATTCAGCCCTTTTTTAATCAATTTTTTGTTGTTCGTCTTCATACATTTGACAGTCCATGCTTTAGATTTGATTTGAAGAGATTACATCTGACAGCCAGCGTGTGACAGCTTTGACAAGTGTAAAAAGCGTCAGCAGCGTGACGTTTAAACGTTGCAAATGTATAAAAAATTAAGCAATTGAATTTATATGCCTTTGAAAGCTAATCATACTTTAAAGAGTATCATTAAAGGGTCGATTACACTTTTCTTAAAAGACATTTTTTCTTATAGACTATATTACTTTCTTATAAACTTTCTTGTTTTCTTATAAACTTTAAATAATAGTTCACTTTGAGTGTGAATCTATTGCATTAATTTGATATGAATCCCATGAATCATTATAGAGTCTTTTGAATCCTATGATAACTCTATGAAAATTAGTTTTTATAGAACTCCAAACTTCATAAATGTTTCATATATGATTCATAAATACTTGAAAAGTGAATCTATGAAGCTGGTTTATAAATGATTCATCAATGATTCTAAACACTTGAAATATGAATCCATGGAGCTTATAAATGATTCATATATGGTTCATAAATACTTGAAATTCGAATCTATTAAGCTGATTTATGTATGATTTTTATGCAGCTTCGTAAATGTTTCATAGATGATTCGTCTAGTTTACCAATCGTATTCATAGATGATTCATACGATGATTCATGCTTAATAGATGATTCATAGAGGCTTCATACGTCATTCCTGTAGTTAGTGAAGTGGAAATGGCCAACATGTTCAAATAATTCAAATCATTACTGGTTCAACATCTCTCTGTTTCTGTTTTTCTCGCTCTCTGGTCCTTCAAACCACTAAAAGTGGTAAAACCACTGCCACGTTTCTGCCGGTTTTCTACTCCCGAATTCTACTTCTTTTATTTACTTTACGTTGTGTAAACAACAACGAGCTTATTTTTGTTTTTCCTGTTCTTCTTCTTCACCATCTTATGCGTCCTTTACTAAGGATTATGAGAGGGAGGGGGGGGGGGGGAGGAAATAAATTCGACAGTTGTTTGAGCTGTCATGATATCATGTGATGTTTTCTGATGCAGCTTTTCTATGTTGTTATTGTTGTTGTTTTATTGTTGTTGTTGCTATTGTTGTTGTTTTTGTTGAGTAGTGTTTTTATGGTATACGAGCGAGATGAGTACTTTTATGCTTCTCTAATGTAATTCTAATTAAATGTCAAAAGCAGCTAAATGTCGAGTAGCAAAGGGAAGAAATGCCACTAAAGCAAATGAATTAGTTGGACATCTTGGATAAAATCGAATATGTATTTAATGGGGGGGGGAAGGGCGAATTCTGCAAACATTCTGATGGAAATATAATTGACTTGAATATGAAAGTAGATTTAAGATATTAAAGACAATTCTTTGAGTTCTGAAATAACAAATAATATATAAAGAAAAATAAAATTATTTAAAAATAAACTTAATAAAAATAATTCTGTTAACGAAAACTTAAAAGTGTTTATGAATTAAATTTCCTAAAAAAACAAACATTTTAAATTATCTCTGTTCTCTGTTTGATTTAAAAAGTGATAGAAATTAAAATGCACTGCAAAATATGCAATGTTAAGCTTTTTCTCTTTAACGATAATGAACAAAAATTCATATAAATAAATATTATTTAAGAAATACAAAAAGTGTGAAAATGTTGAAGTTATCTAAAAACATGCTTCACAACTCGTCAAAAATTAGTGATTAAACAAAAAATCAGTCGTCTGTGGATGTAATTTTGTTCTTTTGTATTTCGACAAAAAGATGGGCAACTCTTCGTCATCAACGAGTGGCAATAAAAATAGTCGAAAATGCCGAAGTTTGCCAAATTCACCAGATGTCAGAAGGTAACTTTTAAAATAAAAAACTTCAAAATTTAGCATTTATTTATATATTTAAATAATTCTAAATTTATACAAAATACAATATAGATTGTAAAAATTCTAATAGATTTTTTAGTCGATGATTCGGTATTTGGACGATTTTTAATTTAAAAAGTTTTCTTTAATCTTTTAAATAATATTTGCGATTGTTTTGAATACTGTAAATATAATTTTTTAAGGTTTTTGAGTACTGTAAATGATATTTACATATTCTTTGCAATAGAATTTCTCCTGAATATATTTCTGTAGATTTTTTTTTATGATGATCTTTTCTATCCTACAGCTTTACCAACAACCCTCTAAAACAATTGCTTCGAAAAGCAAATAAAGAGCAGTAAACAGTAACATGTACTAATTTATGCAACCACCACCATGAAGGAGTCAAATTAAAACACTAGGGATTGAAGTAAAGCGAATGGAAAAACGAAACGAAAACAACCGTTAGAAAATTTCAATAAATAAATAAATCTAGGATTAAACTAAACAAAAGCCGAACCAAACAACAACAAAAAAAATGCATAAATAAAAATGCTCTGCCCCTTTTTTCACACAAAACATTCGCCACGCATGCGCACAGCCTGCGGAACGCGCTCTAAGATTACAAAGCGGTTGTGTCACGCTTCGACTTCGTGTGACTGCGCTTGTGCTGTTGTTGTTGTTGGTTGGTTTGTTGATCGGTTGGTTTGGTTGGCTTGGTTGGTTGGTTGGTGTGTTGGTTTGTTTGGTTGCTTTTTTGGATTTAGTTGCTTGGTTTGGTTGTTTTGTTGCTCTTTTCATTGTTCGTAGACTTCGATCCCAACGCGTTTTAGGTTAAACGCCACATTTAAACGTGTTTTATTGTAGTTTTTATCTCTTTGTTTGCATTCAATTGTGTGGAAATATTTTTTTCCTCTTTTTCTTCGTTTTTTTCGTTGTTTTTCCCTCTCTTTTCGTTTGTTGTCGTTTATTAAGGATATACGAGTATCTATTTATTTTGTTTCCTTTTTTTTATCACAGCTGTCATAAAATGTGGCAAACGGCGCGCATCCGCAATACAAAAATTTATACGAAGCAACGCATTTTTATTCGTCTGCGGTTACCTAATAATAAAGCAGCCGAACTGCAGCAGAACAGCGATCGCTGTCGACGTCGGTGTCGCCGTTGTCGTCGCTGCTGCTGCTGCTTTATAAGGAAATCCGAGCTGGTGATTTGTATAGCATTAAATGCAATATTTTGCACAACTTGTTGTTTATTTACATTTTGTTGTTTTTGTTTTTTTTGTTGCCACTGAACTTTAGTCGCAGACTGATGCGTGCATTTTATTTTATGGAGGGAAAAATATATACAAACATACATTTATAAATATAGATTTATTCGTAGATGTTCTCCTCTGAAGCAGATGTGAGTGAAAGATAACCATAAAATAATTCTATTTTAGGCGTCGATCGGAAAGAAATGAAATTCAATTTGCTTCTATTTAAAGGTCGAATTTACTTAAGAAACACTTATTATAGGTTAATCAGCTTTAAGATGTTTGGTGACTCGAAAAGAAGCACCGATCAAAAGCTATTATTATTGATTCAGCACAAAACTTTTATTTATGATAATTATTTTTTGAAATAATGCTTCTTCTACTTCCTATTATTCCACTTGTTTGCCTCTTCTTCTTCATCCCCTTGTTCGTCTTTTTTTATGCTTATTTTTTTTATACCTCCTGCTATACAACTCAACACAACATCGAAATCAATTTGTCGGAATGAATGAATGTTGTTTCTGCGATACAAGCTGCACCAATTAAAAAAGAAAAGGAAGAGAATCGCCAGGGTGAACAATTTTCAGTTGGCAAGCAGCCAAAAAAATTTAATGAACTTTAATGTTCACCAAAATGAGAACATTTTCCTTCATAAATTTATAGCAGAAGTCAAATATAATCCCTCAGTCTTTCCACCTTTCTCTCTCTTTCCTGTCTCTGCTTTACATCATATTCCTTAGAATCTTCACTTTTAAGTTAATCGTTAACACAAACATCATCAATGTTATTGGGATCATCTTATTACTCTTCTTTCTCAACATCATCACTGTCATCCTTTTGATGGCCACAAACAACTTCATACTTATCGTCAATATCACCCTCGTTATCGTTAATATTTCGATATCATCGCTTATGATGCCGCCTTATTATCATAGTGATGTCCTTATACTTGTATCCTCGTCTTCATCTTCTGTTTCATCCTCATCTTCATCCTCGTTCTCATCTTATTATCATCTTCACCCTGATCCTCATCCTTATCACCCTAATGATCCTCATTATTTCTATCATCCTCATAATTCTAATCATCCTCATCTTCATAATCCTCTTCTATTTCCTCTTCCTCATCATCATCATCTCCATTCTCATCTTCATCAACAACCTCATGATTCTCATCAGCGTAAACCTCATCATCCCCATCCTCTTCCTCACCATCCTCATCAGCGTTCATTTCCATCGTAATCATGATTCGTTTTTCAATCGGTTCTCACAGCACTCATCCTCTTTTGAGTCCACTCATTTCACTTAAATATTACTACATAATCAATATTGTTATCATTACCAGCACAATTTCATCACCATCATCATCATCATTAGTGTTTACATATTTAATTCATTTTAGTCCATCACCAATTTAAGCCCAAAAATAGCCCACTCATCCCCCTCGTCCCTTCTTTTGGCAATGAAGTTAAAAAGGAAATCTTTTTAGGTGCCAAGAGAAAATTAATTTTTCTATGATTTCTAATTTTAATTCATAAATGTAATTTATGTATTCGCTAAATGTATTCGCTGCTGTTGTTGTTGTTCAATTCACTGTTTATCTTTTTCATCCCGTTTTCAAAATTTTTCGTTCTTGTTGTTTTGTTTATTATTTGTTCACATACGTAGAAGAACTCGTATATTTTCTTTATACTAAAAATAAATACACTTTTCCGTATTCGTCTAAATTTATGCGCGTTTTCCAACACTCACAGTTCACTGGAGTTCATTTTGAAGTTGTTAAGAGTTTTTGCTTTCCCTCTCATTTTGTAAATTAGCCACAGTTTGTGCCAGCATCCTTAGCATTTAAAAATAGGGCTGGCGACATCTGCGCTGAGATTATCTTAAAGTTGTCTCGTTGTGGTGCATGAAATGATTTTCAGCTTTTGATTTATTTCTTTATCAACTCCATTTGGTTCATCAACTTTGATTTAGTTGAACCAATTGGGAAGAAGAAGACATTTTTTGGCTTTTTAATATTTGAGTGAATATTTTTGAAGTTTTGGAAAATAATGGGGTCATTATTTATATATGAATGTAAATAGTGGGCGTTTAAAGAGAATGGAAATGGGTTTTACTTTGTCTTTTTTATATACGAGCAGCACAAGATGGATGACACGCAGTGACCTAATACTGAATTTATGTCAAAAAATGTCAAGAATGTATTTAATTCTGTTAAAATACTTTTGATCTATTTTCAGGCAATCATAAATAATTCTTTTACGAAGCTAGGCAATAGAATAAAGTTATTTTACTAAGTATTTTATTTGATTTCTTTATGGAATTTCTAAGGGCCTTTTAGGAAATATTTCTATATACATATAGTATTATATAAAAAGACCGTCGATAACATCTAACAACTTCCAGGCTTTCAACAACTTCTCATCTTTGGATCTCTCTCTCTCTCTCTCTCTTTTGCTCTATCGCTATTATAATGCATTCTGAGGCGTGTTAGTTAAGCGTATTTTTTCTCTTAACTATTCTTTCGATAACATTTTTTCATATTTAATATAAATCAAATTCATTCTTGATTTCTTCCTCAGCTGATATGTTATACAAATTTATCTTCAGCAGCGTGTCCTTTGCATATTAATTGCTTGTCCCGTGTTGCACATTAATATGTATTTTTAATATTTTTCACCTCTCGCCTCTTCTGTTGCATTGTTGCTTCGGCGTTCCAATGTTTGTCTGCAAAGTTGGCAACACGAAGTTAGCTTGTGCTGCTCACGTATGACGACTGACTTCGATGGAGAGGGCATGGAATCGTCTGAAGAATATTCAACATGCCTGCGTATGAATTATAAATTATAATGCGACATGCTTCGTCGTTGCTCTCCTGTCGAGCCAGGAAAGGAGAAGAAAGAACCTTCTCTTCTTTTCTGTGTCTACGAGTAGTTTACTATTCCATTTCTACGGAAGGAGTAACTGCGTCTATCAACGCCTGTCTGCTTGTGTTCTTGTCTCTGTGTCTGTACATCCGAGTTCCCAGGATGGTGGTTACTTTAAGTAACTCCAAATCTTAATGGTTTCCAAGCAGAAAAACAAGAATTTTATGCTTCAATTAGTAAAGGATTTGTCTCTCTCTCCCATCTTTCCCCTCTCTCTCTCTTTCTTTCTCTCTCCCTCCTTCAGAGCTTCACTGAACATGTATCTGTCATGATTTATGAAGTAAAATGAAGAGATTAAACTAGATTTAGTACTTCTATTAATGGTTGTATCATGATTAAATATCACTTTCTTTGAAAAGTTGTTGAAATTTTCCTCTTGTACTTAAAATCGTTTTGTGGAATTACTTCTGTGGACTTAAGTTACAACATTATTTTTTATATCAGAAACACACACAAACTCCACAGATTATTTTAAGATAATTACAAGCTTTCTATCAGTTGGCAATATTTAGCAAATGACATGAAAGTTGCCGAATAAACTTGCTCAAAGAACTACTTTAGGAAAAATAATAATTTTAATAGACGTCAATAAATACATATTCCATACAGAAGGTACAAATTAATCTTTTTATTAACAACATAAGAACTCGTAGTATTAAAATAAACCTTATTTAAAATCAACTTTAACATGACATCGCATGATTCTATCAAAAGTAATTCTATACAACTTCGACAACACAAAAGCGTCAAATGGAAATCTATGCTGTCATTCGTTTTGTTGACATTTCAACAGATGAACGAACTTATGTCAGATGAACATCATAACGTAAAAGAAAAACATTAAAAGAAAAAAATAAATAGGAAAACATGAAAAACAGAAAATAATGAAAGAGAGTCGCTCTCATCTCATTCATTCAAACACTTCAGTTGCTTCCAAAGTGTTGCTGCTGTCGGTGCTGTTGTTGATATTGTTGTTGGTGTTGTTTTTGGTATTGTTGTTGATGATGGCAAGCTTTCAACTTGTGGGTACAGCAACATACTCCTACAAAATAAAATACTATGGTAAGCTTAAGTGTTCTTTGAATACTAACAACAGCAGCAGCAACCAGTAACGCCAACAGCAGCTGCTGCTGCTGCTACTGAAGACCCACTCGACATTTCATCGTATTCAGGTGAAGTTGTTAAGGAGTTCAGAACACTTCAGTTCGGAGAACAGAACCGATCCTGTGAAGACTTTCATCCTGCCTAAGCTGGATTCGCGTTACATCTTGTAAAAGAGAAAAATTTTAAATAAAAATGTAAACAGAGCAGAAGAATGCTGAGTTATCATATCGAAAGAGTTTTGCACGATACGCGATTTGAATTTTAATCACTTTTAAAAAACTCATCATTATACGGTTTCTTTTTTTCTTTTGATAAATTAAAAATCACAAATTTTATTATATGTCAATAGGTTTAAAGAATTATAAATAAGGAAGAAATCCAACATTTCAATATGTAGAAAAACTTGTACGAATTCACTATTGAAGTCACATCCACGGCTTTCCCTCGATCAAGAAAAACTGAACAAGAAAAGCCTACAAACCATTTATTTTCATATCAATTATGCGCCATAGCTTCAGCCCACTCGAATTGAAACTTCAATCAAAGCTCCTTAAATTGGCTGCACTTCACGGGCCTCAAGGAGCGTTTAGCTTAGACTCGGGCATGTTCTCCTGTGGCTCCAACAACTACTCAGCACCTATGAAGCCACGACCAATGATATGATCATCAACAGGAACGATCTTGCTTAGTGCATATCATTAATAGTACTCTCTCTCTCTCTCTCTCTCTCTCTCTCTCTCTCTCTCTCTCTCTCTCTGTTTCTTTCTCTTTGTAACTTTTATAACAATGTTGGTTATCAGGTCTTCAACACCTACTCATAAAATGTTTTCGTTAAACCCGAGGCTAAATGGTACCACAACCATCAGCAACAACAACAAATACTCACATACTGAGCATGCTAGTCATCTTCAGTGATCGTGTCATAATAAAAAGTCAATGCAGGAGGTGGTTGGCAACACGAGTTGTAGTTGTACATCCATAATTGTATAACGGTTAAACGGACCAACAAAGTTTGTACCAAAAAAGAACCATGAATTTGTTGATGAACAGTTTTCTCGTGTCTCAATTCTGTGGGGGTCGAGTTCAAAGTTCAAATCTTTTATAATAGAAATTATAATTATTTATTTAATATGTATGTATGAATGTATTTTTTATTCACATAAGTTTTAACCAACTCAGGTTAAAGAATGTCGTCGTCTAGTTGATTTACCTGACTGCCTCAAACCATTTTAGTGCGCGTCATGTTTTCAAAGTCCCTCCATTTCAAGACCCCTCTTGTTCCCAGTCCCAGGGTGTGAGACCCTGTTCTCCTAGTCATATAATAACCGAGTGCTACTTTTAAAAGTACTCCTAAAAGTCAGATGCGAATACAAAATAAATGCGTGCTCAGGGACTCGTGTACAAACGTGAGTGAGGTGGAGAGTGAGGGGGATTGAATGAGTTGCCCTAGAAGGGAAAAGGGAAACAGGGTTGCTGTAAAAAGAGAGTCATCAGCAACGCGACAGGTTTTCGAATTGTCGACACACTCGTTGGCTTTCAGTGAACCTCTGCCACCATCTCTCATCCCTCCCTTAATGGCTGGGCTTCCTTCGACTGCCTCTGAAGTGTCATAATGACATCCAACGACGACAACGGCGAGGATGAGAACGAAGATGACGAGCACAACAACGACAAACAATGCCAAAAAAGGTAACAGAAAAGAAGGAAAAATGTAAACAAGCCATAAAAGCCTCAGAAAAATGTTTCACAGAGACTCCGACGTCCGACTGCGACTGAGTATTTATTCAAATGCAGAATTGCGAGACCCTCTTGAAGTTGGAACGCGATTTCGTATGGCACTCATAAGTAAAGCAAACGTGTTACATTTGTGGGTACCCACAGACGCAGACTGGTGTAGGGGGAGTGGAGGGAGAAGTTATTCAGCACACGTTTTGATAATAGCTTCGAACAACCGACCGACCGACCGACCGACCGACCGACCAACACAATGAAAGGTCAAAGACATGGTGTGTGTGCCAGCCGCCGCCGCTCTCGGCGCTAATAGCTGCTGCGGAGGGCTTCGAGGCAAAGAATTTCTGATTCATAACCAGGATCAGGTGTCGTTTTCTGACGAATTATCGACTTTCGGTGAGAGAATTGAAATGTAGCCGTGAGAGATACAAGACACACTTCGTGGTTATAATTTGGGTAAATAAATAAATGATATTGATAATGCGAGACATAAAATTTTCTCCGAAAAATAAATTCATTTTCGGTACTCTGAGAACCAACGAAAAACAGAGAAAAAAATAGGAAATTACTTGAAAATTAAATGCACTTAATTAAAATGTAATATAAATTAAAATTCCATCTTTTTCTTCAATTGTTTCGTCAACTTTTTTAATAAAGCGCTAAATTAGCATTTTTAAGAACCTAATAAAATATTCGCTTCATTAACTTTTTTGTCTTCCCTCAAATTTTTGGGGGAAAAACTTTTTAATCATCATCAGAATTCATATTCAAAACTAAACCGAATCCATTCTTGTATTTTTATTATTATTATTTATACCTCTTCGTCTGTTTCTTATTCCATTTTTTCTTAATTTTGTTCTTCTTTTTCTATTTTGTTGTCTTGTTTTTTAATTCACAACACAACATTAATTATAACCGAAAGAAAACAGAAATCAATTGCAGACTTGTTTAGCTTTTAACAGAGATCAACAGAAACTACTTTGACAGACTTGATTCTTCTTCTTCTCTTCTTCTTATCTTTTCTTCCGTTCTTCCCTTCTTCTTCTTCTTTCCATCATCCTAGTTGATTGTCGTAATAAAATCCGGCGCGTTTTTTCTTTTTGTTTCCTCTTTTAATATTTTTGCTTTTTTTAGCTTTATATTTCGAAAAAATGAAGGAAAGCATTCGTAGTTGATTTTGTAGTTGTTGTTGGACGAAATCTAATCTCTCATGCGTTTCATAGACGGAATTTTAAAATACGAATGAGTTTGAGCCATCTGTCGCCCCTTTTATCCCTCCTTCTCTTCAACCACGCCACCCACTGCGCCATTCCAAAGAAGCCACCCAGTTTTGTAATCATCTTGATTTTCATTTTCGCTTTGGTGAAAATTTTCCTTCTTGCTGAAATTTACGTTGTTTTGACAGTTTTTGTTGTTTTAATGATATCTCTTCTTGCCATTGTTGTTTTTCTTTTAATTCTATTTAAGTCAAAGTTGTTGTTGTGGATGTTGTTATTCTTGTTGTAGCTTTTGCAACAATTGTTTAAATTCAATTTGGTTTTCATTTCATCATCTGACTGAATTTACGTCTGCTGGATTTGTAGAAACACGAGTATAAAAGATGAAATGAGAAATGTTAGCAGTCTTTGTGGGTGTGGCTACTCTTTAGAGACAACGCGTATTACTCGTACACCCCCACACCCTCCACACCCCACACACACATAAACACACGCGCACACACACACATGGTTATGGCAAGATTTAATTTTAAATCCCAAAGAATTTAATTAGAAGTTTTAGTAGCTGGTTTTATGTCTGGAAGTTTGATTGCTTGGTTCGAGATGTGTTCAGTATTTGTAGAAAGGATCTCATCTGTGGAAACAAAATTTATGGGACTACAAATATAAGAATTCACTCATCCAATCCTGAAAATGAAATAAAGTTAGTTAAGTTAAATATATTCATTCGAAGAATAAACCAATACATTATAAGTCTTCTTTCTCTTGTTTTTCTCGCTTTTACTTTTGCCTTCTTTTTTCTAATCCCTTCATATTAAATCATTCTTCGTTATGCTAAAGATATTCAGTGCTGTAAATTCAAAGTACGCCACCGTGGGCGGGGCAATGGATTAACCAAAATCTGCTTCTTCTTTCTTTTGTACCTCCCCTCACAGCTTATGCAACTTCTTCTCCCCAAACATACTCAACTTCTGTTGTCAAACCAGAACTCACGATCCTCAGCTTGCGGAAGTATACGTGAAGTTAAAAGAAAGGAAGACTTAGCAAGATTTATGATCAATAAAACGTATTCAAAACCTGAAATGATCTACATTGTTTGTTTACGGTATGATCTCACAACACTGATCTTCATAACACTGAAAATGTATGAGATCTCAAAGACGCATATCAAAAGCGTTCCACTTTAAATTGTGAGTAAACCAAAGACACAGAAGGAGAAAGAAATCATTCACCATCTCGACTAACAAAGAGCACCCTAAAAATGCGTACACGTGTACGTAAAATTTATAGCATGAACTCAAAACAGATAAAGGACTCTTGATCTTTTGAAACGAAATGAATGAAATATGATCTTCTATTGTATCATCATCGCGATCGACCGAAATCATCTGAAATTTCATCCTAAAGATTAACGGTGTCATTTTTGAAGAAGTTTTCCTAGATGAGGGTAACAGAGGTTAGTTCCTTGGGTCGGTAAGCAACAAAGAGTTTCTATAGTTTTATGATAATCCATTTCAAGATCATTATTATGAGAGTAGTCCCAGAACTAGTTGACTATAGTAATTTGTAATACGTATACATAAACGTATATAGGATATAGTCTATACCCTCCTTTATATTCAGTTATTATAAAATACTTCAAGATTTTCTTTCCGAAGCATTACAAAGCTTCAGATCGGTAATAATAATAATAATAATAAAGATATCTTAAAGAGAACATTAAAAATTATTAACAGATTAAAGAGACATTGTGAATTAATGACGAGCTTATTTAATGCTATAATGTCTTAAGAGATTAAACTATGTGTTTATTGCTTACTCATTTCCTCTTTTTTTGTGAATGAATTTTAATGAAAATTCCGTATTTAATTATCTACTTAAACATCTCGTACATCTTTAAATTATCCTGTATCGGTTCTTTAATACCTCGTAGTTCTTTAATAACTCTTTTCGAGCATACAACATCAATACAATCATAAAACTATCATATCAACACACAACTAACAATCATAAAAACACTTGGAGGAGCTAAGAAAAAAAAGAAGTCATTAAAAAAGAAGTCATCAACTTTTTATTGCTGTCCATGAAGCGGGTTCATTTCATAGTCAATTAAAATGGTGCATTTTATAGTCACTCAAAATCCTATAAAAAACTCTACTCACTCTTTTTACCGACTCCTTTAAAGCAGAAGGTATTCACGAGTGAATATAAAAAAAAGAAAGGAGAATTAATAAAGCAGAAAATCAGTTCTGCAAAATCTACTATTTATTTACTTTGTTCTCTTTGTTGTTACTTGAAATACAATAAGAAAAGAAACACTTTTTATTGACACCTTTTATTAACCTGAGGAGTCTTTTCTTTCTTTCTTTCTTTGCAGACAAATTCCCACCGCCTACTCTAAAGCGAATGGCGGCACCGCGATTCCTCTGCCCGCCACGGTTATGGTGCAGCGGCGCTGTCCCCCGGATAAGGTGCGCCCTCTGCCGCCCACGCCGAACCACACTCCATGTAAGTCATCCATAAAGTCATAAAATTTATCGTATAATGTAGATATTCAATTTAAAAATAATAGTTCATCTTATATTCACACTTGTAACATTGAAGTTAAAAGAGGGACTTTTTTTAATATCGTAGTACATTTCGAAAACTTTTGGGCGAAATATCGTTAAATTAATAGTGTTAAAAAATAAACGAGGGAATGAGACCGGAAGATTATAATAATGTCTATTATTTAACCATAAAATTATAATAAAATCTCTGTATTATAATATGCAGAGTGCAAATTAACACATTATCTCCATGTTGCAAAAGTAGACTTGTTTTATTAAGAGTAAAACCGGAAGTAAGTACTAAATGTTACAAAAAGAATGAAAGAAGATGACATGTGTATATATATATATAGTAAAGAACTTGACGAAGGTAATAAACGAAATGCAGGGATCTCAACTTCGCTGTTCCAACACCTCCCCTCGAAGTGGTCCAGATCCATTTGTTATGCCTAAAGCCGTGACGCATTTGCGATGTTTGATGCCATTCAAACCTTTGGTTAAGACATCCGCTGGCATATCGTCAGTCCGCATGTACGATAGTGTGATCTTACCACGTTGGTGACAGTCCTTTATGAAGTGATGGCGCACGTCAATGTGTTTTGTGCGCGAGCGATAAACTGAGCAGTGAATAAGCTTTTGCGCACTTTGACTGTCGTTGAATAGTGTAACCCCCTCACACAAGATGTCCAGGTCGCTCAAAATACTTTGAAGATAAAGTAATTCTTTGGTTGCCTCAGATATAGCCAAGTATTCGGCTTCTGTGCTGGACAAGGCGACAGTGCGCTGTTTTCGTGCATCCCAGCTGATCGCTGAACCTGCTAATATGAATGCATAACCGCTATATGATCGTCTATCAGATAAGTTTGCACCCCAATCTGCGTCAACCACCCCATATAGCTGCTTCTGATCTTTTGTGTATAGTAAGCCGTAGTTGGTTGTACCCCGTAGATATCATAATATCCGCTTAGCTGCATTCCAATGCTCTTCACCATAACATGTGTTGAATTGGCTCATATAGTTGACAGCGTATGCTATATCCGGACGCGTTGTTACCGCAAGGTATAATAGGGCACCTATTAAACTTTGATATGGGTATCTTGACATGATTTTGTCATCTACTCTATCTGGTTTCACTAATTTACAGTTGTTCTCTATTGGAGTTTGCGCAGGCTTACATTGTGCCATATTGAATCGTTCTAATACTTTTTCAGTGTATTTGTACTGTGACAGAAATAGTTGGTGCGAGTTTAAATTTTGCTGAAAATCAATGCCAACGCAACAACTGGCCGGCCCAATATCTTTCATCTCAAATGATTTCGTCAGTGCTTGCTTAAGATTTTTCAGCCAACTTTCATCGTTTGATGCCAACAGTAGATCGTCAACATAAATAGTTACTAGTAATATTTGCTTACCTTTCTTCTTGATAAAGAGACATGGATCTTGTTTTGACGCTTCCAGCCCAAACTCATTTAGCTTCATTGTAAATCGATTATACCATGCTAGTCCTGATTGACGCAGACCATACAACGCTTTCTTTAGCATACATACCGGATTATTTGTTGTATTTAATGCATCTAGCCACCGAACTGCTGTCTTCCTGACGTGTTTGTTATGTGCCGTGCTGTTTTGAGATCCTATTTGCTCACCCGATTTAATTTTTGTTAGGATTTCTAGCAGCTGATCTGGTACTTCCATAAAAACTCTCTCTTCGAGCTCACCGTTGAGATACGCAGTCACAACATCCATTTGGTGTACCACCAGGTCCATTTTCGCTGCGATTGCCGCAAGTAAACGTATGGACGTGGATCGTACCACTGGTGAGTACGTTTCATTGAAATCTTCTCCTGGACGCTGCGCGTAGCCTTTTGCTACCAATCGTGCCTTTTTATTTCCGTTGTCCTTCGTATTAAAAACGATGCGACTTCCTACAACTTTTCGTTGACTAGGTCGCTCGACGATCTCCCAGGTATTGTTTTGTACCTGTGCCAAAAATTCATTTTCCAGTGCTTTCCTCCAGGCTAATGCAGCATCTGTGGATATTGCTTCATTCCAAGTTGACGGATCCACTCCTGAAGTAAAGGCCGTTAATTCGCATTCCTCGAATTCATCCTCCGTTGAAGCCGCATCTGACGCCGTTTCTTCTTCTTCAGGCGGTTCAGGAGGTTCACTTGCTGGTTGGAATACTTTTTTCGGTCTGCCATGCTGACTTTTAAGCGCTCATCACGATCACTACTGGTTACGCGTACGTCAGTTTGAACAGATACTGACTGTTTAATTTTGTTAAGTTCGATTTCGATTACGTTATTTTCACTTTTGTCATTATTTTCACTATCGATTATTTCTTCATACTCGTTTTCGAACCCTGGTTCATTCGTAAACTTTACATCGCGGCTAATTATTATAACCTTTTTGTCCTTAGACCATAACCGATATGCTTTCGATTCAGACGAATATCCGACGAGTATACAAGGCTCAGAACGAGAATCAAATTTTCCCTTTGTTTTTATTTTGTTTAACGTATATGCTTTCGAAACGAAGACTTTAAAATGTATAACAGTTGGGACCTTATTTGTCCAAGTTTTGTATGGAACTTCGCCAGTGGTTTTCGTAATACACCTATTCCTTATATATGAGGCTGTATTAATTGCCTCTGCCCAAAACGTTGGAGGTACACCCGCTTCTCTCATCATACATCTAGCCATTTCCACTAGTGTTCTATTTTTGCGCTCAGCCACGCCGTTTTGTTGTGGCGTATAAGCCGTTGTTAACCGACGTTTTATACCGTGATTTTTTAAAAATGAATCAAACTCGCGGTTACAGTATTCTCTACCGTTGTCCGACTGTAACGCTTTTATTTTTTTACCTGTAAAGTTTTCGGCAGCAATTTTAAATTCTTTAAAACATTCAAACACATCTGCCTTTTGTTTTATAAAAAAAACTTCACAATATCGCGATCTATCATCAATGAAAGTGACGAAATAATTTTTGCCGGAGTTTGACGCGCATCTCATTGGGCCGCACACATCGCTGTGCACGATTTCTAGTAAGTCATTAGTTCGCTCTTCTAAATTTTTAGGAAAAACCGATCGGGTTTGTTTTTCACTAATGCACACTTCGCAAACCGACAACTTTTGCTGTGGCTTTATATTCAAACCATGAACATGTTTATTGTTAGCCATGTCTTTCAAATCGTGTTCATTGAGATGTCCCATTCGACAATGCCATAGATCGATGTTATTTTTTGATTGTGTAAATAAAGCATTTTTTTCACAATCGTTCATAAAATATAAGTTCCCGTCTCGTTCCGCCGTAAAAAGTACATTTTGGTTTTTATCGATTACTATAGCATTATTTTCTCGAAAACGCACTTCATAGCCCTTGTCAGTAATTTTCGATACCGATAATAAGTTCGTACGTAAGTCCGGCACATAAAGCACGTCTCTAAGTTTTATATCGTTTTCGGTGCCACTTTCGTTCACTGTAATTTCAATGTCACCAATACCGAAGATTTCCGTCGAGTTGTTATTTGCCAAATTCAACGTTTGTTTTCTTTCTGATATTTTCGCAAAATGGTTTTTGATTGCACTCATATGTGAGGTGCATCCACTATCTAAGCACCACCTTTTATTATTTGTTGGTCATAAAAAAACCGACTCCATCGTATTTAAAGATGCATTTTGCTTTTCACAAATTTTGTCTTCATTTTTTTGTACGCTACGTTTACACTGTTCCAATTTAACTTTACAATCTCTCGCGTAATGTCCGAGTTTACCACACCTGAAACAGGCTTCATTTTGTTTCGATTCCGCGCGTTTCATATTATTGTGGCGGCCATTGTTATTGTGGTTTTTCTTTTGCGCTTTGTTAGCGTAGAGAGCATCACTATTGCTTCTCTCTTCTTTTACTTTTCGTGATTCCCACTCTTCGAGGATTTTGACTCGTAAAAACTCGGGCTTCGGCAAATCGTCACGTGTTTCCAAAGCACATCGAAATGTTTCATATGAGCTTGGCAAACTATATAGAAGCAAAATTGCCGACAAATCATCGCAAATTGACACACCGATTTCACTTAATTTTGCGACCGCGTCGAAAAAATCATTTAAGTGTTCCCTAATTTTATTGTCGTCATTTAAACGCGCTAGGGCAACTCGTTTTAGGAGCGTAGCTTTTCGCGCAGGCCCTTTTGACTGGTATGTGGCTTCCAGTTTTACCCACATTTCTCTGGATGTCTCACATCCACTCACCAAACCCAATTCGCTTGGACACATGGCAAGCAAGATGTCCGCGCAAGCTTTTAAGTCCATCTGTTTCCACGCGATTTTTTCCGTGGCTTCGGTTGGACATATTTTAAACCCGTCTACATATGTCCACAGATCATTTTTTATTAATATAGCGCGCATTTGGATTTTCCAAGTGTCATAGTTGTCCGCGTTTAGAGGCGCAATACGGACGACGCCTGCCATTTTCTTATGCAGCTTTCACACACTTTATTAAACAAAAACTAAGCTTTCCCTTTTGCACTAGGATTGAATTTTGGTAAACCGATTCGCGCACTGCTTTTTCCGTTGCACTCTGGGCCCATAACCTATTATAATATGCAGAGTGCAAATTAACACATTATCTCCATGTTGCAAAAGTAGACTTGTTTTATTAAGAGTAAAACCGGAAGTAAGTACTAAATGTTACAAAAAGAATGAAAGAAGATGACATGTGTATATATATATATAGTAAAGAACTTGACGAAGGTAATAAACGAAATGCAGGGATCTCAACTTCGCTGTTCCAACACTCTGACTATTAACACAGATTTATATATAATAAATCAGTCAGAGAAGAAGACGAGACGAAGGGTAGCTAATAAAAAAGGGGGCGGGGAGATAGAATAAATTTGAAAATATGTGTAACTACTCAATGAAAATATTTAGTTTTGAATTATTCGAAAAGCAAGAAATTTCTAGAAGATTAAATGTCCTTCTTAAGTCCTAAAGTTTTAATAAATGTTGGGAATTTCAATAAAGTTGTGTATTGAAAGAATATGTACAATATACTTAATAAATGCCATACAAAATAAAAACCACACCCTGTAATTGTGGTTGTGTACTATAAATTTCAATTAATCGAAATCGGAAATTCTAATTTATTAAACTTAACCAAGCTCACAGGATATTCTGAACATTTTTGTTACCCTCTCAGTATTAATTAAAAATATATTTGTTTACATTGAAAACCTTTTATTCTCTCTCCCATCTACGGGGAGAAAACATACATATCCCTGGGGAAACTTCAAAGGGCCTCCCCAAAAAACAAGAAAAAATAAAAAAAGCAAATCATTTAAGGGTAAAAAATTGCATGCGATATGATAAAAAAGTCTTGTTTCATTTTGTTAGATTCTACTGGATTGGTTTGTTTATTTTTATGTTCGAGTACCAGGTACCACAAAACTGACCGAGATTTAAATGGGGACATGCACTTAAGTACACAAAAATACACCAGACACGCCCACACACATGCACATGCACTTGTACACGCACAAATCTCCACACAGACAGAAAGAGGTACTCTATCACTGAGAATTTGCAAACAAACTCAAAACCAAGTGAGGACTTGAGTTTTCTAATATAGACTTTTGTCCTCTTATAAAAGAGGGAGGTGATGGGCAGTGGGGATGCTTGAACCCTTGGAAGTGGATGTGGAAACAGAGGACGACGTGGTTATTAAAAATTTAAAAGTCTGTATTTGCGAGGGTTATTTTTAGAGGAAGAAGTGTTTATCTTGTGATGCATGAGAGCTCTTCGGTTCTTATTAAAGAATTCTGTCTCCTCGGTGAAAATAAAACATAAGAATAAGGAAATACAATAAATAGAGAAACAGAAAGAGAGGCAAAAGTAGGAAAGAGATAAGAGTAACAATTAACAGTAACAATATAAACACTTTTAGTAAAAAGCGGGACATTTCTCATCATAAACTTAACTTTGGTAAAATGTACTTGAAACTTATTTTCAATTCTCTTTCACAGTGAATAATCATCAGGAAGTTTTGACTTTTTTTCTCAAAAAATAGCCCTCCCAAAAGAGTCCCCATCCTATCAGAGAACAACAATTAATTAGCTCTTATCGCGAAATCAAGCTGTGAACTTGATTTATTATTGTCAAGCGAATGCTACTCGGACGTTTTTGTGCCCTCGCCAAAAATGTCCCTCTTTTGTTGTCATTTCGGGATGCCAGGCCGGCGGGTTGACAGGCTGGTTGGCTGGCAGGTTGACTGGCTGGTGTTCCAGCAGCGTAGGCGCGCGTGTTTTGAAAATTAATTAACGCATTTCGTTGCACATGACGTTTACGATTATGTTTTTCGCTTTTTTGTGATGTTTCCCTTTACGAGTATTCGTCGCCATACTTAAGGAACTTTTACGCTTCAATCCCACACACAAAAAACTACATTTCGTCACAGTGCGATAGTATTTTGCTTTAGAACATTCTATTTCGCATTTTCTTATAAAAATAAATATAAAAAGACAACCTTAAAGAAAATGAAAATAGAAGAAAACTAACTTGTTGACAAGTTTGACAGCGGAGACAGTCGCCAGGCGATTTTTATTGCATGATGCATTCGTATTGTCTAAAGTGGCATGCGTAGAAATCAACAGAATAATATTTATAATATTTAGACATTCTAGAAGCTTCGAATTGGAAAAACAATTTAAATAAAAATTAAGTTTAAAAAATCCGCACTTATGCTACAATTATTTTCTACTAAAGTTCTATAAAAATGTATATTTATTGACAATTCTTTCGTTGCAGCGATTCCTGGTTTGGGTAAAAATGGAGCAGATTTCAACAGCAGCCGTCCTGGAAGTCCACCGACAACTAATCACACCATACAAAACATCAAGAGTGGAAACAATAATGGGTAAAAGTCGAATTCATTCTCAGTCACGTAAATGAGTTAATTTATATTCATATTTCAACACCTTTCTTGTTTCTCAGCCTACGTCAGCCCTCCGCGAAAACCCACCAAAGCGGTATCCCGCCGCCCACAAGCACTGCAACCGCCAACATCTCGGCAGCACCAACCCACCAGAAGCACTCCATGCTGGACAAACTGAAGCTGTTCAACAAGGAGAAGCAACAACAACACAACGCAGCCAACGCAGCTGCCAACAGGTCGCAGGTGCAATCGAAACGCACCTCCTCCAGTTCGGGCTTCTCGTCGGCGCGTTCGGAGCGCTCCGACTCCAGTCTCAGCCTCAACGATGGCCACATCTCGCAAATCAAACCGCCCACCATGTCGGTCACCGCGAATCGGGCCGGCAAGGACTCGAAGCTCAGCACGAAGCAGTCAAAGCTGATGGCAGCGTCCACGTCGAAAAAGGAAGGAAGTCAGCAGAAGGCAACGAAAGCGGATAAGAAAGAGAAGAGTCCGGCTCGTGCGCTGCAGCGAGAAGACGCTGAGATGCGCAACTCGACGATAGGACGCGCCAAGAATTCGTTGCCGCGCGTCAATGAGAAGAACAGCTCGAAAACGTCTTCAAAGAGTTCGCTCACCTCGAAGTCAGAATCGAAGTCTGAGTCGAAGTCGTCGCTTATAATGCCATCCAACAAGACGCTCGGAAGTCCAAGTGGAGGCGGTGGAGGCGGCATCACCTCGCTACCTAAACCCATAGCGGCCATTAAAGGGACCAGCAAGCCGCCAGATATCAACCAGAAGCTGAGGATGAGTCACTCGAATTCGAACGCAGACATAGTAAAACGAGATAAAAGCGATTTGGCAAGCGCGGCAGCGACTGCGAATAATGGAGGTGCTGCCATAATCGCAACAACAGGCACAACAACGAATCAACACATATCAACGCATACGTCGCCCAGATCGGGGCAACAGCAGCACCATCCACAACAGCCACATATCGTCAAACCCATTCCCATTCTGCCGGAGCCGGGCAGCAAACTCGCCTCGCTGTCACCCTCCTCAACCACCTCCCCCGTTCCGTACTACGCAAACACGCAGCCCTCGGATAACAACGCAGTCTATCGTTCGACCGCTCATGAGCCCATATACGGGATCCACAGCCGTCTGGCCCCACCAAAGAATTCGCTAAACACTGCCAATCGTAACAACGTCAACAACCCGAACAATTCTCCGTCGGCTGCTGTTGGTAGTGCTTCACCACCAACAACAACAACAACCCCGACAACAACAACTGCAGCCGCAACAGCGGCATCAAGTCAACACTTACTCACTGCCAACCAAACCACACAACGTGGATCATCGACAATGCGTTCTCCACTGAATACTTCACATTCTTTGGACCATCAATATCAGCAGCAACAACAACAACAACAACAACAACAACAGCTACAGCAGCAGCATCAAATACAACTCCAACTACAACAGCAGCAGCACCAACAACAGCAGCATCAGCAACAACAGCAGCTGCAACAACAACAGCAGCATCAGCAACAACAGCAGCTGCAACAACAACAGCAGCAGCAACAACAACAGCAGCAGCAACAACAACAGCAGCTGCAACAACAACAACATTTCCAACAACAACAGCAACAGCAACAGCAGCTGAACAAATTCCACACGATTCCCTCAAAAATGTCGGTGGGCACAATTTATGAAGAAGAGAAACCCGTCAGTATTTTGCCCATGCGTCCCCTGCTACGTGGCTACAACAGTCACGTGACGCTGCCGACACGCGGCTCACGTGGTCACAACAACAACAACCACCATCATCACACCTTCTTCACGGACTTTGGCGAGACTGACATCGGTCAGGGTTACTGCAGTGATGGTGATGCTTTGCGCGTCAACTCGAACGTGCGAGTAGGCGGTCATGGAACCGCTCGTGTCTCGGCGAGTCCACGAGCCCTTTATACGGACATCGACAACGGTTACTTGTCTGAGGGCAGTATTGGCATCGGAATGGGTTCCAGTTCAGCGTCCGGTTCCGGATCGCATGGCAAACACTTCTTAAGCATGATGCGCAACCGGACACAACTACCGACAACCATCGAAGAGCGGTAAGTGGCAGCGATAATGTGGTGGTCACTATACCGGTATAAATAATGAATTATAGCGAATTATAGGTGAACAAGTTTCAGATATCTAAAACTTAATTTTAAAGAGTTTTAATATTATTTTCTTATTTAAAAGCTAAGCCTTTTTCATTCAAGTTCAGGATTGAACCTGGAACCATTTACGTATATTTTGAAATTATTTAAGATATCGGGATTAAACAAAATTATTATAATATTGTGCTTTTTCAGTTATATTATAGAAAAATTTAATTAAAATCGGTTTCATAGTTTTTGAGTTAAACGCTTGAACTTGTTATAATGTTTTAAAAATCTTCGTCTTTCTTTTGTAGAAATGTATTCCTGTATTATTTATTTATTATATTTATTTTTTTAATAGTTTTTTTAACTTTTTTATAAATTTTTTTAAAATTCTTTTAATACTAAAATCGACCCCCCAGATTTACACTTGTAGCTGAAGGAATTTATTCTTCTTCTTCTTCTTCTTCTTCTTTATCTCCTTCTTCTTCTTTATCTCCTCCTTCTTCATCTCCTTTCCCTTCTTCACGACCGCTCGTCATCTCTTCGTCAATCTTTACTTCTTCGGCACTCAACGACTCAACTTCACGACATCCCTTTCAAGTGTTGCCAATTTATTCTTTTTTCCCCTAATTTTTTCTGCTCTAAATTCTTTTCACGGAGCGTTTGAGTTGTGCGCAATTAAATAAAGCAGAACGTTTAACATGCGAGAGTCATGCAAAATCTGGTCGCTATATGAAGAGTGTATAACAATATAATTGAGATGGTTCCATGCTGATGGATCTCCACCTCCTTACCTCCCTCTTTCCTTCCCACCGAACAACCTGTGTTTGTTTGTTGTATGCGTTTTTTCGGATTTTTCGATACATTCCTTTGCAGGTTCGGAGTGAATCATCCTGTTAAAGAAATGTGCGTGTTTCTGAAGGGAAGCCTTCAAAAAAGAAGCTGGATTGAAAAAACCAAAAAGCAACAAAATGCAAAACATGCAAAGAATTGATTCACTTTATCTGTGGTTTGTTTTTGCAATGAACATTAATCACTGTTACTAAAGTTTTTATTTCTTGTTCTACTTGTTGATAAAAGTATGTTAATTAAATGTGATGGGATGTTATTTTGATGTGAAACTTTTCAAAGGTTCCTTCGACTTTTTTCTAAAATTAAATATTTTAATATTTTTCTTTCCTTCGGCGGCATGGCGTTTGTTTATAAAGTCTGTTGTTTGTTTGTACGTTTTAATAACAACATACTTCTTATTATTATGTTTTTGTTTCTTAAAAGAATCGGTCCATTTTTTAATCTTCTGACTCTTCGAACTCTTTTGACTTCAAAGTTAAACTGAAAAACACCACCAATTTAAAAGTTCCCCCAAAAAATTTGCAAACTTTTCCCAGAAACTTTTCTTTGATCTTTGAAATGTACTTCGATGACGCATTCAAAGTCAATGTCAAAACTTAAACAATTCAATCAACTTATAATCAATATTAAAAATGGAAAGATAGAATAAAAAAAGAGAGGGAGGGGAGAAAGAGACGGTGCTACGTAATATTCATCATACATTTTACTCCCTTTCATTTAACAAAATTATTGACAAAAAAACTTATTGAATTGCAGAAAAAAAAGAAAAGATAATAAAAAAATAATAACAAAAAATTTAAATGAAAATGAAAGGAATTAAATAATAATCCTTATTAAAATGCATTTTATTCATGCGCCGTTGTCTCCCCGTTTCTGTCTCCCGCCCTCTCTGTCCATCCAGAAGCATGCGGAAGCATATAATTTATTTTTAAAAGCTTTTTAACCACAGACAATTTGCTACGCTTCATTATGTTGCCGACGGTTTTTCCCTTTTGTGGCGTTGCCAACATTAAATCTCAACCGCAAAAAACGAGGAAATAATAATAAAAGTAACAGCATTGGTCAGAGTGTGAAAATTGATAAGCTTAAGTAGCAGTGAAGCGGCACGTAGCACCAGGGTAAAAGTAATATTGAGGATAGAATGCCGACAAAAGATACCACAACTAGTAAAAGTTCAGGTTTAATAAATTACAACTCAGCCGTAAGAAACTAGAAGACTAAAAAAACCTATTACATTAGATTAGAACACGGTATATCGTCACTATATTAGACTGGACAACACCAGATTATATTGTACATATACTAGAGTACAGATTAATAATATGATACGAGTACTATCAGACAATATACAAGACCAGCACTATCCCAAATTACAGTTCAAAGTATACTATATTAGTTAGGACAACCGAAGACCACAAAACTAGATTAGACTAGACCAGTTATTCCCAGACTAGACCAGACATCACCAGACAAGAACTGAACCAATTCTAACCACGCATCTTCATACTAGACCAGAAATCATCGTACCTGACCATAAAATACATCCCGATGATACATGTATATATCCCTAGATTAGACCGGATATCACCAGCCTACGAGACATAATCAGCTTCGACCATTCCTGACCATACATCTTCAGACTACACCAAACAAAGCAATCATCATCAAACCAGACACAAGAGGACTATCAAACCACATTAAGCCAGACTTTAAAATCCTGTTAATTAATTAATAATAATAATCCTGTTAATTAATATTAGAATTTTATTTATTATCCCCCCTATTTTTTATTTTTATTATCATCCTCGCCGCATGACGTTGTCCTTCTCAGACTTTCCTCTCCTCCTTCACCTTTTCTTCTACCGTCTTCTTCTTCACCTTTGCATCACTGTTGCTGACATGCTGTTGAGACATAAAATTTATATAACTTTTTGCAAACGGAAGCGGCCACGGACACGGAAACGGATGTAGCGGAACGCTTTCGTTCCGTTTTATCTTCATGGCAATAAATCAAAACCAATTTGAAAACCTTACAAACGCCACGCAAGGCAACTGAATAAGCTGAGCGCTTTAGCTACACAGTGAAATGCGTTTTATTAACTGCTTGGAAGAACTGAACGAACTCGGACGGATGAGGAATGGTCCATTGCTCATCCAGAGATTCTTTTTTGAATTTACTCATATTTTTCAGGATTATGATCCAGGATATCTGCAGAAAGACCAAAACAAGGAAATAATAGAATAAAGTGAAGTTATGTGATGTGAAATCCGTGAGCTTTATTTTCAATTTTCCAACGCATGAGGAATGGATGCAGTTTTATGTTCGTTGAGTGTTCGTCTTTGTAAACGCGTTTTTATTGCTTCCTCTGTCTGGTCGCTCGGCTCATTTTGACCGTGAGTGCTGCCAGACTATCCTCAACTCTGTCTGCACGCGCGTGTCTTTTGTATTGAGTCCTTGCTACACACACACTCTCACACATACACACCTTGTTGCATTCTTTTCTTCTCCTCTTCCTCTTCTCATTTCTGCTTGCGTTGACAACAGTTTGGTGTAAATTTATTCCTTTCGCCCAGAACATTAAAGGACCATCTTGTTTTTTATTAGCCATCAAGGGACATTAATGCATCGACATGAAAAATTAAATCGAATTGCTGTGTCAGTCCATCTCCAAAGCAACTTTGGGCAGTGCGATAAATTGGACAGAATTGAATAAATATTTAATTCATGAGGAGATTATTTTATCCATGATTTTATGATTATGTGATGATGATGGGCAACAACACTTCTATTTTGATGGTGTTACAAGTAAGACTCAAATAAAAATGCAATTCCGTAAATAAAGTAATCAAATATGTAGCTTAAAAAATGTTTAAAAATAGAAATTAAAATTTCAATTCAGTGGCACTTTTTTAATATAACGAAATACTTTTACATTTTTTGAATCAATTTTGAAGACATTTCTAAAGCATTTCTTCCAAAACCACTGGCTCCCTATTCTATCCCCCTTTCAGCCTTTTAACGAATCCTTGAAAATCATTCATGTGTGCTTTAATTCAACCCAAATCGTAAATCATTTAACCATTTTCTAGCCTTCAAAACCAAACAGAAAACAATTCTATTCCTGCTTTCTGTTTTCTGCGTTCCTTTTTATCACACACGAAGAAAGAATGAAAGTCTGTCTGTCTGTCTGTCCTTTAATTGGCCGATGTTTTTCCAAAGTCACGTTCATATCTAATGAATTGTAAATTCGAAATAAATTTTGTTAACGTACAAAACGCATAAAATTCAGATTCAATTCAATTCAGATGTTTTTTTATTAGCAACAGATTCTTTCAAGCTTCTCTTATTTGACAACATTGAATAGAAAAACAAAACAAAAGGAAAACAGGAAAACCTTGTCATTGAATACTGAAAAACAAATGACGGCGCCATCTACCTGTCAGTAGCTGCATGATGCTGATGTATTATTTGATTGGTTTGAAACGTTGCTAAAAAGTTTTCCTTGGTTGTCGTCCAGTATGTAGCTGGAGAGAAAAATCAGAAAAAAACCCAACAAAAAATCTATTACATTTCAGTAGCATCGGAAGTTAGGCACCGGAAATAAAGTTTTGGTTCCGCTTTTCACTACATTTATTTACCATTTTTATTTACCTTTTTTGTTTTTTTGTTATTTTTCTCTGTTTTTTGTTTGTTTGTTTTTTTTGTATGTTTTTTTCTTGTGGCTTTTGCAGAAATTTGGTCGAAAACATCAAAAATTTTGTCACGTTTATAAAAGAAGAAGAATTTGAAAATCGTAAATTGAAATTTACGGGAAAATGAATCCCGTAAATTTTTAATACGAAAAAAATTCATAAAAACTTGTATTTTTTTTACATACTTTTTTACAGTTTTGCAGCATTTATTAATATTATTAATTAAATAAAGCAAGCAATTAATTGATTATTACATCATTGGTGAAAAAAAATGTTGTCGGTTCAAATAAAAATCTCAATTCAAATCTCAAGAAAGAATGAAGAACAGATGTATAAGTATAATAATACAATAATGATAATTCAATTTAGGATTGTGTTCTTTATTGTAAATTTAGTCAAAATTGTCTGTGGTTAGAATTAGGAAATTCAACATGATTTAAATGCATTATCTTAACTTACTCCAAACCCAAAATTTAATACTGGAATGACTAATAAAAGTATAAAATTATCAACTTAATGCTGAAATATTCTAAAACAAACTTGAGTTAAGCTGTTACTCATATTCTAAAATATGGCTTTGTAAATGCAACTTAAGCTTTGTGGTCTTGAAAGAATAACTTCTATAGTAAAATAGCTAAAAGTATAAAAAGAATATTGAAATTAGATTTGCATAAAATCAACTTCGTAGTGAATCATTTCGTCCCTACTTGAGTTACGAGGTTTTCACTTGTGGCCATAGATTTTATTCAACAGACAATTTTCTATCACAGCGCTGTTCTGTGCTGGCTGATAGGAATTTTTGTTCAACAAACAAATTACTAAATGAATGCATATAATTTTCAATTCAGATAAAAATATACACTCAGACGTACATATACAATATAATAGCTACTATAACAAGATACATATAAACTCCTTTCTGTAGTTATTGAATAGTAGTTGTTTTTGTTGTTGTTTACTGTTTTCTGCTTTTCAGTGATTTTCGTGCACTTGTTTGCATTAAATGATTACAACAAGAAACAACAACAACAACAGCTACAAAAACAACTACTACAACAACAACTAATAAGTGCCCTGAAAGCACAATATAAAGGCGGCGTTGTGTTTACTATAGAACACGCTGTCTGTCGCGTTGTTTGAATCACTGAGTAGGTTGTCGACCAGCCTGCCTGGCTGCTTGATGATTACAAGACTCGGTAAAGTACATAGAAATGATAAAGATAGAGGAAGAGGCAGAAGTGTCAGAAGAAGTGTCAGAGGCATCCACAAGGTGCTCTTTTGTTACCGTCGAGGTGTGGCACGTGAGATATACGGCACACGATACTCCACTCCACAAGTGGGTGGCTTGATGTCGAATGGATTTTTTATGAATACATATTTAGTAATTTTATTCTAATGTCTCTCTTCTATTTACGGAATCATTTCGCCTTTAATGTCTTTCTTTGTACATAATAAAGTACGTAATTCATTCATTGAAAGATTAATCGAAAGAAAAAGAAAAACAAACAATTGCGCTTCAAATCAGTTTTATTAAAATTAAATAAATTGGAATAAATAATATTTTTTCCATTTTTCACCTTCCTTTGTAACCGTTTTCTGAAGATTTAATTAGGAATCTGTTACAATTGAAAATTTTTTTAAAATTCCGAATGATTACAATATAAAAAGTAAAAGTAAAAATACATTAAATAGGTTATTTAAAAAATTGCAACCTTTTAAAGAGGTTAAAAAATTGCTTATAAATTCGGTCTACAAACAGTTTAATTTCCAGAAATATAGTGGTTCCCTCTCCCCCCCCCCCTCCCACCCCTTCCCTGACCATTCTTCTTTAATTCGATTGCATTGCACACAACCGATTTTTTTACGCCATGAATCAAGCCACCTCAGCTATTAACGACCAACATTAAATTGGTGCCAAACCAACAGTTTTTCTGTTGTTGTTGTTTTATTACGTTATCGTTATTTTTTCAATTTGTCAATTTTATTTATTGTATTTTTAATTTATTGTTTTATTTCCTTATGGTTTTTAGAGTGACCAAAAGCGCAATCGTAGCTGTCACTCTTTTTTCACGTCGACAGACGGACAGACAGGCAGACAGACTGGCAGACTGACTAACTTCCTACTTTTGCCGGCCCACAAAACCGGTGAACTAGGATTTGACTTAAAATGTTTTTCGGTGTTCTTTCTTCGCCTCCGTCCAACACAGCGCGTCGAACGAGAGGCTGGTGTTGTTGTTGCTGTTGTTGTTGCTGTTGCTCTTGCTGTTGCTGATAATATTTGCAAATGTTGCCTGTCAGCTGCACAAGAAACTACAAAGAAACCAGCCCGCCCTTGTAAAAAAAATTGTTTTATGAATAAAACGAGTTTAATTAATTTTTTGTAAACCCCGCAAGTTTTTTTGTAACTTTTACTATTTGTTTAAAATATGAATGAATGAATGAAGTTAGATGTTGTTGTTGCTATTGTTGTTGTTGTTACTCTTGCTACTGAGAGTAACGTTGGGAGTAACGTTTGGAGGTTTACGTTGGTTGCGCAAAATTCACTTTACTGAGAGAAAGAAGAAGAAGACGAAAAGCAAGAGTAAACAGAAGAAGTATAAGAAGAAGGAGACGGTGAAGAGAAAGCACAAGAAAAATAAGTAAAGAGATACTGAATATGGAGATAAAGAGAGCGATAGAGAACAAAAAACATTTGTTGCTTTTTTGTTTAGTTTCAAACTTCGAATTATTATTTGCTAGCTACTTTTTATATTTACGTTCTCTGTCATTTCTCTTTTTTTTGCTGAAGGGCGCATTTTTACGTGGGTGGGTCAAATCTTACTTAACTCCAAACTGAGCACATTTTGACATTTCGCCCCTGACATTCCGCTAGAATTGAATTCTCGAATTTTCATAGTTTTTCCATCAAAAGAATGCGCATGGTTCGTGAGAGGGTGATAGAGTGATAGTGAGAAAGGTAGAAAGACAGTAAAAAGTGTCGAGATTTACAAAATTTAAGATTGATTCATTTAAAAATTTTATTTATTCTGAGTTTTAGGTAAATTTTAAAAATGTCGTTATTTATTCGATTGCACTTCTTAATGAGGAAAAAAGTGGTGAGTTGATATCCCTACGTGAATTGAGAATACAAATTCTCTCATTCGGTTTTTCATTCTCGCTCGCCATGCATTCCATCTGGTTTTCTTCGAATGATTCGAACATGCAATTCATCGAAAACCACCCCGAAAATAAATGTATTGTGACAGTCTGTCGCTGCGGTCGACTAAAATTAGTCGGTGGTTGCTTGTTGATGTTTAAGGTGTTTAAAAAGTGTTCACGTTGAGTGTTTTAATTGTTTGACTACTAAAAAATACGGAAAAGTTTTAAAGAAAACAAATACATTTTTAAAAGAATTAAAACAAAATTAAATTTTAGCAAGAAAACAAAAAGAAAAATTTTTAAATAGTTATTTTATTAAAAAGTCGATAAGTTTAAAGTTAAATATAGGAAAATGTATTTGTATTAATATTCTCACGTTAATACCCGTAATTTTTTACCTTCAAATATCCTCCAAGTCCTGAAAACGTCTCCTGTTCATTAAAATCTACGCCTTCATTTGCATGTCTGCATTGTTGTTGTCGTTAGTAGCGTGATTTTGAACTGTTTCTGACATTTGAAACCGCGCCTTGATTCGTGATGATGTTCTTCACTGTCATTCGTTGTTTTTTATCATCATCCTTAATTATTTGGATACAGCAACAATTCTTTTCGCTGAGGGACATTTAATCTTAATTGAAACTTTATTTTGTGTTTACAGATTAATTAATTAAATTACAGTTATCTAAAGTTCCGTGTCACAAGCTGCAAAGTGATTAAACGGTGATTTGTAAACATTGCATATGATTTTCCTATTAAACATTAATAAAATGTTTACACCACGTTTACAACACAATCCATCATTCATTGTTATGGACAACAGAGTTTAAAATTTAAAGGTAAAATATTTATTCTAGCTCTTAGCATAGAGAGAGATGATGATGATATTTCAAACATGTAATATGGAATTTAATGAAATGAATTTAATGTATTTTTAACCTCAACTTAACCTTAACATCTGTAGATCTTTCTGTCTCATACTTAAATTGAAGTTCAGGATGAAAAACTGAGAGTAAGGACTAGCAATGATTGGTAAAAGTTTCTGTTGGAGTTCAGTTTATCAAATATTGTTAACATTTCCGCGTGTGACAGTTCTATAGTCATATAGTTCAAGGTCAGGGCCATACATTGGATATCACGGAGTTTATTACTATGGGGCATTTCTCAGTAGCTGATTTCATTGACCTTTCTAGTGATTCCGTGTGATCAGAATCTCCAAATTGACAAGATTGGACCACTCTATTGCACGCACAGATTTCTATCGCACGCACAGTTTGTTGTACGTGTCACACGTTGTACTGATGTCCAAACATATATACTGTCCATGAATATAGTGTTTCAAGTTTACGACATGTATGTATAATAAGGATCCTCTTTTTATTTAATAGAAAAAGGTACAATTGAAGGTCTGGGAGCATTGTGACTCACGGCGGCGAATATATTCGAGTCACACATAAATCCCATAACTTTAAACTTTATACATCCAAATCTAATCTATAAGTTCAGACTTTAAATATCAGCTGTTTATCTTTGATACACTCATTCTTATTGTATATCAGATTTCAATTATAACCTCCATCACCTGGCATCAGACTTTACTTTTAGTAAAATTAACCATTTTTATCTCATTTATTCACAATTTCAATAAGGATTTTAACATAGTTACAAAAAATCTATCTACCTAACGATTTAAGAGATTTTCCCATTATTCCATAATTGACACAACTACTTTTAACAGTGTAAAGATAGAGATGTTTTCTTTGAAAAGCAATCAATCAAAGAAACGCTTTAAATAAAAGTCTAAGAATTACTGTTCGGTTTATTTGCATATCCGGTCGATTTACACAACTTCAACAGAACCTTTGACACCACATTAATTTGCAACTCAAGTTGCATGAGTTACATGAGTAGGAGTAACAGAATTTCTCGTAGCAATCAATCGCGGCCACCCTCCCTCACCAGACGGCTTTTATTTCCGTTAATTCTTTATTTAGGCTCGGTTGCGAATAAATATTTAAATGCACTTGGTTCTTGTTGTTGTATTTTGATTGCAGGTCAAAAATAAATAGTAGTAGCATAACGATGAAGTAGGCTTTGCGTGCTTGCAACTTCTTTTTTCTCTACAATAGACAAAGCAATCGAACCTTGTTAAAAACGGTTTCATTTTCATTCCGCACCTCTCCAGACAGACCCTACTACTGGTCTATGAACTCTATATAGTGGTCTATAGTGATGGTGGTGTTATATAAGTGTCTAGGTACCTAAAAAAACTTAGCCATATGAGGTCGTTTATATGCGAACTCATTAATATTAATGGCTTTTCCGAGTGTCCGACTTTATTTTGGATCTTTATGGAAAATCAATGAATGGGGCAGACACGATGCATGATGGTCTTGTTAATGAACTTTTGTTGTTGATTCTTTAGCGTTAAAAGATATCTTATGGTATGGTTTTATATTGAATACACCACAAATGAATTGAATTCGGCTCAATAAACCGTAAATTAACGCCAATAAAAAAGGAGCGAACCGAAGAAGGAGCGCAGTGAATGAATTAACTCGAGAGGGAGGACTTTAATACGTTGAAACAAAAACAAAGAAAAACAAGTATTACACTCCTTTTAATCAACTTTGAATAATGCAGAGATTTCATTGAACTGCAGACGGTGCTGCTATTATTAAATGTTATTTATGTTCCCCTTAAAATCTCTGACGTACAATTAATCAAAATTAATGCCTTCAATTAATGTTTTTAACGATTTTTCGTTTGCAATGAATTGAAGCAAATTTTTGACTTAGCGTCGTCTGGTGCATAGGCGGAAAGAACCACAAGAAATTTAAGTCTGGACATTTAGGCGAGCAATATTTAAGCTCATGATATAATTCAAAGACGTTTTATAATATAAAATATTATAGATTTAGTTAAACCTTAGTATTTATTCTCTATTTTCATTAATCTAAGTCTGAATATTGTCGATATAAATGAGCAAATTATTCTATGATATTGCCCCAACCTGAATTTCTAAATACCCCAAAAAATCGAAGAGAGAAAAGTGGTTTCGGGAAGGAACGTTCTACAAGAAATCTTCACCTCCATTCCGCAGAGAATCTCAATTAATAGGGTCCGCTATATTAGGTTCTAAGTTCCATTTTGCCAATATACTTTGACCTTCCAGGAGTCAGGGGCTTTGACGGTAGCATTATGAATGGGTACAAATGGCGGTAGTTATTCAGGCCTCTTTTGAACACTTCTCTAAGGGACTTTCAGTTTATACACCTAATACAAGTATCATAGCTTTCTTCTTAGAGCATTTCCATTTTCTATTTTGGCTGAGACAAGTTTTAACATTGTCCTGGTTTAATTTCTGGTAGAAGTATAGTTTATTTTCTAAAGTCTCATTTTTCTTTTTGCTTTCTTTTGCCCATTCTTTTTACTATTGAAGTGAGATGTTGCGGTTCTAATATTTAACTGGCATTTGTATTATTAGTTTTAATATCTGTGGACTTAAAAAGTCACATGTTTTTATTTCCTTTAATACGATTTGAGAGAATTTCCTGCTCGGTGTCTCTTTCAATGCAAGTCGAATCTGTCCAGCGCCATATAAAAAATAATGGCATCAGTTACACAAGTTAGAAAAATTTCGTTTCCTTTCTTTATTATGGGGATAAAATTATACTGAAAGTTGGTGTAGATAAGACACAGACTCGAACTCCATTCGACAGACAGACGGTTCAACATCGCAAGTCCGTTTAGAAGACAGACTGACAACGTCAAGTGACAACAGAACGAAAATAGAGAATTTTCAATTACAACAGAATGCAGGATTCAGAAAATATTTTGGATGGAACAATGGTAAGCGGTTTATTGAATTTGTCGATTTACTCATGGTTGACTTGGTTCGAGATAATAAATTGCTAAAAGCGAACAGTTAACAATGCAGTCAACTGGATTGGCATTGAGCTGGAAGATATCTTAGAAGCGCAGAGAGTTACCATGGCAAAAGACAGCCAAAGAAATGGACAGAGAAGAAGACAGAGAATAGAATTTTGCATGGAAGATATTGAAAGGAGTATAAATAGTTGAAGAGTACGAGACAAGACGAGACGAGACGAGAAGTTTCTTTCAAATGAAAGTGGATAAATAATGCAATGATTATTTATAAATCAATCATTAATTTAATACCAATGACATTGATAGGAGGATGAAGAAGAGAAGCTAGGAGATGAAAGAGAGAGAAAAGGATCAGAATGCGACTTTAATATTTTCTTTGTAGATTATTTTGTAATCGTTTAATGACGCTTTTATGATTCTCATTCCGTCCTCATTGTTATTTTTTTAGCTCTTTGTAAACAACAATAAAACAAGTAATACTTTAGAAGTAACTTCTAAATCTAAGGATATTAAATCTTTCTACTTACATCTCTGCTCTTAAGTAAAATCTACTCCAATGTATTGTACTTTCCCCGTCGTCCTTTTTTCCTTTATCTTTCTCCTCAACCGCATTTCAGAAGAGTCTCTTATAACTACTTTCCTGTCTATTAAATATATCAAAGTCTCATCACATAAACTGCTTTTAATGCTGTGTATATCGAGCATAACAAATCAACACTGATAATATGGGCCTTTAGGAGGGCATCAACACGCAAAATCAACCTTTTTTTAACATACCTTACCATTCTAGATTTCTCTGTTTCCCTCCGTCACTTCAGAGGAAGCAAAAAATTACCCAAGCAACATAGATACCATATCTGTAGTCAATACAGTTGGCAACGTTGTCTAAATTCAATTACCCAGAAGTGGCAGAAAGAAAAGTGAAAGAAAAGGGTAGCTCAGTTTTTCTCTCAATAATCTTAAAGCTCTTTAGTTGGCAACACATTTTATGGTGGTAATAAAGAAGAACTCATAACTGTGGGGGCTAGCAAGTGTGGGTTGGGGATTTATGGGTCATAGTCTTGGTTACTCTTTTGCTGAGGAAGCAGAAATGCCATAAGTTTGTCCGCAAAGAAAGTGACACACATAAAAAGTCATAAAACTCATGAAATGTGTGGTGAAAATGTGTCTAGTTAAGTGAAAATGGTTGCAAAAGTATGGCTTCGACAGATTAATAAAATTTACAAATTGGTCAAGCAAATCGATAGTTTCGAGATGTTTAACATACTAAAGATTTAACGCAATCTTTTTACTTTTTGTAATTTGAATATGTGTGGGCCAAAATGGTCTGAATTGAATGAACTTAACTTATATTTGAAATTAAATATGTTAATATGTAAATGAACTTATATTTGTTAAATTATATTTAGTAAGAAGCTTATAGCGAAAGCTAAAGCGATTATGTAGTTTTTACCACACGTGTCACGTTTTAATTTTAATTAAATTACTAAATTAGATAGAAGTTATAATAATTGTAATCCGCTTAAATTCATTCTTACAAATAAAAACCATTGATTTTATTAAAAACTCTTTCATTCACTTTTTGAAAGTTTTTCCTTCTATTTAATATTAGAAACAATAAGACAAGCATTTTTTTCTTGTTATGATTTTACCTCAATCCAAATATTAAGTACTTCTATTCTTCATATATATTATAATTTTTATCTTTATCTAAAAAAGCAGTAAATACTTCTTTCGGCACTCTCAGCACCCTTTGGGGCAATTTAAACTTAAAACCGCAATTAATTTAGCGATGCTCTGCTTATCTTGGTCATTTCTTCACACCATAAATTCAGATAAGAGAAAAATTAAAGGAATCAAAAGCGAAAGGAAACGAAAATGGAAAAGAAAAAGCAAGAGTTGAATATAATCTGAAAAGTGAATCTAATCTTAATGCGGTAGAAGCAAGGCGAGGGTTGAATATTAAAAGAAATTTCTTTAACAACATAAAACCCTAAAAATAAATTAAATTAATGAGATACAAACTCTCAGTGCTCAGTTGTGGGAGCTGGAGAACAAAGCTTAAGATTAAAGAGTAAGAAGAGAAGAGAAGAAGAAGAGGAATAGTGAATGAGAACATTATAAAGAGAGTGTTCAAAGAAAGTCGCCAATAATTTCCCTTTTACGCGTAGCTGCCTTTTTTCCTTTAATTTGCTGTCAAATCAGAAATAACACAAGATTGCCTAAAAGTAGGCAGTATTTTTTGTATTCTGGATGTTTTCTCAAACGGAACAAAGACGCGAAACGACATGCGCATGGTTTATTTCCGTGTTGAGCGGAAATCAACAACGGAAATCGCTCAACACTGACTAAACAATAAACAAATAAAACTTTACTTTACTTTTTGCCTTTTCGCTAACAACAAACGTTTCCATCCATGACGTCGCTCGTATTCTTTGCTAATTAAACACACGGTGCGCTCAAAAGTATGCTTCTTTGTTTTGTTTTCTTCTTCGTCTTCTGTATTCTCTCGTCTGCATTCTAGCGCAAATTTTCCACGTTTTTGCACTTTTGAAGTGAAAAGTTATTCCTTTGATTTTAATTTTTTCTTGCGTTCGCCTTTTTTATGTGTGCATTCCCAGTTTGTTTCTTTTAATTAGCTTTTGTAATGGAATTAAAATATTTTATTAGCCGCTTAAAAGTATGCAACGGATGTCGACACTGTTGCCAGCAGCTTTCCGGTCAACATTTTCAACAACAACAACATCAAAGTTTGTTTAGATTTGTTGCTTCGCCGTCGTTTCCGTTTAAATTGTCTCACGTCTTCTATTTGCTTCTGTTTCCTCGTATTTCACGCTTAATTAAGTTTACTTTTAGGCTCACTGGCGCCCCACGAAAAATAAATGCCTCATATTTTCAGGCCGTTTGTTATTTCTTTTTATTTTCTCTACAGATTCTTACGCAGAACAGGGAAACATTGAAATCGTAGTGCTGTAAATTTACATATTATAAACTTTGCATAATTTACGAAGCAACGAATTATAATAATTCAATTTAACATAAATATTAGATTTTAAAACATTCTATATTTATTTTGCTGAGATATTTCCTTCAAACATTTTTAAATTATTTTCTTTACTTTCATCGTAAGTTTTCAGGGTCTTTAAACCTTTTACAACCTTCTTAAACTCAAACTCTTGGGTCTGTCAGCTTGAGTGCCACATGATTCCCCTAAAAAACAGAATGTATACCACAGAGAACCCCTAAAAATGTGTTTAACAACACCAACCCCCACATCTTCTTCCCTGCTTCACTTAATGTGTTCGACTACATTAAAGAACAATTAAGCCACGCTTAAGAGCAATGAACTCTCCTCCAGTGACGCGCTGCAGAACCACCGAACCAACGCCTGAACCGAACCGAACCTCGATACCACCAGCCAACCAACTTCTAGCGTACGTCGTTTTTACTTCCCTTCTTCTACTTCCCCTAATTTAATGTCAGACTTAACCTTAGACTAGCGTGAATTTATGGTACTCATTCTCCTTGCTGCTCAATCCGCTTGGTGGCCGCTCTCTTTCTTCGCTTAATAATATGACAGCAATTTTAACGACACCACATCCAAAAATAGCTCAGTCATGTTTAACTTAGTAAAGCTGACGTTCAAGACAACCAAAACACTACTAAGAAATTGATACGGTGGGGTTTTTTGGGGAAAAAATCGTCCTTTGTTAATTCAAGTTCATTAAAGATTTTTATGTTCAGCTAAAAAAAATTATGTTAGGAAAAATAGTTTTTAATTATGAAGAAGGAGATAATTATAAAGAAGATACAAAGTTAGGTAATGATATAGTTAAATAATATCCATAATTATATATATTATACAGACATAATATATAGATTATAGACTATAAATATAAGAGATCATTAAATTATATTTGAAATACACCCCCATCAAATGATATTGGAAAAAATAGCATTGCATTAATTATTCTATTCATTGTTATATAATCATTGTCAAATATATTTATAATGATTGAATGATTACTGTATATTGATCACTAATGATTTATTGAAACTACAAATTTTTGCTTCCACTGAAAACTACGCAAACCCTCACTATCTCAATACCTTAGGATTTCTTTAATTTTCAACACTTTTAATGAAGAGTTTTTACTACTTTTTCTTGCTTTAATATTTTTTTTATTTTTCTTTAGTTAAACATTTCTTAGTAACTCATACCTTAGTTTATTGTAGTAGTTACTCATGGATTCCCTGCAGCTATCCTTCCTCTCTTCTCTCTCTCTCCCCTCAATTCGGGTTGTCTGACAAATGAAAACATTCCATATACTCTCTCCCACTTTCTCTCTCTATTCTTTTTCTAGTTGTCTCCCATATCCTTTTGTTCTCAATATGACGTAGACCAATAAATTATATAGCAACAAAAGCAAGAGCAGCGAGCGTGAAGCACGAACTAAGGACATAATAAAGTGTACCTCTGTATATAAAAAGTACCCCTTGATGTGTAAGTTTTTTGGTTGTTTTTCTCTGTTTTTCTTACCCCCTGTTTTAATGTTGCTCTTATTTTGACAGAGCGGATGTCAAAAGATGTGAAGGACAATAAAGGGCCAAATGTAAAGAAAGACGGAAAGAGGCACTAGAAAAACATAGAGAACATTTATTTTTCCATCTAATATTCTACAATATATAGTATATTGTTGAATGTACTCCTACAAATGACGTCATTCACAAGAAAAGTCCATCTGCAATGCTGAGTTCGTTTGTATTTGTTTTTGTACTTTTTTATTATTTTTTTAACTTTGCTCTGTGTAAAAAGAATGCTGGAAAGGATGATAAATAATAAGAAGATTTGAAAGCTGAAAGTGATGTCAGTCATCAGGATTATCTTTGCTTTTAGAGATGACTTTTTGTTGTAAAAAATGGAGAAGAAGAACTACAAAGCAATTTTCGCTTTTACCACAGATCCATAATATAATATAATCGAAATAATGATGAATAATGATTAATGAATAATGAATAATAAACAATGAATAAATTATAAAAAACGTAGAATATAAAAGTTTGAGATAAAAATAAACGTAGATAATATTCAGGAAATTAAATTTGATGATATATTTTTCTGATATCTGAATATATTAATAATTGACAGTTAATGGAGATCTTATTAATGACGAAATTTGAATAAATTTGTTATCGTAATATTCTTATTACGTTATGATCGATTGAAAACTGTAGAGTCAGTCGATTTTCAGAATGTTTGAAATCTTTGATGTCAAATGTCTGAACATAATCAAATTTATTTGATTATTCTATCTTTATGATTTCATAAAAGCATTATTTTATGAGTCATAAATTTAAGAAAGAAACATTAAAATACTTTTATTGCTGTAATAAAACTGTTTATTGCTTCGACTTAACAATAACGTGTTCATGTCGGTAAATCACCCACAGGACTTTTTTTAAAAGCGATATATTTCCTTGATATTAATTGATATTAAAATTGATTTTTATAATAATGTGTTTTATAAAGAAAATTTATTATCTCCTTTGAAAACGAAGTAAATAAAAACCCTCGAATCACCTTTAATTGAAACAAATAACCTATATGAATCAATATTTGAACATCTGTATCAAACTGGTTAATATAGTCCGTTCTTCCACTAATTGTAATATAATTTGGTGGTGGTCCTGGTTTTGCCTGCTATTGTTTGGTCTTCTCCTGCTATTATTTGTTTCTGGTGTTTCTTTCGTTGTGAACCTATTCTCGGTTTGGGCCTGGGTCTGTTCCCGGTCTGATCCAATCTATTTTTGCTTGGTCTGATTCATTCTCGTATAGTGTGATCTACTCTGGTGTAACCTAATAAAATCTATGTTGGTCTTTGTTGCGTCGTATGTTCCTAATGTAGACTGGTCTGGTTCTGGTCTAGTTTGATTCTGGTATAATCGGGTTTTCGCCTAATACTGATCTCATGATCCTGCTCTTATCTAATATATTCTGGTGTGTTCTGCTTTGATCTAGTCTATAACTTAGATCCACTCACTCATAAATAATTAAATTTAACGACATTTTTAAGGACATTCACCTTAAGATTCAACCTTGGCTTTAGCGAAAGACAGGTTTAATTTTCTCAACCTTGAAAGCATTAATACTTCAAATTGTGTTAATGTATTACACGAGTATTACACAGTTCTCCTTCCTTGCATCCACTCTTGCATCCTTTCATCTAAATTGACGTCAACATTTTTCCAGAATGTTCATATATGAGTATTGGTGGCAAATGATTGAAACAGGGTGTGTAAAAAAATCGTCCTCATTCAATTCAGCAGCTGAAACATGTCAGGATGTCAGTCAAACCTTCGCACACATCCTGCGAGTATCCTGCAGTAGTTGATAAAGGAATTCCTTTTATTTCCCTCTCTTCTGTGTAACACTGGTGATGTTTAATAAATGATGATAAGAAGGCAGTGAAAACAGAATTGAATTGAATGCGAAATGAAAAAACTAGGCACAGGAAACTCATTTTTTACGATAATAGAGAGTGCGAGAGAGAGTGGAAACATACAAAAGCATTTGATAGGAAAAGAGAAAACCTTTAGAAAATCTGTTCTAGAGCAACATGTGACAACATGGACTGAATTATCTGAATACTGAGGGGATGCTAGGAAGAACAAAAGTAAAAGCTACAGCAGAACAGACATGAAATTGAACCGGGATGGTAACGTGGAGAGAGGATAGGAGAAGAGACATAATTAAAAAAGATCGACATAAAAGGCCGACATTCCTAATGAAAGTATGTCGTTCGAAGAAAGTTTCACATAAAAAGAGGTTGACACAAAATTAGGTTAGATTAAAAATTAATGCTACTTTCTGTGCCACGAGTAGGTTGATGTTAAAGTGGTATATAAACTAGAACATTGGCATTTGGCCTTCAGGCTGAAGATGACCAAAGGAACTATAGTAGTGAATGGACCAAAAAAAATTAATAAAAGAAAAGTATGCCACATTTTAGAAAACATTATCTTGTGTAACGGAGAAATATAAAGCAGTTTTCTTTTTTTAATAAACTATACTTCCATCCTTCCTCTCCCTTTCCTTTAAAAAAGGGATGTACTAAAGAGATCATCGTCGCTCTAATCAAAACTTATATAATCAAAAGTCAGTCGATCAAAATCGAATCATACGTGTTTATATATATGTATACATGAATGATATGTTTATACATATGTATATGTAAGATAGATACATATGTATATCGCTCGAATATTCAGTATGCTTCGTTTTTAAAGCAATAAATACATTTACCCCAAATAAAATAGCAACAAAACGTTGCATTAGTAGTTCGTTGTAACAAAGTTTTAACGTAACCAAAAATGTTACCCATGCTAAAATTTAATATATCGTATTTTAGAGGGCGATAAACATCGGTTACGTGCAGGTTGCAGAGACAGACAGACAAATAAACCGACAGACCGTAAAATAAACGGACAGACTACGCAGACAGAGATAGAAAACCTCACAAAGTGATACCAAAAGTCAGATTAAAAAGTACTATGGCAGAGACACCGAGAGAGAAAAAGAGAGAGAGATCCAAGCGACCTGACAGAGAGACATGCATTTGCATTCAACTGGATAAAATATATGCAAATATTGCGTAGGTTAAAAGGCGAACCAGACAGACAGCTGCTACGTTGCACAAAATTAGTTGCCAACTAATTTGGCACAATTTGTTTAAAAAAGTAGAAGAAAAGAGAAAACATAGAAAGAAAAAACATAAAAACTTTGACGGTAGAAATTTGCAATCGTTGAATGGAGATTAAAATATTTCTTTAGATCCTGCAGATTAAAATTTTCTGGGTAAATTGTACATACATTTATACGTATACAAGTATTTCAGAAGAGTATCTTCTCTGGAAAAACTTCTTTTTCGGGACCACATTTTTTCCAATAAAATGTCAGCATGAAACTCGAACTTTGGAGGACTATATAGCGAACTTTACTGATTACTACGAGTATAAAATAAAATAAAATACAGTGTTTTTATTATAAATTCAACGAGTTAGAAAAGATTTAAGGTCTGAAAACTCCTTTCTTCATCGTCTTAAGTGCTCCAGTAGACTTCTTACAGCTCACTTCTTCATTATACTCATATCTATTTATCTATCTATCTATTTATATATCTATTTATTTATCTACTCGTGTCTATTGTAATCAAAAGTACTGGAATTTATTTTAAATTCTTTCCCAACGTTTCGGATTTAATACCGTTGAGAGGTTATAAATCTTCTTGGACATTTTTCATTTTGACCCCATGCAATAAAAATAAAAGGTATCCCCCAGCAGCTATTAAGCGCCGCGGGGGCTGTCAAGCAAAAGCTGAAAGACACAAAAAAAAGGAAAAACTTAAAGGTATTATTTTGTGAACTCAAACAAGAAGTCTACAAAAATAACTTCAGAGAAGCAGAAAACTTTAATGCGAGGACTTCTAGCAAAGGTTATAGAATACAGTAAAGGAGTAGAGTGTTGATGGAGAGGGGTTGTGTTGAAAGGGAGAGATTCCATAAAATAAAATTTCAACTTAGTTTTTACAAACGTAAGCGAATAACTATCAAGTGAAGCAAACTCATCAGCCGCCGAATATTAAGAGTAGATGAAGAAGTCTGAATTTCGGTTTGATGACCTTCCATGACTTTTACTCAGATTCAGAGCACCTCGATTTTGATGTTTGTAGAAATTAATCCTTTAAAGTCCAACACGACTTTTGTTTCAGAAACCAACCGTGTACCATTTTATGTTCGTCTCTCGCATGGTTCGTGCGCTGGTACTTATAGATCACAAAAAGCTGCCGATGCTATAATAAAAAATATCCTGACCTAAACGCAGCGTGTTTTTAGCGTAGTCAATAAAACTAGAGTAGGTACTCGTACAACAAACTTCTACAAAGTATGTATGTACGAAAGGACTCGTTCAGTGTCCTTGTTGTCGATGTGTTCAGTTGTAAAATAATTCAAAAATTTTGTTGCTAAAGAAAATTCGATTGCGAAAGTGAATTTGTCAAGAGAAACTGTATTTGGCTGAAGCTGCAGAAACTTTTAAAGTAGAACACGAAAGACACTTGAGTAACTTTTCTCTAACAATCGACTTTATTAGTAACATTATAGAAACTACGAAAAGTTCAATTTTAAGCTAGGTTTAGAATTTAAAATTAACTAAAACCTTTTGAAAAAAAAAACTTTTAGCAAAAAGTTATCTAAATGCATTTTATTTACATTACATTTTCTTATAATATTTCAGAATTCGCAGTAGCCGCGGCAGTCTCGACAGCATCGGCACCCTACCGCCCTCTTCTGCAGCCAGTTCCAGCGGCGGTTCCACCAGCAAAATGGACACCTCTCACATTAGTAGTGGCGGCGGGGGCAGCTGCAGTCCGCAACATCAACACCATCATCACCACCACGGAGGCCATCATTCGTCGCCCTCACACCGTTCGAGCTCACGCAATGGGCGTGACAATTGGGGCAAAATGCCCGACCCAAATGCAATGAATGGTCAGAAGGGAGAAAAACCAATCAAATCATCTCCTGGGCATTCACGACGTAGTGCCGGTGGTGAAACGAGTGGCAGCCACAACGCAAAACAATCTTCTCCATCATCGGGACGGACAAAAGGTGTACCGCCCAGTTTTGGTTACGTGAAGCGTGCCAACGGTTCCGCTACCGCAACAGCAGAGCAACAGAACATCACCATGATGATGGGGACCGCAGCAGGAACATCTCAAGGTATGCTGAGGATGACGGTGAATGGCCATCAAGGAGGTAGCTATATTCGCTCGTGTCCTTGCCGAAAAACCAAACCTTGTTATCAATTTTAAGAAACTAATTTTCTGTTCTTCTTCCCTACGTTTGGTTTTATAGAAATACCATCGAACACACAACATCGCAGTTTCTCGCTTACGGGTCCGGGAGCCACGCAGCTCAGTCAATCGATCAGAGAGCGTCTCTCGACCGGGTCACACAGTCTGCCGAAACCAGGCACCGATCTGCATTTGTTTCAGAATAGGTGAGGGCACAATTTCATTGTTGTTGTTGTTATTCTATACAATTTCATCATGTAAAATATTCTAAAAATAACGGAAGGGAGGAAAATCGAAGGTTGGCGCTGTGAAAACGTAGTTCGCGTTCGTTGTTGTATTTACTGTGGTTTTTTCTGTTTTATCAGAGCATTGAATTATTTTATGCATTTCAATTTAAATGAGGTTTTAATTAATCTAGCACGCGCTAGTGACCCACACATGCATATACACAAATACAGTTCATGTACTTTTGCGGCATATTTTTAGGCTTAAATTGAATGACCAGCTCGCATTAAAAACTCGTATTCAGAATTATTTATTATTATTTATTCATGTTTCTGCCATTTCATGTTATTCATGTTTCTGCCATTTGAAAATCATTCACAGCTGCTTTATCAGCATTTGAACAGCGCCTAAAATACTGCTGTTGAATGGTTTCATTACGCTTAATTTTTGTACTATTGTGGTTTAAGTGGTTTATTATTGAATGCATGAAAAAGTGGTGGTTTTTTTCAAATGCTTTTGTTCTCTGTTTTCGGTTGCACATTTTTCTTTGTATAAATTAACTACAAATTAAGGAATTAAAAACTATTTAACTTTTTTCATAAAACAAATAAACAATAATTAAAAAACACTTTTAATAAATCATAATATAAAAAGCGGAATAAACTGTTAAAATAGAGATGAAATACCGCAACCACCACCGCCACTAATTTTATTTTCATATAAAAAGAAGATTTTAACTTTTCGCTCTCTTAAAACAATGTGATTTTTCATAAAAAATTCTATATAATGATATAAATGGTAATAATGGTAAAAGATTTATAAAAATGCTTATTCTTACTTATTTTCATTCAAATCAAATTGTTTCTTTCTCATTCAGGATGTCCAATAATCGTACGGGCAAAATGATCGATGGCTCGCTATCGGATACACAAACCTATGCTGAGGTTAAACCCGAGTACAGCACCTACGCGATGTGGCTGAAGCACAGCAACACGGCTGGCAGTCGTTTGTCCGAAGGCGATTCGCTTGAAAATATACAAATCGGCGGCAGCGGCAATTCCCCGGGATTGACGCGTCATGGACACAAGATTCAAATGCACCATCGCAACGCAGCGGCGGCAGCAGTAGCAGCGGCTGCAGCAGCCAACGCTGTCGGCTTGACGGGCAACGAGTCACCCTACGTGCAAAGTCCACGCATGAATCGCAGCAACAGCATTAGGTAAGTATTGAAAATTTTAAAAATTAAATGTTACATGTATTAAGACATGTAAAATAGTTTACTTTTTGTTGTTTTTTTTTTACTTTCCGAAAGACAGAAACTTGTGAAAAGTTGATGATCTTTTCTGTCGGACATTTTATTGATCTGAATGCCATTGAATTGTTCTTCAAATGTTCTTCACTTCTTTTTAACATTTTATTCAACCTTTTTATATCTATAATAATATTTCTTTATTAATTTTAAAATTTTCAATATTAATTGAACAGCTATTTCAAAGAAAGGACATATCCAAGGTGAAAACAAATCTAAAATCATTTAGAAATCGTTTCAAAAGTTTGAATCATCCTTTTAAATTTTTGTTGCAAATGTTTTAGTTTCTTTGCATTTAGATTATTCATAAAAGGAATTTATATGTTTCATCAACTTCAGCTTCAGCTTTACAAAAATATTGCTTAAATTAAATTAAACTAAATTAAAAACTAATTTAAAATTAAAACTTTAAAAAGTCGTATTAAATACTCATCGTTTTTGATTGCATAAGAAATAAAATCATAATTTATAACGATTAATATTACTAAATATTTAGATCCAGTTTTAAAATTGTAAATACAAGATATTTTGTTAAAGATCTTTTCTTATCTTCGAATTCATGTGCAACACATTTTAATGATGCATAAAAAACAGAGAAACGATTTACTGTCGATGGTGACTGTCGAAATTCCAGTTCACTTCATCGACGACATGAAGCAGCGACATGAATGACAGACGAGGAGCACATCTGCTCCGTAGAATATCAGCTGCAACATTGACATCCAACAACAATGACAATAACAAAACAACCGAACCCACCGACAGGACTTTCGCTCTAATATAACGAAAGAAAAAGAAATCTCAGAAATTCAAGCTCACAGCTCGTTGCATACTTTTGTGCATGCAAACTTGGTTTTTCGTTTTGTTTCTCTTTTTTTTTTTGTTTTTGTGCATAGTTACACTTCAACACATTCTCGCTTCAGCTCTTCTGCACGCACAAAGTGTCTAAAAATATGCAATGAATTGAAACAAGAAGAGTTGGAAAAACACAAGAACTAAGAAGGCAGAGTTGGTGGGGCAGGGAGAAAAGTAGGGAAGAGTGGGGAAGAGAAGAAGAAATCAAAGAAACAAAGTAAATGTTTGACAGGCTCAAAGTTTGAAGTGACATTTTGCGCTTTAATTTGCATACTTGTTGGCGCAAAAGAAACGAGAAAAATCGTTCTTCTTAAAGTTTAGACTTAAGAGTTGATGGAGGGAGATTTAGGTTTGGGGCTGAGGGTTCTAAGAAAGCAAAAAGTACAAGATTGTTGTATACTTTGAGTGGATGAGATGCTTATTTGCCAACCAAACAACAACTCTGATGGATTATTAAAATCTTTTGCCTTTTTTTTCAACTCGAGTACAAAAGCGAGCACAGAATAAGACTTTACTAAAGAGTCGCGAATACAATTTTTAAATTTTAAGTTTCAAAGAGTCATAGTAAAATACTTGTTTTTCTATTTTTAATTTGCGTAAGTTTAATATACTTATAATAATAGTTATAATAATAATAATAATAATAGTTAAACGGAATTTTGTGTCAATGCAGAGACGGGAGAAGCCACTTCACACTCTTAACCTGACTTCAGTCTAAAGTAAGGATTTTTAATCAAGAATACTTTTAGTAAGAATAATTTTGTGAACGTTCTACTGAGAATAAAATTTATTCTTCCAGAATTTGAACAACGCTTTTTCTAAAACTATTCCATTTTTATTTAAGTTTAAGTTTTAAAAGTGTTCAATTAGAGCAAATAAAATAAAAAATTATTCAATTTAGAAGAAGCCTAAAAGTATGCTACATATTTTTACCGAAATACTTGAGCTAATTTGAGGAACAGTAGACTACATTTTTTAAGTAAAGAAAACTGTATTAAAAATATATGTTTATGGTTTTGTGGGGTGGGAGATAGAAAAAGTGGCGGGGAGAGGAAGGAAGTCGATAGCAAGTCGTTAGTGAAATAAAGACAAATCTTTTGGAGTTGCTCTCAAATGACTTTCAGATGACAAACGACGATGCAGTGCGATAGAAAGCAGCTGGCCGCAAGAAGGAGATTTTTCAGTCAAGGTCCAGGTTCAGGTTGACTAATAAAATCACCTACCGAATGTCCACGAAAATGACAGAAATCAATCAAGTGACACTCTCATCACTTCTACCATACACAAGCATCCTCTTTTATACACATCCCCACAACCCCCCCCCCCCCCCCCCCCCCCCCCCTTGCATCAATCATTCTCCTTATGGCAGGATGTGCTTCTGTGTGGCTCTCCGTGTATAAAACCAGACTATTGCCAATTTCCGTTGTAGCACGGAAGTGGTTCTTCCATGAAGTTTTGACTGCAGCATAAGCGACCGTAGGGTACCCTAAGAAAGAAAGAGAGATAGATTCAGAGAGAGAGAGGGAGATTCAGAGAGAGAGAGATAGAGGCAGAAGGAGAGAACTGTTGATAACTTTATTAGACAGCTCAGAAGCAGAAGCAGCAGCAGCAGCGCATTTTTTATTTTACTGTTTCAGGTTACTCGAGTGCATTTGACTGAATGAAGTGGGAAGAAGAGAGAAACATGACTGAGACTAAGTGACTGAGTGACTAAGTGAGTGAGTGCCAGAGTGTGCGTTGATAAGAGAGGAAATAAGCCGTTAACTGTTGTCTGTCACTCTATTAGACACAGTTTTCCAGAACATTTCCGTTCTGAGCCGAGACGAGCCGACACATCGTTAGTGGTTAAGAAAGGGTGAGGAACATTTTTGAGAGGCTTATTTTGAGAGGTGAATGACATGCATGCATGCATGGTGTTTGCAGATTTGAACAGTTTGTTAAGAGTTGATTGAAGAAAACAAAAACAAAGCAATTTTGTAGGATTTCAGTTTTAAGCTCTTCATTTCCTAAATGTTTTGCTATTTTATTTCTTTGGTTGCTTTAGTTAATAAAAAAAAATAGGCGTAGCAGGGAATTAATTCATATAGAAAAAAAAAAAATAGGCTCAATAAAACTTCAAACTTCAAACTTCAACCAAGAAAACTTTACTGATCAAAAACTGCATGAAAATTAAATAAAAAATTTGCTGCTTATTTTATTTGCTTTATAAGTAAGGCTTTATAAGTATTGCTTCTTGCTTTTTATTCTCTCATTCCTTAAAAATTATATATTTTATTATTTATTCCTCCTTTCATATACTTATTCTCGTTTTGTTTTCTTCCGCAGATCCACCAAATCGGAGAAAATGTATCCCTCGATGCTGAGTCGAGCGCCCGATGTGGAAATTGAGCCTTATTATTGTCTGCCAATTGGCACGGTTGCGGCTCAAAATGGCGTCATGTCGGCGCAGATGGCCGCAGCGGCAGCGGCGTCCACGACGGCATCACATGATATCACAGGTCGCCAGCAGGCATCCGGTGGCGGCGCTCAAGGAGTGGCGTGGAGTCAGCCAACATCACCGACGCCACAACAGCATCGTGGTTTCGGTGGTCCTCTTTCGCCCACACAACAGCATGCGAATGCGTTGATGGGCGTGGCGACAGCAGCTGGTATGTCCGGTGGCGGTCCTGGCGTCGTTGGTGGCGGCATCGTTGGTTGTGCTGGAGGAGGCGGCGGCGGTAGTGTTGGCGGTCATCGTCTCACGTATCCAAAGAAAAATGATGAGGGTGAGTTTTTGAAGTTCCAAGGAATTTAATTTGAAATAATTTTTAAACTAATGAAAAAATTAAAATCTATTTCTTTTGGGTACAGTACACGGCAGCGCTGCTTCGTTACTCTCTGGCGGCAGTTCACTCTATGGTTCAGCGGAAGAGCGTCAAGCGAATGAAATTCGACGCTTGAAGCGCGAACTTCTCGATGCCCGGGAGCAGGTCCTGAGTCTGAGCAGCCAGCTTTCAACAAATGTAAGTAACTAGAACAATTAAATTAAAATATTTAAGTTTAAATTAGAATAATAATAAAGTTGATATAAATTATTCTTAGTTTAATATTAAAGGTGTTCTAAAACTAATAGAAAGGGTTTTTTATTAAAAATTTTACCGGAAATTTTATTTTACATATGTATGTATGTATGTCTGTAAATTCATTCATATATATTTATAAAAATATATGTATCTACATATGTATATATCATAAATTATAAATAAATGATAACTACAATATTATAAATATTAATTTTTATTAAAATTGTATTACTGAATTAATTTAAATTTTTAAATTAAAATTAAAATCAACTTCCAAAAAGCAACCAAAAAATTTACGAACCGCATGAGATTAATTATTGTTTGGAATCCAATCAATAGTTATTAATTTTCATTGCCTAACAATGTCATTCTGAACACTTCTGAACTGAAATATAATGCAAAAGCATTATTAAAAATAGCTCGTTAGCAAAGGAAAAGATTTATATAACTACCATTAAGTTTAGGGTAAAATAATTTTGTTTCAATTCTATTCTAGTGTTGAAAAGAATAAAAAAACTAAAAATAATTAAAAAGAAACTCAACTCGGGCTCGTCCGGGATTTGAACCCGGGACCTCCCGCACCCTAAGCGGAAATCATGCCCCTAGACCAACGAGCCGGTGATTACGTTGTTCACTAAGCAGAGCTTTCAGTCCGATTAAAGAATGCATTTTCGTTGATGTTTATTTTAAATGAATGAACCTCATATCATATACACTCAACTCTCTTTTTACACCCATTTTTTTACACGATTTCGAAACAACACGGTCAAAAAACTGGAACCAAACCTCCTTTTTTACACGATTTCATTTTTTCTACACGATTTTCAAAATTCCTTTTGGTTTCCTTTTGAAACTCTAACATCTGAATTAATTCGCGAGGGTTTGAATTTTGGCGCAAGTATGGAAGAACAAAAGTTCTCTTCGTTTCCTTTTTTACACGCTTTTCCAAAGAAAATTTAGCATTTTTTTGAAACAACACGGGTTTTTTATTTGCGGAACGAATCCTCTGTTTTTCCATAAGCTATGTATTTTTTTTACACGATTGTTTTTTGCTCGGCTCCTCGATGGAACGTATCTACCGTGAAAAACGGGAGTTGGGTGTATCGTAATATCGTTTGGAAAAAAATTGCATGTCGATTTTTAAAAAGCTTATTAAATAACTAAGGAAAAAACATGGTGTCAGAGAATCTGAATATGAAGTCAAATCCGTTTCTTCTTCATTGAGCTGTAAAAAAGAAGCAAAAGTCGAAAACAGTTGGAGAGTTTTTTTCTAAATGGCGTCAAAGTTTCTGTCGTAAGCTTGATAAATCAGTAGTTGAAAAGCATTGACAGGTGTGAAAAGAGTGGAGAAAAAAACGCTATGTGGCGAACCTGATAAGAAAAAGAAAAAGAAAAAACAAGAGAAACCGAAGAAGAAGAGAAACAGAACACTGTAAAAAATTTCTAAAATATTTAATTTAATTTAATTTAATTTAAATACATATGATAATCTTTGTTAAAAAATATTCAATTTTCTTCTGAATCCAAAAATAATTACATATTATTAAGTAATGTATGTATACTGTCAAAAGTCACGTTTAAGTATAATTTTTGAATTTTTTATGCTACTTTAGACTCACTAAAAAAAGCTTTCGCATTAAAAAATACAAAAAGAATAGAAAAAACATCGGACTTTAAAATGAAAAACATAAACAAGAACTTGAAACAATGTAAACGAAATCAATAAAAAATATCAAAAAACTCACGATTGTCAAAAAATCACGTTTAAGTAATTAAATGTTCATCACAATTTCATTATATTACAAATGCAGTTACTTTGTATTATTCGTCACTTTCCATTATAAATAATAATAAAAAAAATAAATTTATTACTTTGAGCTCTAAGCGAGAAATCGAAGCTGCTTTAGAAATCGCTTCAATTCGAATCTAATCAAAAGCTTCCTTTCATTCAACACAATATAAGAAATCAAGAAAGCTACAGAGATGTAGAACATTAATGAAATATGTATATGTACATTAGGATGGACCTTAGCTGTACTGGGCGAAAATTGTTCCATTCTATAAAGAAATAATTTCTGTAAAATATGAAGTTGATCGGATAACAGAAAGACGTGGCACATTCATATGAAACTTGCAAAAAATGCGAAATTTGTATCAACGAAAAGGAATGAAGCAAACATTTTTAATAATGGTTAAATGTTCTTCATATTCAAGAATATGCATAATATTAGTCATACAGTATAGCATTTTAGCATAATAATTCACTAATACCTGCATTTTTTAAATTATAGATATTAAATTTTATGCATCTTATTGTGAGTTTCCTTTTTTGTTTTTTTTAGTTATACAGAATGTTTCGCATAAGAGCAGACAAAAGGCTAGGGCATGTAGGTTGTGTCGAGACAAGAAAAAAAATCGTATGGGAGGGGGGGGGTTCATTTCCCCCGTTTAGGCGGGAGGGGCCATTTTCTAAAAATCGACTAAAAACCGGAAAAAAAATTATTAAAAAATATCGGCCATATCTGAATCACTTTCGCTTATTGGGTTTGAAAGTCTCTATCGGCCTCTTAACATCCTTTTTAAATTAGGTTCCTATGTCAAACAGTTTTTGAGAAAATTAATGCCAAAGTTAAAATTTGGAAATTTGGAATATTTGGAGAAAATTGGAAATTACGAACTAAACTCCTTCCTTTCTCAATATTTTTGCACCAGTAATAAAACACAAGTACCCAAAAAATTGGTGTTTGAAAGGAAAGTATGCTTCGTAATTTTTATTTTTCTCGGAAACTACAAAACATAGATCCTTCCGGTTTGAAGCATTCTCTCTAGAATTGATTAGAAAATTTTATGATCGGAAAAAAATGTATTCATAATATATTTTTAACGAAAAACTTGCGAACAAAAATTTTTTTCGCAATTTTTATTCCAAATTTGGCATTTATTCCCTATTTTTGGCATTAATTTTCTCAAAAACTGTTTGACGTAGGACCCTAATTTAAAAAGGATATTAAGAAGCGGACATTTGACTTTGAAAATCAGCAAGCAAAAGTTAAATTGATCTAACCATTATTTTCGGCTTTGTGATATAAAATAAATATAGAAACGCAATTATTTCTATTTCAAAACTTGGTGTTCGATGTGCCACGTCTTCCCGACGTCAAATCGATCTGAAATTTTGTACAAATTACTTTTTCATTAAATAGTAGAAGTTTAGAGGGCGGCGTGGTAAAAATGTTATGGTCGAAAAATAAGGTCCACCCTAATGTACATACATACAATATAATATGTATAATAACATACATATATACAATATATATAATAATATATACATAAATATTTTACAAACTTTTGTTCGCTCTTGTCATTTAAAAAATGTTGATTTTTAATTTTTGTTTTTTTAAATTTTCCTACTACTATTTTTCCTACGACTATTTTTCATACTACTATTTTTTTACTACTAATTTTCTTACTACTATTTTTATTGATAAAATATTCTTAATATTCCAACAGCACGTAGTACCCTTGGGTGTAGTATATACATATATATTATTATGTACATCCATATGTACAAATACATTGTATATAATCGTACATACATATGCATGTACATATGTACATATACATATATGAATGTCGATTCCCATCTATTGCATTCCTACCATATTTATTCAAGAAATACTCGTGCATCAATCAATTGCACTTCTATTCCTCTTCTTCAGAGTTGTTTTTCCTTTTTTCACTACTATTTTATGGGGTACTAAGGTTGATGTTGTTGTGTTTATTTCTTCTTTTTGTTGTTAGTGTCTGTTTAAGTTTTGCTTTGTTTTTATTTATTTTGCGTGGCTGCGAAAGTCGGATGCTGGTTAAAGTAGAAGTCGCCGCTGTTTGTTTTTGTCGTCCAAGGTTTTTCTTTGGTTTTATGGTTGTTTTTGTTGTTGTTGTTGGTCACTAGAAGGCAGAAGAAGAGAAGGAGAGTGGAGGAAAAGGAGGTAGATTCCACTCGCATCTCTCAGATGTTTCAGCACTTTTATGGTATCTTTTCCCGTTCATGGTCTTGGTAATGCTTGAATCGTTGTTGTTGTAATCGTTGCTATTTTTCTTTCATTCTCCCCTCTCACTCACTCTTATTATTTTGAGTGTACTCTGCTCTACTCTTCTGTAGATTTTCAGTTTTAGTAAAAATGTTGCGGTATCCCAGAGTTTTTGTTGTTTTTTTCTTCCTCCACAGCAGCTCTCTAAAACGGTACTAAGATATTTTCTATGTTAGGGTTGCCGTGTTGTACATCGAAGACTTGTTTCGAATACATTTTTTGGTTGTAAATTTCTTAAGAGAATCCAAGAAATATTACTCATTTCAATCTGATTATCGTCGATAGTCTAACTTTATTTATTAGTATTTTTTAATTTCAATTTTACTTTTAATTTTTAAATACATATTTGAAAAGAATTTTAAATAATTTCTTCTTCAATATTTGTCTGTCAACTTTTTCCCTGACGAAGGATTTTACTTCAAAATACTTGAAAAAATACAATTACTCGTATTAAATAAACTCATTGAGCACACTTGAGAGATTCAAGTCATTTAAAGACATGCTAGAAAAACCATTCATCAAATGAATCAAGAAAAAGTCACTGCTTTATTATCGTTATGAATAATTTTCAAATCATGTGCAGTACAACAAAGAAACGATAACAACAACAACCATAACTAAATACGATCCGTTTTAGGTATTCATTCGCATAAAAATAGCTGAGTAAATTTAATTTTTCATCCCATAAAATACATTTAATTTATTCTGTTCAGCTCAGTTGGCAAAAAGAAGTGTAAGAATAAAACACAAACTATAATTGTATGCATATGGCAACGCTTTGAATGGAATTACCAGAGTAAACAGTTTTTGAAGAATCTTCACTCTATCTATCTCTCTCCCTCTCTGAGTACGAGTTCGATAGAGTTGAACGGAGTTGTTTACATATGTTTTGAGTTTCAATTACATGATTTGTGTAAATGCAGATGTGATTATATCATGTCGAATAACTTCGGCATTTTTTTAAATAACTACGAATAATCTATGAAAAATAAACATCCAAAAAAGTACTCATACTTTCAGTGTCGTATTAGCATGAGAAATTCTGAAAATAAACCTGACAAATTTCAAGGGTTCTTGTTTCTGTCTATTGTAATTCTCCGTCTCTGTGTCTCTCTCTTTCTCTCTGTCTGTTCCCATCTGTATATCCCGTCTTTATCTATGTATATATCTTCATATTTCTACTAATTATTGCTTTAATCAAAACTTTTCTCTTCCCTAAAATGAAAAGTTATTAAAACATCGTTCGATCTCCAATTCCAATTTCAATCCAATCCAATTTCAACTAATAACCTCTCTCCTTCCCTTTCCATTTCTTCTTTTGTAACAATCCATTGTAACTGTCCTTAACTTTACCTGGCATTTATTTTGATTGGACACTTTTTTGAAAACTTACCAAAATCATTTCCTCTTTTTTTTCTTTCCTTTTACCTCCCTTTTTTTTTCCTTTTAGCTCCCGTTTTTCTTTTCTTTTTTCAATATTTTTTTACGAGAAACCTTTCTCAGTTCTTCATGCTGGCCAAACAAAATGCTCTTCGCTCATCCATTCATTAGAGTGGCAACCAACCAACTTTTTCAACAAAAGTTTTAACTGATGGCAGCTTTGTTCGGTTCGGCTCCATTCTAAACTTAATAAAGTAGAATTCGAGCCAAATTTCAGCAGTTAAACGGGAGCGAAACCGAAGTGAAAGCTGAGAGAAACTTTACCTTGTTTAGAGCCCTTCGAAAACGGAGTAATTTTTGAGCTTTCCAATTAAAAGTTTCAATCACTAATTTAGTAGTAGTTTATGTATAAAAGTGGATCGTCTTCCCTTCTAATGATTAATTGGTCAATTCAATGGTTTTTACTTTAAAGTTGCATTATTTTTGAAAATCTTTTTTATTCATCTTTTTGGATTTATATTTTCACTCAATTAGTTTGAAATTGCAAATCTGTTGAGAACTCAAATCAAATGATGTGTAGCTTTCATATTTTCTGACTCTTGCTGCGGTTTCATGCTATCAGTGTCACAAACATTTGATCGAAATGAAATGAATGACTGAATGAGTGAATGAGTGAGAGTGATGAGCGAAGTTTGACTGACGTTGAGAAATATTGACGGGAAAACTTAAAACTGCCGCAAAATGTGTGCGGTTTTTAATAATTTGAGACGAGATTTTAATGACATTCGATCTGCTGTCAGTGATGATGAATGAAAGGAGAGAGAGAGAGAGAGGTATAGTGACAGAAAGAGATAGAAATAAATGTAAACGAGACTTACTGACGCACATTACGATAGATAACTTTTTAGATACAAAATACGAGTATATACTGTACCATTATTATATTACATATTTTAGTTTAAAAGTTAAGCTTTTATGTTTAGTTCAACTATTATTATATTATAGTTAAATTAAATTACATAAAATGGAAATGAAAATAAAATAAATGGAACTTAGAAGTTAGTAAACCTGACTTTAAAATTAAAACAAATTATTTAAGTTGAAGTCTTTAAACATAAACTGGATACACAGTCTTCAAAGAATTTTAGACTTGTATTGTTTTTGTTTGCCGTGTTTGTTTTCTGTATTTATTCTGTTACTGTTTTCTTGTTTATGGGACATTACCACTTTTTCTACTACTATTTTTATTTCTACTACTTGTTTTTTAACGCAGCTCATGTGTATTTCTGTGTTTTTTTGTAACCCATTCCTTCCCTCTCTACCACTCTCTCTCTCTTTCCTTCTGGTTTTCTTTTCGATTTCAATAGATACTTCAAATATTATTTCAATAACTGAAAAGCTGTTCATAAAAAGTTGGACAAACAGATTTCATTTGTTGACACAACAATGATTTGTAGTACGAGTACTTTATATTAGTTGATGTTGTTATTGTTGTTGTTGTTGTTGTTGTTGTTGTTTGTGTTCGTGATGTCGCTGTTCCTGCTTTTTTTCCTTTGTTTGCTTATTTTTCTGTTGCTTCTCGTGCGTGCGTATTTTAGTTAAACGTTCGATTTAGAAACTCACTAAAAATAAAAAAGTGGCATTTCTAAAAAAGTTTTTTATTTGTTTTTGTTGTTGCTTTTACCAAAGGTTTCTCCTGTTGTTTTTTTTATGTAGGCTACGAAACCAGATAAGAAAATGTTTGCGCTCTAAAATGTTGATCTACTCTGTTGTATTCAAAAACAACAACATTCTTTTCTTGTGTCTGTTGGTAGTTGTTTTTCATATTGTTCAATATTTGTACAACATTACAAAAGATGCAACAATACAAAAATAAATTCATTTAAATAATAATACATCAAAAATGTACCATAAAATAACTCCACTTCAAAGAAATGAAAATGAAACCGAAACGAAACAATTTTTTCTCTTGCTTTATCTTGATTTAAAAAGCTTCGAATAATTTAGATGAAACTCGTAAAAGTCAATTTTAAAAACGAAATTCATGAAATTAATGAATACTTACTGGAATGAAACTTTATGAAAAAGTTTTAAGAATGGTTACAAAACCATTCAAAATTTTTTTATGAGACTAAAATGAATCATTTTGGAATAATTTTGAAGTGTTTGAATAACTTTATAAGCTTCCGATAAATCAAGAATACTTTTTAACATTTATTCGTAAATTAATTTAAGCTTTTTGTTTTAATTAAGTTTGAATATTTTATCGTATATTGTTAGCGAATCTCAAAGCTTTAAGGGCTTTGCTTCAAAAGGCATTTATCAATTTAATGAGCCGTTTATCAAAATTCTATAAATATTTTTAACAATAAATAATAACTTAATAATTTTCTCTTTTTTTCAGGTAAGTTTGACGCTTTTTTACTACCTTTGATTAAATTTTGTAAAATATTAATTCCAAAGCAAGTAAGTGTCAATTTTAAGTTATTAAATATTATTAACTACCAATTTAAATGCGATACTGTGAATTTTATGTTACAGTAATTAAATTATTACAAAAATTAAATAATTATTATTACTCTTGATGTAAATACTATTGTCAATATTACTCTCAATATCATTGTCAATATTACTGTCAATATACTGAGTATTACTATAATATTCTATGCTTCCATTATATTTTTTATCCTCAGAAACTATTTAACTATGTTGTTGTTATTCATAAAAATCCGACGTTAACATTTTATGGGTGGATTTCCATCGCTTATTTTAATGTTCGGAGCCTCGCAAGTACTCGTAAAATTTATGTGCGTGTGTGTGTGCCAAACATTTCCCACCGGATTACATAAAAATAAAAATATTATACTGCATCAGAAAAAGAAAAAAAGCAACAACAGAAACACATAACTTGGCTTTGATTCGGTCGCCGAAGCGGCTGTTGTAATAAAATGAAAATTCGTATAAAGTATGGCAGGGTTGCCAACGAAAAAAAAAAAAAAAAAATAAGTAAACCAAACTTTGAACTAAAAGAAGGAGATAAAAAATATAAAAAAATAAAATAAAATAAATCCTGGTTGCTGGAAAAATTAAAACATCAATTGTTTGCTTCAAAAATACACAAAAACCAATCAGATCTCATTTCAGTTCTCTATCAAAATTTAAGTAGTCATCTTAAATCCCGTTTTGGGGCCACCGAACCCCATTTTACCCCGCTCATAACATTGTTTCATTGTTCCTTGAATAAATGTGAGATTAAAAAAGGGGGAAAAACAAAAAAAAACTATTTTTTGGCGCCTGTGACACTTTTTGGCGTCTCGACGTCTGATGTCAGGATCAATGTTTTTTCTTGTTTGGTGTCGTCCTGAGCGGCGCCGCTAACAAGCTACAACAACAACAACAACGATACCAACAACAAGCAAGACCGGCAATAATAATGAGCACAGCGAATAACAACAGCAACAACAACATTGCATATGCATGAATTCTGTCGCTTTTCCTCGGTTTTCTTTTTGTTTTTATTGTTTTTTTTTTTTGTTTATTCTACCAGCCAGCCAACGAGTGTCGCTGCGTCGTCATTTTGGCGCCTCAACTTTTATTTGGTTTTTCCTTCCTAGACAACAATAAAAATACCAACAACAACAACAAGGATAACACCAACGACAACGGCAACAACGAGGAAGAACAAGAACAACAACAACAACATATCATATCATCATATCAATTTTGTTCTTGTAATATTTAATGTTATCCTTGTTGTTATTGTCGTCGTTGTTGTTGTTATTGTTACTGTCGCCTTTAATGTTGTTGTCGTTGTTGCCGCCGTAGTTGTTGTTGCTAATGTCGCCTCTGTTGGTCTCTGGTTCCTGTTGTTGTTGTTGTTTCTGTTGCTATTATTGTTGTTCTTCCTGCTGTAGTTAGTGCTGTTGGCGTTGTTGTTGTTGTTGTAATTTTTAGCGATTTAGTATAACTCAGTGACTATGATTTCATTGCGTGTTCATTGGCAACGCGAATCAGTTGTTCGTTAGCATGCGACGCACTCGTTCGATATTCGGTTTTTCCGGTACAGTTATTTATTGTATTTATTTTGTATTACTTATTTACAAAAAAGAAGGTGTTTTAAAAGCGTTTTTTAAGGCGTCTTCTTTGCTTTGTCTTTGAACTAGTTTGAAATTTTTATCGGTTGTTGTTTTGCTTAAAAGCAACCAGTTTTAAAGACGTTTTAAGGATTATTCAATTCAAAAGGATGTCGAAATAAAGTGGACAAAAAGGAAAAATAATAAAATAATAATATATAAAAATTGTATATTATTTAAAATTCAAACAAAATCAAATCAATTTAATACGAAATAAAATGCAGTTAATTGTATTGAGTTGAAGAAATTGATTAATTATAATTATTACATAAAAAAACGAGTTGGTTTAAAGAGTTATAACGAGTTATTATTTAGTCAAGATTATTTGAAAAATACTTTAAAAAAGTGAAGACAGAGAAATTAAAAAATTGATAATAAAAAACTAAACAAATGATTATTTCATTATTAAAAAAAAATGGTCAACAAAATTTATAAAAAACTATTTAAAGATTGTATTATAGTTTTGCTCCACTGTAAAGCAAACATAAAAATTGACACCAACCCCGCCATCATCGCCACCTGCGATCGAACAGCTGTGTGCTCACTCTCCTCTCTCCCTCCTCTCCATCTGACATAACCAACATTCTCACGCTCTATCTTTTTCGTTTGTGTTGCTCTATTGTTTTCTCTTCTCTTTCAATATCGCGCTCTCAACATGTTGCCGAGCAACATTTGTGACTGTCGACAACGAGCATATATTCGTAAAGAGATTGCATGAAACATTTGTTGCCGGCAACATCGTGATTTCATGTGTGAAGATTAGAGCCGCTGTTAATTAGCAGGACTTAGCACTGTAAAGAACAAAACATCTCTGTAAAGCAGAAAACCGAAGATAAAAACGAAGTTCTTTACAGAGTACAAAACTTCCATTGTATTCTGCGCTGGTAGCAAAGCAAAATTGGATGATCTACTAATGAGTGAGTGGTTCGGAAGATCTTTTCTAATGAGTATGAAGGGATCGTAAAATCGACTTTGCTTCAGTTATATTGCACTATCAATGCTAGCGAATATGATGAAGTGTGAAAGGAAGAATGGATCAATTCGTGGAGTATAGCGGGCAATGAGAAGAACGGTGAGATTTGTCTTCTTTTGCTTGTCTTACAATAACAAACCATGTGCAGCCGTCCGTCCGCCTGAAATCGTTTCAAATTTTTCATTTTATGGTTTTTGAAAGGAATGTTTGCTTTTCGTAGCTTTGTTCTGCTTCTTTTTCGATGCCCAAGCTTTGTAAAGCGCTGGCACGATCTGCGTTCCGGGCATAGCGTGCTGTTGAAGAATTTGTTTTTGGACAGAAGATCTATTTAGTCGGCATATCAACAAATTGAATACGTTATACGAGTAACACTAAAATATTAATGGAAGCAAACTTATGGAAATATTTATATTATATGTCTGTGGTAATACAAGGTATAATTTGAAATAAATCTACTACAGTCTAATAGCCCCGATGTTATTAGTAATACTTATTAAACATTATTTTACAACACTTATTAAGTAACATTATATAAATTACCATTCATATATATGAAGCTAATTTTTATTATTTATTATTATATTATTTTTCCAAAAGTCTTCGCATTTTTACATCCGCCATTGATCCAGGTTTTGTTCGTTTTTTTGGGGTAATTTTCTCGGTTTCTTTCTGTTTTAGCCACTTTGACTATTTTCGAATTAGAATGGAAATTAGATATTTCAAAATTTGTTTAATGTGGCCAAAACAATTCTCATTTGGATTAAGCCATCCCGGGAAAGAAACGTTCGAAGAAAGATCCTAATACAAAATTTCTGTATACAAAAAATTACAGTGAAACGCAACCTTATTTGCAAAACCCCTCCGATAACTTTTTTAATACATGCTTACAGCACTTTGCGATTTGTTTTAAAAAAGCTCTTTTTTTAAAAAAGTTGCCATGAGTCGCATTTGCAAGAAAAAAATTATACAAGAATTACTTATACAAGAAAATTATACAAGAATCAATAAGTATTACTAATGACATCGGGGCTATTAGACTGTAGTAGATTTATTTGAAATTATACCTCGTATTACCACAGACATATAATATAAATATTTCCATAAGTTTGCTTCCATTAATATTTTAGTGTTACTCGTATAACGTATTGAATTTGTTGATATGCCGACTAAATAGATCTTCTGTCCAAAAACAAATTCTTCAACAGCACGCTATGCCCGGAACGCAGATCGTGCCAGCGCTTTACAAAGCTTGGGCATCGAAAAAGAAGCAGAACAAAGCTACGAAAAGCAAACATTCCTTTCAAAAACCATAAAATGAAAAATTTGAAACGATTTCAGGCGGACGGACGGCTGCACATGGTTTGTTATTGTAAGACAAGCAAAAGAAGACAAATCTCACCGTTCTTCTCATTGCCCGCTATACTCCACGAATTGATCGATTCTTTCTTTCACGCTTTACTTGGCTTCCGAGTGCTGGATCGATCTCTTCTTACGCATATTCGCTTGCATTGTTAGTGCAAAATGACAGAAGCGAAGTCGATCTTGAGATCCTTTCATACTCATTAGAAAAGATCTTCCGAACCACTCACTCATTAGTAGAGCATTCAATTTTGCTTTGCTACCAGCACAGAATACAATCGAAGTTTTGTACTCTGTAACGAAGTTCGTTTTTATCTTCGGTTTTCTGCTTTACAGAGCTGGTTTTTGATTACAGAGCTATGTCCTGCTAATTAACAGCGGCTCTAATCTTAACACATGAAATCACAAATGTTGCCGGCAACAAATGTTTCATGCAATCTCTTTACCTATTTATACTCGTTGCTGTCGATCGCTGAGCACTCACAAATCCTCACTGATCTTGCTCAACAAAACTTCAAAACTTCAGTCTATCGGTTACTCTCACAGATAAATGTTCTTCTATCGGATAGACTTCTGTCGCTACCGAAACTCGCACCGGATTCGTACCCGTCGTATCTCGCGTAGAAACGCGCAACAACTACACAGTTGTTGGTATTTTTTTCCTTCTTATGATCATACCAAAAACGAAGCAGAAAAAATAAATGGTAGTTCAATAATACAATAAATACATAATATTAATAATCGGAAAAAAACATCTCAAGATTGTTGTCTTGCGTTGTGTTGAATAATCGATTTCGAGTGTTTATTTTATTGATTATCGAGTCGAAGTGACATTTTGACGATAAAAAGTTAACAAGGTTAGAAAATGTGCAGAGTAGAAGCATGAAAATAACGATATTGATTTGGTCAATTGTATAATAATACGGACTGACTTGCTTCTGAGTGTGAAATAAAAACCAGACCCTTAAATGGTGTTTTTTTAGTAAACTGTTTGTGTTTTTTTTTTTACTTCTTTTGGTACCATGTACTTCTTTTTTTTAAAGGCGCGTCTTGTCTACTTTGCGATGATCGTGACTCTGATCTCTGTCTGGATTAACGTGTATCTACTGTTGTTGTTTTCTGTGTTGTTGTTGTTGCAATGGATTTATCAAAGATTGACTTAAAACATAACAAGAATTATAAGTACAAACATAAAACGAAAATAATTAAAAAAAAACAAGACAGACATTGCTGAATACTCATTAAAATTAAAGAAAAACTTGCATAATTATTTAATATGTTAAGATTAAAATTACTCAATAGAATTTATTACTTTTTTATCAGATTTTTTATTAAAATTAGTTCTAATCTTTAATTCTTACGATTTCATTCTTTTATTCAGACAATTTCAATTAATTGTTTTGAAATGTTTCGCAGTGTTTCTGTACATAATTTAATAATTAAATTAAATAATTAATTCTAATTAAACTCAGATCAAATCCAGATTAAATTATGATAAAATTCGTATAAAATCCAGGTTAACTTGAGATAAAATGCTGACAAACTGCAGATAAATTTTTAATGAAATAAATGAGTTAAATTAAACTAAGATTACTAACTAATTTAAGTCACTTAACAACAACAAGAATAACCAAACTCTAATCTGTTCACTCTTCTTCTTTATCACCAAAAATAATCTTTTTTTTTGTGGGGTACAAAACCTTTCATATACGAATGATTACAAGGAAATTGTTATCAACAAAAATTTAAAAATACAAGTGATCACGTAACATGAACAAATAATAAAGAAAATAAAAAGACAACAACAACAGCTACAAAGAAATACAATTTATATAAAAGAACAAAACACAAATATTAAAAATGTTGTGAATTTTAAACGCAAACAAAGAAGATCATAATTAAAGCAAATAAATTAAGTTACAAAAACAGATAACGTATTTTAATGAAGAACAAAAGATTCTTTAACAGAATGAAATGAAGAATAAAAAAATGTGCGATGAAAATTAATTAATTTTCTCAATCCACCATCTTCAAGAAGGAGATGTTGTTATCATCGTTATTATCGTCATCATCATCAACGTTTAAACGAAATCCTGTACAAATTTAAATTAACCAAAAACCTAACGAAAAGTCCTTTTATGTGTTTTTTAAGTCCATTTTGAAATGTTTTTTACAACCGATAATTAGTGATAAATGTCTTAACTTTACCTTTATAACCTTTATCATTATCGTATTCATCGTCATTATCTGCTTCATCATCATTATCTTCACCCTTATCATCATCACTACCGTTATCTTTATCATCATCAGTCATCGTTTTTGTTACTTTATTTATTTTTATTGATGCTCCGTTTCCTTTCTCAAAAAATGTTGCACAATCAGCGGGAATGAAATGCAACAAAAAACCGACTAAAACAATAACAACAACAACCACAACAACAACAAAACTGCTCACTACAGTTCAACGTTTTTATTGTTTGTCATTATCTGCATGGAAATTACAACAACGAAAACAACAACAACTGCAAAAAACGGGAATAATGGATTACTTAATGGAGCATGAAACGGAATACACAACCAAACACACCAACAACAAGAAAATAAAACAAATAAAATATAAAATAAAAATAATAAGAAAGGAATTCTTTCAGCATTGAAGGAAAAAAAAGCGAATACAATCTTTTTTAAAAAATTGCATAAAAATGATACACATTCTGCGGGTATAGAAAAAGGAACTCTTTTTCCCCGCTCTTCGTGGATTATATTATATCTATGTTGGTATATTGTTTCTATTATTTTTTCGCATTGTTGTTGTTGTTGTGGATCGAGGGGAAAAACCGAATCAAGCAAAAATTAAAAAACAAAAACAAAATGAAAGGAAAAGAAAAGTTCAAATGAAAATAGAAGAGAGAAAGAAAAATTGGGGTGCAGAGTAAAAAAAAAGTTAGTTTGAACGTGTATCAACTCGCCGACACTCGGCGGAGTTATGCGCAAATTGACGGCAAATTATTGCCGCTGCTAGATTTTTGCCACATCAATTTATGGTACATTTTTTTCTGTAATTTGTAGACAATAGAAAATAAGGAGCAAAAAAGGAGCGCAACCGCAATTTTAATGGTTGATGAGCTGAGTTTATAGTTTTTTAGTTATTCATTACTTTATACATGAGTACATGTATGTACATTTCCATTAGGGTTATTTATTTTTTTTTTATAGATTGTATTTGAAGTCTACATATTTTGAAAGTTTTGAAATTAATGTTTGTGACTTAAGTAGATATTTTGAAAGCACTCATTCTATATTAACATCATTAGGGTTTGTTGGAGCCTCCGATGCACTCCTCCACTTCAGCTCCTCCGATCCCCTTCAACCCTCTGCTCGCTAGTGAAGTACTTGCATTAATTGCATCGAGTGCTCTTTAGCGACGATGATGATGATTTGAAGGAAGCACTTCAACCACCTTCAAAAACAATTTCTTCATTATAAGAAAGCAAGTCAGACATGCAACACTAATTGACGTATAACACACATACTCAGTTTCCGGCATCTAAAAACTAAAAACTCTCGACATCATCAGAATTAATGTACAACCTCTGGGAATCTTTAAATAGACGTTTTGTATTTCCTGACAGACACGGAAACCTTCCAAAAATATGATACAACCTCCCACAGACTTGATAATAATCCCATGGAGATCACGAAAATCTCTCAAAGACACAATAGTAATCTCTTAAGGACATGATGATAATCTTTAGTGAGTTATTTCCCACGGAAGTTATAAATAATCTCTCGCAGATATGAAAATCTCTAGCAAGCATTTGAATCTTCTTCAGGGACGATAATATGTATCTCATGGATATGAGAAGTTCTCAAGGATATGATTATCTCTTATCGTATTTTAAATCTTCAGGAAAGACACAACAAGTAATGAACTCTCTCTTCCTTCCCTAAGAATATGTCAAAATACTTCCGTCATAAAATCGTATCCTGTTTTGCGGTATAAAGTTACCAGTAAATTCAGTGTATATACATTTATGGATCTCCTTCCGGAGATGGCGTCTTTCTTATGGAACCTATCTATTATAATAATTCATACATATGCCCGAAAATACCGTAAAGCAATCAATTAGACGAAAATACAAGCAGCCTCTTGAACTTAACGAATGCATGTCGGCATACTGGTAAACCTCAAGCATGTATAAAATATCAATTTCCCTAAAATATGAAATACAAAAACCAATGAGGGTGGAAGGGGGGAGTAAACACTTACTTCGTCATGGTATTCATGCATGCATACCGATATTTAATTGATAGCTTGGTGAGAAACTATATCGAATCGAGCTGATGGTACATTATATTGCAGAGTACAAAAAAACGTATTGAAAGATACACAGCGAAACATCACGCAGATGTTGATGCTGCTGCTACATTTGAAATACCAACAAAAACAACAGAAGAGCCATTACAGACAACAACAAAACCAGCCACAACTACAGCAATCACAATAACACAAGAGAGAGTCCTTTCGGTGGTTGTCTGCAGAGTTCGAAATTTGAAACATAAAAGCATTTGTCTGTCTGCCAGTCTGTCCGCCAGTCTGCCTGCCTGTCTTCCTGCCATTCTGCATGGTCCATGGTATTTCCTTTTGTTTCTTCCTTCGTTTTTATGGTTTATTTTGTATCTACCAAAAACATGTGGTATCTCTAAAAGATTAAAAAGTTGAGATAGTTTTCTGCAGTTCGAAAAGTTCAAGTGTGACTTAAATCACCACCGAATCACCAGAGATGACTTAAATAATTGAGACACAAATAAATGAGACGAAAATAATACTGAAATCATGAAACAAATAATATCATGTTGAAATTAATTCAAAAATCGTAATTAACAAAACTTAACGACAGGTTTTTAATGTTAGTGAAAGTTCTATGACCTTATAATTTGATGATGATGATGAGATGAACGACCTTATAATCAATTTGGTTCTAAACGTATTAATCACATTTCTGATAACTTAACGAAAGTATTTCACTTAAGAAAAGTAGTAATTAAGTAAAACAAAGTGCTAGTATGAATGAAAAGGATTCTGTGAATACGGAAATCTTAACATATTTTCTTAAAGTTTTAAATAATTTTGTTACTTTTGTAGAACTTAACGAAAGTAACAGCATTCCGCAACAAGAATAAATGAATTTAATGAAAATAATTGTGCAAAAAATCATCTCAATAACAATACAATTTATTTTTGTTGTTGTTACATTTCATTCAGATTCATTCCTCATAAAAACTTTTTTAAACCGTTTTTTTTTGTTGCTTTGCTTCCAACTCAACGTCAATCGTTAAAAGTTGTTGTTGAATTTAACAAGAAATTAATTCGCAACATCAAATTAATTACAATGGTTGTTTTTTTTTTATTAAATCTGCAGCCAAACCAATTCAACGGTTCTGATTTTTTGGTCCTGTCATTCTTTCGTTCAGTTTTTTAATGGCTTTTTTAATGGCTCAATGGTTTGTTCTTCACTCAGTAAAGCATGAAAACATTAACAGTAAAACCATCGCAAATCGATTCGGTCCAAATCAATTTATTTAATACAACAATAACAACAACAATTTGTTCACTTCTGCTCTTCACCAATTTACTGCAATTTTTATCTGATTTTAATTTTATTTTTTTTATTCTGTTATGGTTTCTGTAAAGTAAAATCATAAAACAAAACAGGCAAAAAAACTTAACGAAAAACGCATGAACAAGCAAACAGAATCGCTTTTTAATTAGAAATTTTGTGCTTTTGTCTGGTTTTTCTGAAAGGACAAAAAACATGTTTCATCAAGATAACAACAACAATAATTATATTAGCAACACACTTATAATAATGGTACCAGTAACATTGTTGCTTTAATAGATGGTTTCAACTTTATAAAAGTTGGATTAATTTTTCTTTAGATTATTATTAAAAGTCTGCTTAAAATCCTAATAGTTGAAAACCCCTTAAAATTGAATAGAACCCCTTAAATAAAACTTTTTTATTCTACGATATACCAATTTATTAATTTTTACTGTACTATCATTTTTACTTACTATCATTCATCCACATGATACATTTTCCCATCAAGTTGACCTTTTCTTTTATAAATCTTATCGTTTCTCTCTTCTTAGAACTTCTTTCTCACGCTCTAAAAAAATATCGGTTCTAACTTTCAGTCTTCTCTTGTCTTCTTTCATACACCTGATCTTATCTCCATCTGTCGTTTGATTCTTCTTCTTATAGTTCTCATCTCTCATTGTTTATCTACGCCCCCTTTCCCCCCTCTCTTTCTCAACTATTTCTCTTTTCCACTTTAATTAAGGTACCATTCATTAATTATATGCGCCCAAGTTAATCCTTAATCATGCATGATAACCTGCTTTTCACATCAACTACAAAACAAAAACAAAGACTTGTAACAAAATAAGTCAACCGGGGATTTTTTTTTTTTTGGTTTTGTTTTTAATTTTCATTCTTGTATAGCTTCTGAGCATAGCTGAAGATCCACTGCATGCAAGTTAGTCCAAGCCAAGTAGCATTCAGAAGCACCTCTTGAATTTTCATTAAAATTTCCACTCATGCAATGATAAGTAATAAAAGAATCTACCTGTTCACTAAATATCAAACAACGATACAGTACCGTAGATTAGTTCATTAGCCTTTAAAGTTGTTGTTCTCTTTCCCTCTAATACCGAAACAATGTACTCGTATACAACACACAGAACGTGCTTAATTTCCTCCCAAACATGTGTCCATGTAGAGTTAGAGAGAAAGAAAGAGAGAGAATGAGAGGTAGAATAGGAACGACAGGGAGGTAGAATGGAAGATCGGTTGAAAGGAGAGAAAAGTAACCTTTTGAGGTAGCTTCTTTATAATTAATACTTCAACCGAAAAACAACAAAACAACAAGAACATGTTCTCTAGTAATGAAATTTGTATTATGAATTCTAAATAAATTGTTTGATTATGAAAGCAAAATAATTCAAAGTGAATAAATATTAAATATTCAATTGTCAGGCTTTTTTAAGTGTCAATAAAATTCAACTCAATAAAAATTGCCTCAATCAAAGTCGTTTCATTTCCTTATCTCTATCTTTCTCTATCTCTGTCTCTCTCTTTCTCTCTCTGTTTCCCTCACTCTTTATCAATACTGCTCTTTTACTTATGTCGTCATTGTATATCGTCTTTGTTTTCTACTAAACATTTTGATTTTTTTTTACTTGAGGTTTACTTTTCAAAGTAGGCTACGACGTTGAGTTCCATATTTTTATTGATCATCATCAAGTGTTTGTTTAAAGAAAACATGAAAATTTTATAACCCAGTTACACTTGCTTGTTTGTTTGTTTCTTTATTTGACAAACAAAGATGTTGTCTGCATCATGTTGCTAAGTGTAAATTTATGAAATGAATGCCTTTATGAAGGTTCTTCAAATGTCAGCGACTCAAAAGGGTTTTTTTCATTAGGGTTTTCTTTAAGTGGGTCATAAAACGTCGAAAAGGTTTTAATGCATTTGGAGAAAGAGAGATTATTAAGTCTTCATGTTTACAGAGAAGATTGAAGGATTTTACATATACTTAAATTTATTTTTATGGTTTATTTGGAAGATATACGTTTCTGATATTTTATTTTACTGATCTGTTATATAATAAATCAATAAATATATACTTGTAGATGCATACATATACATGTAATATACCAACTATTATTGTTGTTGCAAGATATATTATTGTTCCTTCTCATTCTTTATAGAATTCTGAGAAAAGAGTATCATCATGAACCTTAGACCTTTACTCAACTCCCGTCTCATCTCACCCATTCCCTAATCTTTCCTTTCCTTTCAGTTCCCTTCTCTTCCACTTGTCCTTGTTTCTTTTGGTTTTCTTCCGACAAGCAATCTTTAACTGTTGCAAGTCTTAGCTTCTTTGCAGAGTCGTTGTTGCTGATGGTGGACTCTTCTTCTCGATCCATCAATTTTGCGAGCACACAAAGCAACAATGTAATATGCTTGCAACTCCCCCGACTGAAGCCAATCTGAAGCAATGATGATCGTTTGAAACGGCCTTAGATTGTGTTTTCATAGTTCGCAATTTTGTCTTTCAATCTTTTCGTCTCTTTTCGAATTCTCTCACTCTCTCTCTCTCTCTCTCTCTCTCTCTCTCTCTCTCTCTCCCTCTCTCTCTCTCTCTATCTCCTTCTCGCTCTCTCTCTATCTCACTCTTCCTTTCTCTCTCTTATTCCTAATGTAATTTTAGCTCTCTGTAAGTTTGTTTCTGTATCGCATTGCTTCTTATTTTATAATTCTCTGACTGTCGATCGTCTCCTCTGTTAGTCTGTTTGTCTTTCTGTCTGTTTGTCTTTCTGTCTGTCTGTCTTTCTGTCTGTCTGTCTGTTAGTGTGATTACCCGCTTTTCATTCTATTTGCATCTCTTTTTGCTTTACTTTCTGTGTCTCTCTGACTTCCTGACTGCATTTCCTCCATTCCTGTAGGTCTGTCTATAGTCCCCTATAGTCCCCTCCGTCTGTCGGTTGACGTCTTTGCCCCTCATTCGCCCTTTCTTTCTGGTTACATCTCAGCTGTTGCAATTTTTATTGCGCATGCGTGAACGTTAATTTCATGTGACACAGCGTTGGGGGCCTTCCAATTCTCAATACTTAACGAAACTACTTTTCTCATTCCCCCCCTCCCCCCCCCCCCCTCACTCTTTCCCCGTCCTTTTTGCTCTTCTTTTTCTCGAGTATTTTTTCTAGTTTATTTTTTTTTTTCTCCTTTAATGTCACTTAACGAAATTTAAACGGAAAAATGTCTCTGGGTTTCAATGCATCCATCGCATTATATTTGAAATTGTTATTCCGCGCATCAACTCATCGTCATCATCATCGTCATGATCATCATCATGATTATCATCCGTTGACAATGAAATTTCTCTCTACGTTTTGTACATTGAAACTGCTTAGCATTGTTGTATTGCATTTGTTGTTGTTTCTTTATTTCTCTAGAAAAGGTTTTTTCAACTTGTTTATTACTTTGTTGTGAGCTCATTGCTAATAAAAAATTCTAGTTGAAAACAGCATTTTTGTAAAGCAACATCATTTCTTGAAATACTTGATTAGTGTAGATCTCGATCTTAGATTTTAATTGATTGTTTAAATCATTCGTTAGGTTGTGATTTTTTTAAAACTTACGTACGTTAATAGAATAAAAATTAGTCTTAACAAAATGATGAAGCTACTACTTTAGAAATATTATTTTTCGCCAATTAACTTTAATAACATACATCTATTTTAATTATATTGGCTAATGCGTGGTTTTAAATTAGTTTCGAATTAGTTCTCTAAATAACAAGTAACTACTTTTTCACAGGACTCCTTTTTTCATTTTTTGTTGGTGCTGCTGTTATTCACTCTCTACAGTAACACCTTTTTTATTGTTGTATCTCCTTAGAATTCCAAATATTAAGAAAATAAGTAAAGAAAAAATGGAGAATAAACAGTATAAACCACTTTTTATTTTTGCTCAATTAAAAGCGCTGTACTTCAAAGTAAAGTAAAGAAAAAATGCTAAATACAAAAAATACCAACTTCAATGGTGAACATAAAAATTCCATTTCTTCCTGACGATTATAATGTGCGATATTATCACCTGGTCTCCAGCAGATGTCCGACTCTGACTGTCACTTTGACAGTAGAAGCATCTGTAAAAATAATTATTGGCCAATGCAACCGCATTAAAGGAAAAAACCAGAAACAAAAGAAACAAAAAAGAAAACCACACAGAAATGGAAAGGCATAAAAAACTACAACCGAGGCTTAACTAAGTCTAAGCAAATGCTACTTATAAAGCGATTAAAAGTGGCTTCATGAGCAGCTTAAAAAACGAAGAACAAAGTAAAAAACACGAAAGTGCGATATATTGTATGTACTTGTATATAAAAAAGGATGGGATAAAAGATGAAAAAGAATGAAGAAGGATGGAAATATTGGAAAAACTGATCATGATGTTACTATGTGTGTGTGTACTCGTGTGTATGTTTGTGTGTTGTGTTGCATTTTTTTTGTATTCATGATGAAGCGCAACAAATCATCAATCATTTGAGCAGCAAAGAAAGCAAGTAAACTAAACTCTGCACTGTTGTCCTTCGTCCTTCCCCTGTGTACATGTTTCACCTCTCTAACGACTAACTGTTGCATAATCATGATGCTGTTGCTGCTGCATCTCCTCACATCTCGCTGCATGCCGACGAAATGCCTCTCATTCTGCTTCTGACGGCTGTCCTCGATGCAGCATCTGCTGCAACCTTGCAATTTTATTGTTTCCTTGCTTCGTCCCGTACTTTTTACGAAAAGTGTTGCTGCTGCTTTAATGATTGTTTGGTGTCAGGGAACAAAAAACAATAACAATAACAAGAGACAAAAAAGGAAAGAAAGAACAACAAGGAAAACAGAACAACAGACAAAAGTAACGAGCAAAGAGAGAACATCAAATAACAACAACATAACTCATCTTATCCTTAACAATTTGTTGTTGTAAATAATACTTTGTTGTTGAAGAATACTTTGTTACCCAGGAAACTTCTGTCCGGTGGCTTAGGATCAGAATGAAAAGGAAGGGAGGGAGAGTGAGGTAGGAAAGAATGAAGCTGTAGAGCTGGGTGCATCCTTTGTTGCTGTAGTTAATTATTATTTATAGCACGAGACAAAAATCATCTCCTGTTGTATTAAAAATTTCTCTACGAGTTTATTTTTTCTTATCTTCATTTCAACAATAAACAACATAATTTGATGGAGTGCGATATATAAACATGTATAATGTACTTATTGGAAAGTGCACTTGGCCAGAGGAAGATATTAAGTCATAAATAAAATTTGACGAATGTATTATTTAATGAACTTCAGAATATATTTACAGTTGAAAGAAAAATGCTATTTTTAAAAGCAGCTTTTGATCCATACAATCTATCAATTTAAAATAACCAACATAACATATTTCAAATCTGCTTTGTTTATATTCGTTTCTGCTTTTCTGTTTATATTCATAGAATAAAAATGTTCAAATATAAGTGTACACATTATATACGAGTATAAGTAATGCATCTTCCGTTACCAAATCCTCATAAAATTATGTGATTTCTAGTAATATACTTCCTACTACTTTAAGCTGAACTATACACGACTCGAACATAATATATTACATCTTCTTTTTCTACGAATCTCTTCAGGAGGATCGATACTGTTGCTTTTCACCTTCAAAAAATTCAATCATCACTCAACTGTTATCAACACTTCCTTTATATTTTATATTCTTTTCTACGAATTGAGTTACTGTTGAATGCGAGAGTGTGTCTTCTTCGTTCGTATCGATGTTTGCTTTATATTTGAAGTCTATTATATTTGTAAAGCACTTTTTTATTTCGATTTCTTAAGCTATTAATTATGATCTCAACCCTGACCTTTGCGCGTGACATCGCGCCTCACTTACATCTGATTTGTATGATTGTACATATGATTCAAGACTTCAACACGTTTCTATCGTCAGTCTGTGTAAAGATAAGTGAAAAATTTGAGTACTTAAGCAATAAATAATCCTCTGCTGTTTTAAGCGAGTTGTTTCGTTAAGCTTCGTTAAGATTGTCAATCATCCTAACAGTGTGTAACCTTTGAATATTACATGAAGTCATAAATTAAGTAACCTCTTGAGGAAAGGTTAAAATGTACCAAGAGATTATAATAGTACAGTACGTAGTATTATCGTTAAGTTCCTCGATTAAGTCTTCATTAAGAGTCGTCTTATTCAGTTTCGTCTTATCATTCTTTGTTACATATGGGATAGACTTGAGATAGATACTTACACTTGAGATAAGTACCGAATTGAAGCTTAGGGATCTTATAGTACTAAATACTACTATAATGTTTCTGAGAATTCTGTTATTTCGATAAACTTTAAAATTTTCGTGACGTATTTGAGTTATTGTTGCTTTTAATTTCGTTAAATATTGAAAACATTATACTGAATTTAATGGGGTTACAGTATATACTTTGTAAATATCTATAGTACAGTATATTAGTAGTAGTACAGTAAATATCTATATCTATGAGTCTACGTGTGTACAGTATGACTCATTTATATAAAAAACGAAATAATTTGAGTTCTTTCAAACACCATTCAAAGTTAATGATCAAAATAAACTGTCAGAAACATAAACTGAGACTCATCTTGGATAATAAAAACAAAAGGAAAAGCATAATAAATGATTTCTTTTATAACAAGTGAGTAGTCCCTACTTATTGCACTTTTATGAACCTGTAAACAACAACCACGTCTTGCTTCGTACTTAATTTCAATGGAAGGGTCACCTGAAGACAAGCAAGTAACTTCAATAATTAAGTGTGGAAGAAGTTTATGAAAGAACGTGAGAATACAGTAGATTGTTAATTGCCTCATAGATCAACATCCATAGAGACAACCTGTCATGGTTCAAATGAGCTGAATGAAGGGTCTCAGGAAGTCATCAATCAAGGATCTAGAATACCGCTTACATGTGGTATTGGTTCTTGGCCATCCTCTCCTCTCTGTTCTTCTCTCTCTCTCTTTCTCTCTCTCTCTCTCTTGATATTTTAAAGATTACAGGCGATCTTTAAAAGTCTCCAGCTTGCATTAAGAAGTTTTAACTAAGAAAACTTCTTCCTTTGTCCTTATTATTAAAATGAAGTTATAAAAATATCATCGTATTGTATCTACAGGTACATCAGATAAGAAAGCATTACAGCTTATTATAGAGCCAGTTTATCTTTTATACCACATCATTTGAACTGAGACTTGACTTAAGCCATGCTTAAGAAACAACTAAAAGCTGCTTGACTTCGCTGTTGATTTAAGGGAAGTGATTAAGATTTGGATAAGAAACTTAAGATGGTCTTAATGAAGCACTTACAACCGGAGCTAATCTTCTTTTCATCTTCTTTTAAACTTTTTTTTGGGGTAATCTTTGTAGAATGTTCTGCAAATATACACAGCTACTTATGCTTCATGCTTTTGTAGTTTATATTTAGAGTCGTTTTATGAGTTCGCAATTATGACCGCGGCACTTTCGGTTATTCGCTTCGTGTCGTAACGCAACGCTTCGGTGGCTCTCCAAAGCAACCAACCAACTTAAAACCAATTTTTTTATCATTTACTTTTATTGTGAAAATAGAACATTTTTATTTCTGCATTCGTTTTCATAACGAGGAGTAGCAAAGGCGAAAAGAAGAACTCGGTAACTATTCTGTATTCTCCTGGCACCATCGTTGGTTAGTAAAAACTTTGTAGGTACCACGAGTAGTTCTATTAACATGTGTATCAAGCATCGCAGGGAGACGACACAATGAAAAGCAGGAAAAGTGGTTTTTCCACCTTTCTTGTGAGTTCAACTCGGAGGGCCGGCTCTGTTTCCTGTCTTCCTCTCCGCCTCTCCCTCTCTGCTTCTTCGTATTCTGCATTTTAAGGTGCATTTTAAGTACGAAGTTGAATAATTTGTAGCAGATAAAAATTACGCTCTAGTTGAATGCACACACACACTTGAATATAAATTGGTAATTATAGCTTTGAGGTTTTTTGGGGACTTCTGAACTTTCGTTAAGTTCAAAAAAGTTTCGTTGAGTTTGTAAAACTTCTTTAAAGTCAGCAAAAATGCTTAATTCAAGAAGCTTTATACATAGCAATTCATTGAAGAGATTTTCGGAGATTTTTGAAGTTTCGTTAAGTTCAAAAAAGTTTCGTTAATTTCTAGAAATTATCCTAAACTTATTCGAAAGTATTCACTTATAAAATAAAACTGTATATTTATTCAATTGATCTGTTCATCTTTCAGTGTGTCTTTCTCTGTGTCTCTCCCACTCTCTCTCGCTCTTTCTCTCTCTCGCTCTCTCTCTGTCTCACTCTTCACTACTTAAATATTCCTTTCATTGTCTGAATTGTCTAAACATTTTTATCTTTTTTCTGACAAATCGATTTACTACGTGAGTTGTGTTTAGTTCAGAGACCAAAATAAACTACATCAGCAAGTATAACAACAACAACAACATTAACAACTACAACAACAAATGATTGCGTTTAGTTTGTTTTCAACATGTTACAAGCATGTTAATTTTTCTTATCAGCATAAAAAGTGTTGCTTCTCATCAACCGAAAACAAGACAACAGAGTTTCTTCGAAGAAGAAGAAGCAGAAGGAAAAGAAAAGAAAAACAAAATCTCATTTTTTAAGAAGGTTCCAAATTTTTGTACATTGCTTCTTTTATTTCTTCGTCTACTTACGAGATGTCGTCAGCACATGTTGCCAATAAATGACACAAGTGGCAAGATGTTTCGCTTATAACAAAAAACACAACAACAACAACAACAAAATACACGTTGAAAAACAGTGTTTTGGGAAAATAAAAAAAAAAAAAAAAAAAAATAAAAAAAAATAAACAATAAAATAAGAACATAAAAGAAAGCTTTTTGAAAAAGATCTCCCAAAAAATAAGTAAATATTGTAAAAACAGCACAAAAAAAACGTACCAAATTATATGGTTAAAAAAACTAGAATAAAGACACAGAAAAGTAGTTCAAAAAGTAGTACAAAAAGTAATACAAAAAGAGTATCAACAACATAGAAACTACAAAGCCTGAAAAAGTATATAAAAAAGAAGAAAAAGATAGAAAAAATACCATGAAGAGAGTACCAATAAATAAGCTACAAGAAAAAGGATGAAAAGAAATAAGAAATGCAAAAAGAACCAAAAAAAAGGAACACGAAAGAGGCAAAAAATACTCACAAAAAGTACCACAAAAAAGGAGTCCCAAACAACTTCAATTCTTCAATAATAAGTATTGACGCAAGCTCGCAAGGTTAATTGGCCAAACATGCTGGCAACATGTTACAATCCAGAAATGCTTCCTCTTGCTTCTTCTTCTTCGGGTTTATATGAAACCTGTCTGGTTTTGGTTTTTTTTATAAAAATGTTTCGTTTTTCTTAAAAAGTAAAAAGAGATGTTTTGAGAGTTATTTTCAGTCAAAGTATATTTTTGTAGTGAATAAATTTACACTAAATTTTAATTTTTTATTACGAAGGAAAGGAAATTATTAAAAACTCGCGATGATATTTTGATTAAACTTGATTTTGATTTGATTGGATTTGACTTTAATCTTGACTTTGGTACACTTTGAACTCGGTTAGATTTGATCTTGATTAATGATCATGATTTCACTTTGATTTGACTTTATATACATTGAGTTTGACTTTGACTTTATTCACTTGAATTGATTTTGATTTAATTTCAATATATTTATGTACATAAATTGATTCCAATTTGACTTAAATTAAATGAAATTTGATTTTTAAATTATTGGGTATATTTTGCATTTCAATGGAATTCAAACTATCATCATAATAATACAAATAAAACCATTTCTATGCAAAAACTTTACCAAAAAAACAGGTCGTAAATTTAAAGTTTTATGACTTTTATGGCGACATTTTAACTGATAATCGAAGCTCATTAATAAATACGGGAAAACCTGTTAACATTCGATAGATAAAGCTAAAAATTCACGAGAGGGAGAAAAAATAGTGATCGATTTTAAAGAAATAAAATACAAAAGAATAATTTAAAAATCCGGTTTCGGGATGGGATTAATTTTGGTTTGTTGGCCAGAAGAATATAATTTTCTTTATTGAATGAAATAGAATTTAGATAGAATGGAATATAAACCTTTATACCAACAAATATAAAATTCAAGTTAAAAATTTATATGCAACTTTTTAAGAATCTGCTTTTTATACTACAAATTATCAAAAATGGACTCTAAATTTTTTTTTTCGACTTCCTTTTTGCGAATTATATAGTCATAGTTATGTTAATATTTTCCATATATTTTTTGCTCCACGTTTTCTGTTTTAATCTTTTATTTGTGATTTTTGATTTCCTGTATTTTCAAGGAATTCAGTGAAATTCAAAGAAACTCGTACATTTTAAATAAATGTTTAATTTAATCATTGAGATGTGGATGATGTTGAATAGGATTTTTATGCTGTTGAATGTTGAATGAAATTAGTAAAAATAAAACTAAATAAAATAAAAGCTTTTAAATTAAAAAAAAAAAATAAAAAAAAAGTGAAATAAAATAAGAGAATTATTATTATTATTGTTTTTGTTATTGTAATGGATTTCGTTGGCTTTTGATCCCTTTTTGGCATTTCCTGCACAAGTATGACTCATTATTAAACAGTCGAGTCTAAAAATATTATGACAACGCATTGCGACAGTCAGCAGCAGGAGCAACAACAACAACGGCAACATCAACCGCCGAGTTGCATGCAAACTTGCGTTGCTATCAAATTTATTGTTTTTAGCAAACACACAAACACAATCATAAACACATACTTACAGCCACAGTGTGTATGTGTGTATGTGTGTATGTGTGTGTGCGTTACACTCACATGTCCACAGAAATGTCAACAGCATAAAATATTCGAATTCATGCTGTTAGCCACATTCTGCTGCTGTTACTCTTCTGCTGCGCTCTCCTCTCCTCTCTGGTCATCCTGATCATTCATCTATCCTCCTCTCTTCCCTCATCTGTTCCTCTTCATAAGTTCTGTTCCTGTTGTTGAGTTCTGTTGTTGTTGTCGATGATGGTTTCCTTCGTCAAGTTGACTGTCTCTCGTTGACCTTACGACCGATTTGAAGGAAGGGAGCGAGTGTAAAAAAGCAAGTGTTTGTGTATTTGTGTGTGTGTTGGAGTCTCTCTGTTAGATGTGTCATTTGAACAACAAAAACAGTAACATTGGCAATTTTTTTTATATTTACAGTAGCAGCTGTCAAAAGTTTACACAATTCGCAGTTGCTAGTTTTTGATGTGTTTGTCAACTGTTACAACTTCAGATGTTGACGATGTTGTTGTTGATACATATTCTTCTTCTGCTTCTTCTTCTTCTTCTTCTTCTTCTTACTTCCATGATGCAGCTGATGCTGCTGTTTGTTGAATAATTTATTGTTGTTGTTGTTTTCCTTTATGATTAAATGACTAGGAAACGTAATAAATTTCAATTTTTTTGTTTGAATTTTGTTTTTCTATAAGAATTTTAGAGTTTTATTTGCTGTCAGTGGTAATTATTAATGCTTTGTTATTGTTGTTGTTGCTATTGTTGTTTCTAGTTTTATTGGAATTATTTTCCTGTTTATTATTATTTAAGAAAAAAACGTTTCTTTAAACAACAACAGAACTCAGAAGTTGTTTGAATTAAAATTAATTGTTTTGATTGTGCGTCGCTTTTGTGCTGCTCTGATGTTGTTGTTGTGCTTCTCTGATGTTGTTGTTGTCGTTGTTGTTGTTTCCACATTTTTATTCAACAGATTTAGCATACTTTGATTAGTTTTAATTCCTTCCTATTAACTGAAAATAAACGCTCGACCAACTTCTACAAAAGAATAAATAAAAAGTTCGTATTTTTTTACATAATTAATTTGAATTGCTGCTGCTATTGTTGTTGTTGCATTGTTGTTGTTGCTGCTGATGCTGCTCTTGCATTCACTCAATGCTGCGGGTTCATTTATGCATAAAAATAGATGACTTTTGCTCTTTTATTATTGACTCGTAACAAATGATTAATGAAGCGTTTTTTTTGTATCAAGTAATTTTTTATGCAACTCTGCAAAAGAACACAGAAAGCAAAAATAAAGCGAGAAATTGATAAATTAAATAAACAGAAATAAATCAATTTTAATCAATTTAATTAATAAAATCTTTATTCAATAATAATATATATCATTTCATTAAGAATGTAAATAACTAATATTTATAGAATATATAAACAAAAACATTTCTCAGATAATACAAAAAATATGGAAAAGTAGAAATGAGTTCAAACTTCAGCAACTGAAATCAGTTTCTTATTTAAATAAAAGAAAAACAATTTAAATGAAATAAAAATATATAAAGAAACTTTTAAAATTATTATTATTATTAGTTTTATGAGACAAAACTTGAGACATCGAAGAAGATGTAGCAAAAGATTAGAACTGTCAACTGTCAAATGAATGGCATGAGATAGTAACACACTACGTTATACACACCAATACACACACACACACACTCACACACACACACTCACTTGTGTTTGTGTAACTGTCACAGAAATGTTTGTTTTAATTTTTGCCTATTTTTTTTTTCTTTTAATAAATGTGTCTGCACTTTTTTTGCCACATTTGCAAGATTTCCACCAGACAATGCATTAAAAAGGTTGACTCAACTGAATGCATGAACGATTGTGTGAATGAATGAACGACGGAATGACTGAATTGTATCACAGAATAAACAGTATACAGAATGCGCATCTCATACAAAAAAACTTTTGTTCCGTGGTCGCAATATTACGACCACTGTTAACTTAACATTACGTCCGCTGTTAATAATATTACGACCAGCATTTAACAGCCTTTGTTTCTGTAAAGTTCAACTCGTTTGGTGTTTCTAACAGAACCGAGTGAGCTGATCAACATTTCCCGACGGCAACTTCGTCATCATTTGGTATCATCGTTGCTCAGTCGACTTTTTCCTACAGCATTTCTATTGTACTATAAATATGTACACACATACCCGTACAATAAATATGTTTGTACAGATATATATATTTACACAAGGAAGATGTAGGAATGGGTTTCGCAGGCATATCAAACTCCTAAAAAATTGTCGACTAGCACTTTTTTCGTTTTCTAAAACAAAACTACTGTGTAAAAAAAGAAGAAATCATGAGAAAAATTCATAGAATATTGATAATCTATGAATTGTTACAAAAAATGTTTATAAACGGAATTTTATTTTCTTTCTATCTCGTGTTATTTCAAATTCGTAAAAAACATTCGTTTAACCCTATAAAAGGGTTTCCATTAACGTTTTAATGTTACTCGTATAACGTATTCAATGTGTTGATATGCCGACTAAAGTAGATCATCTGCCTATTCAAATTCTTCAACAGCACACTATGCTCGCAACGGAGATCGTGCCAGCGCTTTACAAAGCCTGGACATCGAACAAGAAGCAGAACAAAGCTACGAAAGCAAAATTCCTTCCAAAAACCATAAAATGCAAAATTTAAAACAAATCCAGACGGACGGACGACTGCACATGGTTTGTTATTGTAAGAGAAGCAAAAGAAGACGAATCGCACCGTTCTTCTCATCACCCGCTGTACACGATAAATGGATCCATTCTTTCTTTCACACTTTACTTGACATACGAGTGCTGCATCGATTATCTCTTCTTACGCATATTCGCTAGCATTGTTAGTGCAAAATAAAAGAAACAAAGTCGATCTTCCGATCCCTTCATACTCATTCGAAAAGATCTTCGACTCTCATATCATGTGTATTTGTTGGTAGAGTGTGCACTGAACTCGCTCTTTTGATGAAACTTGCCTAATTATTAACAGCAGAGAACTTCGTCGCCCGACAAATTAACAGCGACAAAGCTCTGTTAACCAAATTCTGATATCCCCTTATTGCTTTCGGCCCGCACCTATAAATCAGATTGCTTCGTTGGACGACATGCGCATTCTGTATACTGTTTATTCTGTGATTGTATGCAGGCGGTTTTCTTAATTTTCACCACAGAAACTTTCAAGCGAGCTGCTTATCTTTCGATGACATCCAACCCACAGTTAATTTAAAACATGCGCTTTCAAGTAATCGTAAAAAATTTATATAAAAAAAATAGTTGAAAAAGTTGCAGTAGAAAATATAGTAGTGGGAGGAAAAGTAGTAGTAAAAAAATAGTAGTAATAAAGATAGAAGCAAACCAAAGAAGACAAAAAACAAAACCAGAAAAATGCAAAGAAAATATATCATGGGAAAAAGTAGAAAAAATGAAACCTAAAAGCAAAAACTTGAACAAAGCAAAAAAAAAACCGGATAAAAAAACGGACTAAAATAAAAAAAATTAAGAATATGACAAAAAAAAATATATTAATAAAAACCATGGCATGAAATAAAAATGTACAAAAATAGCGAAAATACGAAGGAAAATAAATTATAGAGAAAATGAGTGAAATGAATAACAAGCAAAAACAAAGAATAGGCGATAACAAACCAAGATGAAGGGAAGGGAAAAAAAATAGCAAGAAACAAAGGAAAAAATAAAACAAAAACAATGAGAAAAGAAGAAGGAGCAGAAATGTAAGAATAAAAGGGAAAAGAAAATTAAAAGAAGAAGAAAACACAGGATTAAAGATAAAAACACAAGAGAGCAAAAGAAGTTAAGAAATATAAACAGAAAGATAATAAGAAGATGAAATGAAAGAAAAGAAGATAATAAAAAAAGAAGACGAAAGAGAAGAAAAAGAGAAGAAGAAGAAGAAGAAGAAAGAATATTAAAAAGAATAATTAAAGAAGAATATTAAAAAAAGTACACCCTTCCGCTCTCTCCATCACCCTCCACCACCCTCTTTTCCTTGATTAATGATATCCTCAAATTTGTTTAAATGATATTTTAAGGAGATATTTTTAACTAATTTTCGCTCTTTTCTTCCGCATTTCTTTTGATTTTTTGATTTTTGTTTTTTTGTCAACATTCGAGTATAGTTCTTAACTATACATTCAATTTGCTTCTTTTTTAAAGCCGTTAATTATAATGCTTTTTCTTAAAGACTTTTTAAAGGTGTTTTTAAAGACCGCTCTTAAGACTTGGACCCAAAGAATTGTTGACGTTTTTGTTGTTGTCTGTTGGACATCATTCAAAATGACACTTACACCCCGCACCCACCCCCCGCTAGACGAGCGCATAAATTGACCAATCAAATTGACTACGAGACGGCGTCCATAACAATTCTTTCAACTATTAAAATGCATGATTTTCAGAAGTCGTAGAATAAAAATACAAGAGCCTTGCTTTCGATATTCTGTATGAATGACGATACTGACACTATTGTTATGCAAATGCAATGAATCCGAAACGAAAACAACAACAATTAAAGCAACAATAAGCATTTTCTTATGGCTGCTTTTATGTGAGTGCAAAAAAATTTACAAAAAATGTCTTGATTTTTTGATTTTCTTGTTATTAACGATTTTTCATTGTCGATGTTAAGCTTCCCGAAAAATGGGTCAAGTGGTCCATTTAAAAAGCTTTTCAATTGTATTTTTTAACTCAGTCGAACATTTGAATTAACGATCACATTATTTCTAAACTCTTTTTTGGTTCTCTGTCTGTCTCTGTTCTTAACAACAACCTGCTGTCGTTGAGGTGTGTTCAATGTTTTTTATGCTGCTGGATCGATGGATTTTCTGTTGTTTTTTTCTCATTGAACACCCACCCAACAGACGACAGCCGACAACCGCCAGCTGCTGATCCTGCTGTTGTTGTTTATCGGCGTAGATTAAATGATTTAAAAGACTTTTCAAATACATGGAAGGCATTTAAAAGCCTTTAAAGAATGTGGAATATTTTCCACTACTTTGAAAGACTTTTAAAGAGGTTTTTAAATACTTTTAAATGGTTTAAAATTAGATCAGTCGATCAGTGCGCCTGTCGAAAGTAGTCTCTGCTTCCTCGCGACATTCGTGCAGAACTTCTAAGATTGTGAGCGCCCTCTAGTGTTCTGAGTTAAGTTTGAGCTGAGTCTGAGCTGAGTTAAGTTGAATGAAGTTAAATGAATTGGAATGAATTTGAATGCAGCTTCGACTTGAGTTGAATAGAGTTGAGTTGTCTCGTGCGGCGCCGTCAATTTAATACATAAATCGATTGATTATATTGGCAACAGTTGTAGTGTTTTTGTTGTCGAAGTTGCTGTTGTTGTTGCCTCTAACGATTGTCAATTGTCTGGTCGATAGTCAAATGAATCGAAGCGAAAGAAACAGATTTTTGAATTGTTTTCATTTACATAATTTGCCAGATTTTCGTCGAAGGTGAAACTATAAAAATAAATCGTTAAAATTTAACTAAGATTGAGTATTTTGAATTCGTTTAATTCGTTAAAAAAGTAACAAATGAAACAAATTAAAGTAATTCTAATAAATAAATAAAATAAAGAAAAAAATATAAAAATAAATTAAAAAAAAATATTACAGAAAATAAATGAAAATAAATGAATTAAAAATTCATATTTAATTTAAATTTTCATTAAATAATTAATTGAAATTCAATTAAATTTTAAATTAAAATGTAAATGAAACTTATTTGCAATCAGCAGAAATTGGCAAAGCAAAATACATAAATAATCTTTAAAAATAATTAAAAATTAATTAAATTTCGGATTATTTAAATTTGTATCTTTTTTAATTTATCACGAACTTTGAAATACAACTTTGAGGCTAATCGGCGGACATCCCGTTGCTTTTGACTCTTTCAAAATGCAAAATTAGAAGACAAGAATTCAATCAAATTTGAAGATCATTTCTTTTGTGTGTGCGATGATCTCATAAAAGCAACAACATAAACAACATAATCGTAAACGACACACGTAATTAAGACACAAAAAAGAGCAACAAATTGAGGCGAACTCAGAACAGAATAACGACGAGAACAACAACAACAAAAAACTGTAATGAAAACATCAACCTCCGCAAATAAACTTAACGACCAAACCGACCAAGTGACCGACCAACCAACCAACCAGCCAACCGATCGACTGACTGACTGACAGCAGCAACTTGTTAACCCTGCAGCTGATGTTGACGCTGTTGTTGTTGTTGATGCTGTTGTTGTTGATGTTGCGCTGTTGTTGTTCATGTTGCTGTTGTTGTTGATGTTGACGCTGTTGTTGTTCTTGGTGTCTTTAACTTCTTTAGCAATTTTGCACAAATTGTTTTTAATTTTTCAATAATTTGTTGCTGTTGTTGCGCCTTTTTGTTATATTTTCTTAGACTGAGAAAATCTACGCTGCTATAAATTTTTTGTTTTGTTTTTTCTTCTTTTGTTGATTAAGTGATTGCGATAAAATAATATAAACCACGCATTTAATAGCCACAAAAAACCAACCAACAATTTCAACAAAGAACTACAATGAAAATAAATGTAAAAACCACACAAAATAATAAAAACAATAAAACTCTAAACAACCTGATAAAAAAACTTAACAAAAAACACGCCGCAAAATAATTAAGAAACATTTTTTAAATTACACCTGCAACAAAAAACTGCACTTTAAAACTTTACATGGCTACACTGAAGCAACAACAACAACAACACCACCATCAACAACAACACCACCACCAACAACAATCAGCTGTCAGTTCCTCTTTCAGATCTCTTTTGTAACCCATTCTTCAAGCTTCAAAACATCGACTTTACTTCGACTTGGAAGTGCCTTTGTTGTAATTTTTTTATTAAAGCCGCTTTAAATCAATTTTCAAGCCGTGCCAGCAGCTGTTATTGTTGTTGTTTTTGTTGTTGTTGTTGCTGCTGTTGACGCTTTTTGATTGCTTGATTACAGGGTTTTCTTTAAAAAAAGAAATAAAAAAGGTGCAGTAGCAGCATTTTTGTTGAGAAACTTCGTGTTTTTCTTCACAACATGTTTTGTTGCTGCAACATTTCTAAACCACCTCCGATGTGATCAACAAAAACGCAAACACACACAATGAATAAAAAGTATTCAAAACGTTTGTTTATAAAGAAGAATATTTAAAGAAAAACTCCTCCGCTCCAAATGTTAAATGAAAATATTTTAATAGGATTTCCTTGACCAGATAGAAGCTTATATCACTCATTTTTTGCATTATTGATTAATCGCTTATAGAAATCGCAAAAACTCACTTTTACTTATAAAAACTCGAAAAATCTAAACTACAAAATATTCAACAAAACTGAAGTAAAGCAAAACTTGATAAACTTAAAGAGATGGCAAAAAAAAGTGTATAAAAACTTATAACATTGAAAAAAGAAACCAACAACAACAATTAGAATAAAACCAGTAAGCAACATTTTAATTCTGATTGATGACTGAAAATGATGAAAAATTAAAACAACCTCTAAACTCGAACGCGGGAAAAAATTATAACGATGATAATGATGATAATAACAATGATGATGACGACTATGATGATGATATAAAACATTTGTCCATGATTAACAACAAAAAGTGGCCATCAAGAAATTTAAAAAAAAAACAGTTTCTTTATTAATATCTTTCTTCCCCTCCTCCCACCGCCCTTCGCCCCAATGATTTACAGTTATTAATCAGAACCGAGAATAGAAACACAAGAGAAAAACAATTCATTAAAAAACTTAAAAAATCACACAATAGAAAAAATATGTAACAATGAAGTGCAACAAATAAATTGAAATCGTGTCTCAAATCAAGTGAATTCTAACCGAATCAGTGCAGCATGACGACGACGTCGGCAGCACCGCCGACAGCGCTGCAGACGCCGCTGTACGAGAGCTACGCGACCATTCGTTCACGCGGTCTCTGCCGGTCGCGTTCCATACGCGCCAGCGAAATCGAAGCGGAAGCAAAGAGCGCCGCCAACGACGACGACGACGGTGTCAACAACGAAAATCGTGAATACAACAACGACAACAACACCCCGAATAAAACTAAAACGCGCCGCACTGAAGTCGCGCTGCCTTCGCGTGCCGAACGGAAGCGCACGCTGTCGCTGAGAAGCAACTTTAGTCAGAACTCCAGCTGCTCGAGCGGCACGTGCCACACGCCGCATCATCATCATCAGCAGCTGAAGCAGCCGCGAGAATACCAGCAACTACAACAACAACAACCAGGCGACACCCCTGAGTCACTTTACGTGAGCGCCTATCAGCCGCGTGCCCGCGCTGTCCGAACGCCCATCATAGGCGACTATGAGGCGCTGTACGCAAGCACCAACTCGTGCACCACTTTTCGTCCCCTCTCCGATGCCTCGTCCTCCTCCTCAGGCGCTGGCAGCAGCATGGCCGGCTGCCGCGACAGCGTGGCGGGCTCCACGGGCTCGAACGGCCTCACCGGCCTCACCGGCGATTACCAAAGCATTAAGAAGAATTCGCGCTTCTCGCTGGACTCACTGCAAAGCAATGCCACGCCCAAGACGCCCGATTACGCCACCACCGAGGAAGAGAACATTTTTCTCTACACCGCCCCCGAGAGTCCGCGCAGGCGCCACACCGACAGCAACTCGACGGCCGCCACCAACGGCACCGCCAGCGTCGACCGCTGCTGCTACACGCCGCCGATTGCCGCTGCTCGCAACTCCTTCGAAATGCACGAGCTGTCGAATCGCCGCCTCTCGCAGAGCGTCCACTCGGACACTCGTTCGCTTTCCTCCTCATCGCCACCAAAGCCACATCGCAGTGATGCCGCCGCTCTGTCAGCAGCGGCGCAGTACCAACGCACTCAGTCGCTAGTGGAAAGTGCCGCGCGACCGTCCAATCTTCTCATGACGACCAGCTGCCACAGCTACCACTGCGGCGACACCGAGGGCCCTACTTACGGGACCCGCTTGCGTCGTTCCCCTACAGCAGCACCTCCACCGGCTCCCGTTCGTCGCGAGAGTCTGTACCAAAAACCAAAGATTTATGCGACGCCTGTCGCCGCGCAGTCCACCAGCCCGAGTCGCAGTCCGTCCGCGCTCTCGCAAACGAGCTCACAACCATCGCGCATCGGCTGCTATCAGCTGACGCTGCCAGCGTTGGCGCAGCGCAGTTCCAGTGCCGAACTACTGGAGCGTTCGTACACCAGCCAGAGCCTGGCGACCATCGACCAGGACGAGATCCTTATGGTGCCGTCCGCGATGCCGGTGCTGCAGAACCCAGTGGATCGGCGCTACCACACACTGGGCCACATGCGTGTGCAGAGTCTGGGCGCCAGCCTGCACGTGACGCGCGACTCGCCGCTCGGCTCGATGCTCAACATGATGTCGGGCACGTACTACGCGGGCGGTCCAGGATCGCTGCAGCACCAACAACACCATCACTTCTATCAGCCGAATCGCTCTGCTGGCAATCTTTATGCTTCATCGGAGGCGGCCGCGGCGGAGTTGGAGCGACTGGCGCCCGAGTACGTGGATCCGTTGGACTTCAAGATCGGCTGCCAGACGACGCTGAGGAGCAAGCCGATTATTCCGTGGTACGAGTTGGCGATCAGACGCGACTTCAAGCGTCAATCATGTCCGCCGCTTAACGGATGCGTGGCTGGCGAAGGACGCGTAGGAGGCGCAGGTGGAGGCGGTGACAGCGACAGTGCGTCGCTGAGTTCAAACAGAAGCAGAGGAAATCAGGTAAACAAATCAACCGAAAACATTTTTAAGGTTAAAAGGGACTTTTTTTAGTCTAAATGAAGCTGCATTAAAGTTATACTACTAATTTAAACAAATTTATTGATCTACTACTATTTGAGCATATTAAATCTGCTACTATTTGCCTAATCTGCTTATAGACCTTTTCTAGTACTATTTTTTCGCGTTTTAAATATACTTCTATTTTTATAACGTGCACAAAATCAACTGCTATTCTTCCGAATTCCTAAAATTCTTCATAAATGCATTCTTCTCTTTTCTCTTCTCTCTCTTCTTTAGTTACTCCTTCTTCGTTACTTTAATTTATACAATTCGTGTGCAGTTTTTTGTTCCTCACATCACCTGATCGAAAAGTTCGTCATTGATTAGTTATTCCTTTCGTAGTTAGTAAGCGAATAACGTTTCCTTGTTTTTTTATCGATTCCGTGCACATAACGTAACATAAACGAGTGCTTCGATGCACTTTGCGCGTCTGCGTGGCTGATTTATTCAATCAATCCATCCATCCATCCATCCATCCATCCATCCATGCATCCATCCATCTACAATACATACAGTAGTAAGTCAGCTCAGTCAGTATAACGGTGTTGTTAGTCGTTTGTCCCAATCGTCGACTTAATTTCTCAGTTCTGCGGTAGGATGGTGAGAGGTCGACGGGTTGGGAGGGGAACCGAGGGGAACAGGGTGAATGTGATCACATCGATGACAGCGAGTTGTTGAAGAGTTATTTATTTATTTTTGTTCGAATCGAAAATGTTTTAAATGAAATGTTTAAATAAAAAGCAACAACAACAACTTCAAGGAAACGCACATTAGCAATTCTGATGCGATTTGCCCAACAATAAATTTATAGATTGTACAATATACTGTACAATTCAACTGACAGCTTAAACGAAAGAAAGTCAGCAATGAATTAATGAATGAATCAATAAATTATTGAATTAGTTAACGATTTTAATTGATTAGTAGAAAAGAGAAAATTAGAGAGAGAGAGAGAAGAATAGACAAAGAAACATAACACACAACTAAAATAGAGTTTGAAGTTTAATTTTGAAGAAAAAATTGATGCCAAGAGTTGCAAACAATAAAGTAAAGAAATTTTTACAAGAAAAACGGTTGACAATTTTTTCCGTAGTTTGTTTGCAGTTTCCAATCGTAGTTCGTGTGAATTTATGTCAGTGTTTTTGGCTCTCAGCTTTTAGACACCAACGACTGCCAACTTTAATTAGATTTCCATTCGTGAGTCGAACGTGAGCCGGTTTCGCTCGCGTCCTCTGAGGGACCGGGTGGGAACTCCGCGGTGCTGCCCCGCAGCCAGTCGCAGCTCCCGGCTTCGAATCGCGGTGGAGCTCAATTAAGTGGAACTCTCGTAAACACACCTCGTTACAGCTGCGGGTGATGTTTTCCAATCGAAATTCTTCAAGTCCCCCGACCGATCCTCGTCCCCGCCATCAAAAATAAATAACGAGGAAAAAATGAACAAAATAAAAACACAGAGTAAATAGTATAAAAAATTGAAAAAAGGTGGAAAAAAATTACAAGAAAACGTAAAAAATAAAATCATGATTTTTTTAAAGAAATGACATCATCAATTAATCAATGTTATGTGAACATCATCGTTGGTATCAAGACTTGATATTGACCATTATATTGATGAACATATAAATCAACATCTTGCAGCCTCAGAAAGCAATTAAAATGGCGTTGAATTGATTGATGTTTTGTGTGATGGAGTGAATTTGTGTCAATCTGTCAGATCGTCACTGACGAACACACACATTCTCATTATTATTACAACCTATCCTAAGTAAGTTCTAATAAATAATCTAATAAAGTGTCCACACCAAGATCTACCTTTTAAAATTTTTCTTAAGATCCTTCTTAAAAACCAAACAATCTTTCAAAATTCGAATCGCGTCACTCTTGTGATTGTTTTCACTTTTTTACGTTTTTATTTGATTATCCAACCTTCAACAGCCTTACGATTTTCTTTTTCTTTCTTTTTTAACCCACCGATTTTAATCTGTCGAATAAAAATAACTATGATTCTATATAAAAGCAAACAAACAACTTTTAAGGCTGCGGAAAATGGAGCAGCTCAACTCCTCAACTGACCACTTTAGCTAAAGCAGTCAATTTAACCACACAAAAAAAAAACGAATGAAATGAATTACAGATAAACTGCAAATAAATAAATAAAAGTAAAAGAAAATTAAAACTGATCACTCACTTGTAGTTTCTCGATAGTTAATCTTTGAGATCTCTAAACGCAGCGGTGACAGAAGCAGCTGTCAAAGTACTCTGCTGCTGTGCTGTCAAAACAACAGACTCAAGAAAATAATTGTCTTTATTTGCTCAACATTTTTTAATTGCTTTTATTTTATAAACTTATGAAGTGAACCGCATAAAAAAAAAACGGAGATCGCGTCTGTACTTCGTTGAGTAGGGTTGCCATCTCTGCTCTGAATTACTGTCAATTCAGAAAGACACCTGATAAAAAAATTAAAAAATGCAGCCAACGAAGTTGCGAAAAACTAAAGTAATTTTTTATGAAGTTACAATTATTTTTATGGCTGTAATTATTATTGTCTACTGAACACAGCTGCGCTTCTGGCGGCCGGTGTAATGAGTGCATCGAGAAGAAGAAGAAAAAGATGAGCAAGAGAAGTGAAGAGGAAGAAGAGAAGAGGAGGCAAAAGAAGAGGTCTCGAGCACCAACCAATTTACAAAATTTATATAAAAATTTATAATTATTTCGACGCGTTGAGTGCCTCATTTTTTATGGTGGAAATTTATGCGCTTTTATTTGTTGTTGTTTATTATGTTTTTGTTTTTTCCATACCTTCAGAGTGCAATTAAAACATTTTTTAATACAGCTCTCTCGAGTTTCAGCTGCTGTATTTGCAGCTTTTCATCACTTGTGTTTTAATTGTTTTGATTAAAATTCTGGCCACTTTTTTAAATAATAAAGGATTTTATGTATTTATAAACTTATCTACAATTGTTGTAATAATATTATTGTGTAAAAACAAATAATCAAACGTTTTATAAGTAAATAAATCAGTCCCTTTTTCTTAAATCCTGCGAAGTAAATTATTGTTCATTGAGTTGGAAACACAAACAAAAAAAAAAAGAAACAAACAGAACACCGGAAGCTGTGTGGTTTATTTGACATCAATCATTTAGTCATTTAGTCAATCATTCATTCAACTTTACTAAGAAAGAAAGGGAAGGGAAGGGCTGACAAGGGCAAGAATGGGAAGCAGAGAGAGAACGGCTACTGGACTCTCTCTGATTTTACGAGAAACTGCTTTCAAGATTCAATAAGAAATCAAGTAAGGATCAACAAGAACAGCTGTTTTAAAAACAACAACTACTATGTTGAAAACAACAACAACAACTAAGTTCAATTTTGCATCTCTGTTTCTGAGCTCCTTCTCAACCGAAGCGTTGTGAATTTTTTTTTTTTGTTTTTTGTTGTTGATGTTTCTTTATTTAGGTTTCTATTTACAGTTACTTCGGAGTGTTCTAAATTTTGTTTATTTTGTATCCTGTTTTTCGGTTTATGGTTACCTCGAGTTGGGTTTTCTTTCATGTTCTGTCTTCCTTTCCTTCTGCTGCATTTTTTGATGTTATTTTGTTCTAAAAATATGCTGATTTCCTTTGGGACAGAAACATTTTCCGTCTCTTTTAAAAATAAGTTTGTCGGATGATCAAAATTGTACCAAGCATCAAAGATCAAGGACGATAAAACACCCATTCAAGACATTAAATAAAAATAATATTTTGTAACTTTATAATTCTGAGATTATCTTAGATTGATCTTAGATTAGGCTTGATTCGATTCATATATATACACATCCTTGATGTCACATGATGAACAAATATAGACCATAGATCTATATGTCTTTATGTGATACTGTGATGCTGTGTCACAAAACTTTCTTTAACCTTAAACCTTAAAACAAACTCATCGCCATATATAACAATGCTATATATTTTATGGTCATTCAGGAAAACTGTGAGTCCAAAAATCAAACTTCCAGCATTTATTATTTTTTCTATGTCGCTCCTTTTTTTATGAAACGCAGCTACATACATTATAAAGTTTGTCCCACTTTAAAGAAGTTTATTACTAAAAATATACACAACAACAACAGCAACATCAACAATGTATGTATGTATATAAACATGATAATATAAAATAAGCAACATCATCAGTGACTATAAAAGTGAAAAGTAGATAACAAAAGCAACAACACTTAAACATTGCTTTTTCTTTTTGTACACTTAACAAAAAGCAAAACAAACAACTTCCAAAAAGCAAACACTAATAAACAACACTTAACAGAAATCGTTAAACAACCTTAAACAACAATGAAACACACAAAAACAAACAAACAACTAAACATTGTTTTAAAAAGTGTTATTTTATGTAGCCTCATATTGTATTTACAACAACTCGTAGATGTTGTTGTTGTTGTTGTTGTTTGATTTTCGTGTTGTTTCACTTGTTTACTTTTCGCTTCGGTTGCTGAGTTGTTCCATTTGTTGTTTTTGTTGTTGTTCTTATGTTGTTATTTGTTTCTATGTTTTCTATTTGTTGTTGTTCTACTTTTTGTATTTTATGTATACATATCTATATAAAGTCTTGCTTTATTTTGTATTATTTTTTTTTCTTATTTGGTTATTTAATTCTTTGTTTTTTGCTTCGAACATATTTTATTCCTTATAAAGTCAGCAAAGTCATCTATAATATGGACAACTATAAAATAAAAGGAAATAATAACTATAAAAGAACAGCAACAACAAATACGACACAGAAAAAATACATGCTACAAAAAGGCAGCGTGTGAAATTTTTTTCAAGTTAAAATAAGTTGTAAAAAAAAATAAAATAAAATAAAATAAGTTTCAATTCCATGATTGACAGCTGATGATTTTGAGTGTCTTTGTTGTTGGTTTCAGTTTCTAAAAAAGGTGAAGAAAGAAAAAGCATTGTGAATTATAAAGTTCTTGATCTCAGTGAGAAATCCCAGTTAATATATAATAAATACGTAAATGTATACAATAAAAGAAGAAAAATAATACGTTTTAAATAACAAATATTAAAAATATAGGATAATAATAATGGTTATAATTATACATAATAGAAATACATATGAAATAAACAAAATATAATATTATAAGCAAAATAAATAACCAAATAATATTAGTAATATAATAAAAGTCATAATGTACTATAATAATAATAATAAGTAATTAAATACTAATTTTTTTTAATACATAAATTTATATCTTAAAACCATATTATAATATGTTTATTATTTCCCTCATAATAATTATTTAAACCAATAACAAGCAACTGCAACAAACGATTGCATATATCATATCTTGTAATCGCTGCAGAATATTTTTGTCACAGATAAAAAACAATTTTACAGTTACAATTGATTGTTTTCCTTACGATCGCTGACAGTTTGTTTCTTTGCCGCTCCCTGTTTTTTTCCCCTTTATTTGCAAAAACATTGACAATAAAATCACGTTTTCTATCCACTCGAAACTACAAGTTTCGCTGCTGTTGTGAAAACAAGTTTGATTTCTGAATTCGAATTCGAAAAACTTCTTTAAAAAAAATATAAAAAAAGATATAAAAATATAAAATATTTTTATTGAAAATAAATCATTATATTGTATATTATAATAGAAATGGTAAATAAGTCGAAGTCATACTGTTAATAATAATATTCATAATAGTGATAATAAGAATAACGATAATAATACAGCAATTATTATAAATATAATAATTATATTTTAAATAATTATTAATATTTCTTTCTCTCTCTTTCTCTTTACAGGTGAGTTTCATTCAGACTTGATTCAGAGGCTTCACTAAGTATAACATATTTCTAAATATTTTTGTAAAATAAAAAGATAATTCGTGAGTATATCGTCTGAGATTCATGATCGATAAGGATTTCGTATTTATGATATTATTTCATGTCATAATCAAATCACTTAATCATTTATAATATGATTTATAATTAATATTTTATGAAGATGTTTTGATATCTGTAATCAAGACGTAACTCACTCGGGACGTTAAAAACTCCTGGAACCCATTTTCTTCATATTTATGATCCTTCTTTGATATCATTTGTATATTTTTTGTTACTATTTTCAGTGCTTTAAGGTGCCCTTTTCATGAATTTATTTATGAATGATGGACTGATTAACTTTTATCACCATTTAATTATGAACTCATTATTAGAATCTGTTTTGAAGTGAACTTTTTAATGAACGATCTCTCTTTTTTTTGAAATGGGTTTATTTACGTGTTCCTTCTTACATTCTTAATGAATTTTCTTAAATTCAAATTAACTAAAGACATGAAATGTCCTATATACTATGTATTTAATCAGCAATCATGATTCAACTCCAACTTCAGCTACATACTGTATTAAACTGTCTTCGATTAACTTAATTCGAATAAATATGAGTATTAATTTTAAAAGCAACAACAACAACAACATAAACTAATAACAACAACGCCTGCGCATGCGTGGCGTGCGTCCGATGCGTCCGCTGCGGCTAAAGATCAAAAGATTTATTATTATTACAAAGCGTCATCGACTCTGCGGTTGTCGGACTTCGTTTAGTTTAATACTAAAAAATTATTATTTTTATTTTTATTATTTTTGTTGTATTTTTTATTTTCTTCTTTTTTGTTTTGTTGTTATTTGGTTGTTTTTCTTTTTTGCTTTCGTTTTTTAAGCCATTCAATCGCTTGAACAGTGAACAAGTTTTTGGATTTACATTTTTTAACCGATTGAGGTGCGTCCCATTCTGTCTCATTCTCTCTCATTCCGTTCTTTTCCTCCTCTTGTCCTTTGTTTAAAGAGTCATTGAAATCAGAGGCAATCCACGCCTCATTCTCATTCATTAAATTTGTTAATTCTTTTATCACTTTTACGTAACTTTTAATGGACATGAAGGTGGTGTTTGTTCCCTCAAAAAGTCAGTTTTTATATGGTCTATTTTCAGATTATTATTTTATGTTTTTAAAGATTTCTTTGCTTTTGTTCTGAATGAATTGAGTGCCGAATAACTTCAAGGTTCTTATGATCACATTATCGTTAGCAATACACGGAAAAATTAAAAAAGTGTTATAAAAGTCGTAAAAAGGTTACAATAATTAATTAATTACTTCATTACTGACATCATTATTTATTTTTGAATACCTTTTAATTATATTATATAAAATAGTTAAATAAACATAAACCACACTAAACTGAGGTTTGAATCGATTCAATAGATTTACAAGGTTAAATAAACCCCAAATTAATTTAATCTTAAAATGATGATTATTCTTTTGTGCACTTTTATTGAAATTTAACGAAACGTTTTAAAAGCATTGTTTTTGAAAACCAATTTAAAAACAAAAATAAATTAAAAATTATATATTAATAAATAGAAATTATGATGAAAGTATAAAAAATAAGCGAAATTTGAACATATAAAAGTCTGCAAAAAAGAAATAGAAACCAAAAAGGAAATAAACAAAATATATATGGAAAATATACAAATAAATAAATCAATAAAAATACAAATAAACATAAGAAAAACAGGAGTCAAATTTCAGTGAATCACTGAAGAAATCCCTTGTTGTCAGTTCTTCACTTCGATCCCTGTGTCATGCTTTCAACCAATCAATCCCTCCTTCCTTTCCTCCTTCATTTCAAACTCTTCCCGGTTGCATCCAACAAAGCTTCAGTTTGTACGACACTGAATTCAGCAGATTTACACTTGACATTTCGTTATTCAGACGTCATTTAAAGTAAAGTAGAATTTATGGTGTATGTATATCGATGGCCAATCGATTGGTTGGTGGAGTGGTTGGTCGAACTGTCGGTTGGTTGTTTGTTTGGTGATTTGGTCCCTCCGTGTGTTGTTCGGTCAATCGGTTGGCTGGCCTGTCGATTGGTCAGTCGATTTTTCGACGAGTCTGACGATTCCGTTCAATTCAATTCACTGCCTCAAACAATCAAAAATATCTATAGACTCTGTTAAATTAAGAAAAAACCCAACATAAAACATGAAAGACCGCCATAAAAACATATGAGAAAAAAAGAGGATGGGGAGGGGGGAAATCGGAAGGAAGTATGAAAAATTATATTGAAATGAAAACGTCAGCAGCACTGAATGAAGTATGAAAGAATTAATAAATGAAAAGTTGGTTGATTTATTGGACTGCCTTCAGGGCACTCGAACGGCCTTCGAAGTTCGATTTTAAACTAACAAAAAAAAAAGATGGAAAAAAGTATTAAAGAAATATACTGAAATATTTTTTATATTAAGAAAAAACCAAACATTTATATTACAATTATCGAAAATGAACGAAGCAATTTTATTACTATTCAAACCGAACTTAAATGTGTGTAATATTTTAATACAGTAAAAATTCCAGTTTTTATACCCAAAATAAACTTAACGAAACGGTTTTCGCCACTAGAAGATAAGTTTTCTATGTGTTAAGTAATTAATAGTCTTCGAAATAAAAATACTTTCTAAATAATAGTAATATGTAAGCATTTATTACAACTTAACGAGATTTAACGAAACTTAATGTGTTTATTAATTTTCAAACAGCATATTCACAGTTATTAATAGTTTTTAAATGAATGAAGAACAGTTTTGAGTAATTTTAAAATTTGCCCTAAATTGTTAACTTAATGAAGAAAGGAAATAAAAAATAGAAACGATAACATTTAAAAAACCTCACATCTTTAATTGCTGCTGCTTCTTCAAATTTATGAAGTGTCAATCAAGTTAATTAAGATGAACAGCTTCGGTTTTATTTGACCTCAAACACTTCGTTAAAAACAAAACCATCAGCAATTTGATTTTGATGACTTGACGAAAGTTTTTCATATTGATAATGATAACTTATTCTATAAGCTTGATTGATTCATAAGTGACAAAAAAAAAAACAAAAATCATCACCATCATCATCGTCATCTCCATCTTCAGATACAAAAACTGACAAACAGCTGCGAATTTGTGTCAATAAAATTGACCTCATATTTTAATTTTAAATCATCAAAGTTTCTTGTTCTGGGTTTTTTATAGTTTTTTTTAATTTTTTCTTCCATTTTATGCGACGTTTTTTGTCTCATTTGTTTCAATATTTTTCGTAATTCATGTTGATAACTTTTAAGCTTCATATTGTCAATAATTAAAATCCTCACAAGAAAAAGAATACAAAAATTAAGACACTTGAAATTGTTGTTGTACGAGATTCGTTAAGTTGCTCGTGTACATCTGTCAGTCTGTCTGTCTCTCTGTCTGTCTGTCTATCTGTCTGTCTGTCCCTTGAGATCAACATGTTTTCTACGTTCAAAGGCAATCCATTTAAAAGCTCAATCAATTTTGAGGTTATTCTTGTTCTTCTTCTTGATGTGTTTATTCTTGTTTTTGGTTTACTGTGGTTGTTCCTATTTTTCTTCTTCTTCCTTTTCTTGTCTCTCTTGGACTTTCTTTCGCTTTTGTTCAAGATTTTATATCTTATACTATTTTTTCTCCCTAATTTTGCTTAAAATTCATTCTCCTCTGATTCCTTTGCGATGTTATTCAATTCCTAATGAAGTTTAATATTCAAACTTAATGAAAAACAACTTAAGCAACTCAATAAACTCATAACATCATCAACATTAATGTACAATAAAAGTAAAAACAAAACAAAGTTTTTGCAAATCATGAACGTCGGAGTCGGACCTGACATTTCTTCAAACCATCATTGATCAGTCACGCACATTTTATGTCCGTGTCACTCAATCAGATTTCTGACGATGTTTGCTGTTCATGATTCAAACAAATCATTGCATTAAACAAAAAAAAAACGTTCTCATGCAGATGTGCACATCAAAAGAAACTCAACGAAACTCAACGAAACTCAGTGGAACTCAACGAAACTCAATGAAACCCTGATGAGCGTCTAATATGACGGAAATATGAGTCACTTACACGCACATTCGATCGCTCGCTGAATGACAAGCAAGCAGTGCGAATGCATGACTGTCATGTGACAAATGACGCGACTGCAGAAAAAAAACTATTGATGGGCAGTCTATCATTAAAGTTGCATAATATTGAGCAAAAATATTGTAATATTGCAAGACTTGACAGAGCAGGGAGCAGACTTGAGAGTTCTTTCAACTATTTTCCTCAGGAGATTTTTTGTTGTTTTCCTTATGTTCTTTTTTGTTTTTAGTTCCCTATTTTTATATTCCTTGCTTTTTTTTTCTTTCCTGTTTTTATTCCTTGATGGCTATTTTTAAAGAAATCCCCATGAATACTTTAGCAATGATAATACTTCGGTTGGCACTTCCGCTTAAATGACTCACGGTGCAGCCGCTGCCGATGCTCCTGCCTCTGCTGTGATCTCTGCCGGCGTCTCTGCCAGCGGATGAAACAAGTGCATGTTGGAAAAAGAGTTCCCCCAACTATAATGTAATCAAGACTTAATGACACTTAACGAAGAAGAGCAAGAAGCGGAAAGAGAACAAGAAGAAGAAAAAAAGAAGAGGGAAAAAAGAAGCAGAATGAGAAGAGGATGAATCAGAAAAAGAAGAAGAGTACCGAAGTAAAACAGTGAAACATTAAAATCACACTTAAAAATTGCACGCGAAACGGACAACATTTAATGTTGCTGTTGCTGTTGTTGTTGTTGTTGCTTTTGCTACAGCTAGAATCAGCAGCAACAGAGGCATCGCCATCGTCATCAGCACCAGCATCTGCACCGACGACACCCCAATCTATTTTATTTTTTGTGTTGTATTTTTTCCTTTTTTTGGTCCTGGATTTTGAACTCGAACTTGTTTTTATGCGTTCCTCTTCATGCGAGTACAGAAAACAATGAAATAAAAGGGGAAAAACACTGAAACAAAACCAACACATAAATAAATACAAGAAACTCTAGAAAAATTCTATATAAAAAAGAAGCAAAAATAGCAAGGCAAAAAATGTAGTATAGCAAAAAAATATAGTATAGCAAAAAATAAAGAACTGAAGTGTAAAAATGCTCTCGAGTAAGTTTTACGACCTGATGAAAATAACGAGAAATAAATAAACAAGGAAAATGTTAATCTCACGATATAATTTAAGCTGTCCCCGAACTTCACAACCGCACCGCAGCTCCGCAGCTCCATCAACAGGATGATCTGCTCTCACCTTCCTTCATCCATCCCTCTCTTCGTCCTTCATCCATCCCTCTCTTCGCCTTTCATCCATTGTTTAAACAGATTTAAAATCCCAATTTTAAGGAAAGGAAGGAACGAATGTGAAGAGGATGAACAACGGAAGAGACAGTAGAGCCTCTCCCATAGGAGGCCGCTGTAGCCCACCCCTTCCCATCCCATCCCACCACCCGCATGTTTGGTAAAAATAGCATGAAAAAACATCATTAGAAGTCTCTCAACCGAATCATGCTGTAAAGTTGCTTGCTTTTACTTTCGGTGCTTTTCTGCTTTTATTCTTATGTTTTTATCCACATGTTTTTGTTATTTTCTTATTGTTTTGCTTTTATTTTGATTCTTCTGACTTTGACTTTAACGAAAGTGTGTGTGTGCTTGTCTTGTGTTTCTTTGCATTATTATTTTTTGTTTTGTTGCTTATTTCTAGCTCCAAGTTCTAAGTTCATATTATCGTATATACAATAAAGTGTTCTGTATTTCCTTGCTTTTAGTTTTTGTTTTTGCTTTTTATTTTATTTGAACAAAACTTGTGTTGCTTGTGTTGTTAGAGGAAGAAGAAGTCAAGGAAAAAGCAACAAAAGAACATAGTAACAATAATAAATAGACGAAGAATAAGAAGAAGACTAACAAGAAGAAGAAACAGAAGAAAAAGACAAAAAACAGCACACAAACATTCACAAGAAAGATCAAGTTCAATGCCACTAAAAAGTTGTTCCTTTTCCATCCATCGAATAGTGTTTAAATAAAAGGGATTAATTGTTGTTTGCTTTAAATTGAAAAGTTTTATATGTGGTCCAACAATTTCATTCATTTTCGACTTTTATTTATAAGAATTTAATTCAATATTTCGCACAACTGTAAATTCTGTGGAAAGAACTGCAAATGGATACAAAATCCAAGTGACTTAAAAACTAAAACTTTTCAGGACCATTTCACACTCCTATTGAAACACTTTTATATATAACATATACAGACATATATAAATATATATCTAACGACATAACTGTTTGTATTTTCCATTCTTTTTTGTATCAATCCAAATCAAATCACTGAATCTATCAAAGTTTCGCAATTTTTTCTAATACTTTAATATATTAGCTGATAGTGAAAAGTTAAGTAAATGTTAAGTAATGCATAGTTATCAAGAAGTCCATGTTATGTCCATTTGTACAACCGCACAATCAAACAAAAAATAATATACAGACATCCCTCGAATAAAATGGTTGAAAATTGCGATAACACTTGAACTACACGGCTTTGAACATCACGGAACCACTTAACAGTGTTATTCGAAGGATGCCTGTATATCATATCAAGCTACAGATAAGATAATCATACAGACATAAACCCAAAGAAAGATATAAGGTTCTTATATATACTCGTATGTAATAACTTAAGTTTGACCTAAATAATTATCAAATAATTATCATTTTTAACTCCTGTTATTTAAAGTTTTATATAATTTCATCAACTATATTATGAAATATCGAGTTATATATCAAGAGAAACATCTAATAAAAAAGATTCTATTTCGAGGTAGAGAAGATATTTAAGAATTATTAACTTTAAAAATGATTAATAAAAGAATACTGTTATTATGACTTACTTAATATTCTTCAATTAATTTACCAAACATGATCTAAGAAAACACTTCGTTCATAGACTTTCATGAAATACGTTTTCTATAGAATGCATATTATATCACAAATTCTCCTTTAATTTTATTCAATTATTAAGGACAATAAATCTTTTTGAATAAATCTGTTGCCGATTTTGATATTTTCTTTACTCGTAAATCAAAATTCAGCTCTCGTAACTCTGAAGTCTTTAAATATTTGAACAAATTTGAGCGAGTATCCGAAAAAGGATACCGAAATCCCAACAGTTCATTAATAATATGCATACTCACACATTCAACTACGTAGACACATACATATAAACATACATCAACAATATATTCAGATCAACCCACAACCCACTCACTTCAACAGTGAACACTTGAGTCAAATACACACACACACACACACACATATATATTTTTACAACCACAAATGTGATTGTTGTTGTTGTTGTTGCTCACTGACCTTTCATGTCCTTTTAATGATTTATCGTTGCTCTTCACATGTTGAGTGCACGATTAACGCTTGACTTCAACAGTTTTGAACAACTTCTGCAGAAGCCGAAGCAGTTGCTTATTTTTTTGATAATCCGAGTTGTGAAGTTATATATTTTCTCTAATTTTACGAAGAAAATAAATCTTATTTTTAAAGAAATTGTTATTTTCTTGAATAAAAACACAGAATTTTTAATATCTTTAAAGTAATATAATTTTATTGGCCATTCTGTTGAGTTTCTTCACCTTTATTTAATAATAACATAAATACCATGATTTAGTAATAAGTTTTGAAGTCAGCATATTTTCGTTAAATTTTCGTTAAGTCTAAATAAAGTTTCAAGGTTTCTTTAAAAAATTTCAAATATTTTTAATAATGTGTGCCTCACATTGTGAATGTATGACATTTATCTAGAAACTTTCGTTAAGTTGGTTCGAGTGTATTGACTCGATGTCATTAAATTGATTTTAATTTGAAGTAAAAGTTAAACAATCTCTTTTTTTAAATACTTAATAATAACTTTCGTTCCGTTATTCATTAGTTAGCCTTAATTCGTTAATTTTTGGCAAGATTTCGAAGCCGAATAAGTTCGAAAACATTTATTTGTTTACTTTTATCGCCAAATTTGGCAGCACTTCATTCGGCCGTAATAATTATTTATTAATTTACAACCTTTTGTGACCATTTACCACTGCTTGTTGCTGCTATTTGTTGTTCTTGTACAAGTGGGCGGTTGTTTAGTAAAGACGAAGAAAGAAAGAAGTAGGAAAAACACAAGAAAATAAAAGCAGAAAAATAAAACAGCACAAAATAAAAGTGTTGCCAAAGACGCATGAAAAACGAAAAAAGTGTAAAAAATAAATAAATTAAAAAAGTAAATAAACTTAACGAACTTAACGATGTTAGTGGCCAATATCATCAACAACAACATAAATAAATATTTTATTATTTTTAGTTTTGTAGTTTTTATTTTTCTTTATACATTTCTTTTCTCCTTTTTTATTTCATTCACTATCTTAAATTAGTTTCGTTGTTTTATGGTGCTGTTTCTACTCTTGGATAATTCATCCCCCCGCACCACCGCCCTTCTACCGGAAATTATTATCATTTACTCATTCATAAATTATTTCATTAAAGTGAACAAAAAATTTGAATTTTAATAGAAAACCTATGAAAAGTCAAGAAAAAAAATTTATATTCTCTATGAAAAAATTTATTTGATTCTAGGAATTTATTTATTTATTAATTTTAATTAAAAAAAAAAACATATATAAAATACCGATATAACGAAAAAGAGAAAGAAAAAACTTAACGAAGATTTATGTTTATGATCAATTTATAGATGTCATGATCTTTAATCGTTACAATCAGTTGTTGTTATTGTTTTTTATTGTTACTACTAATTTATTTATTATTTTTGTTATGTTGTTGCTTTTGTTCCATTCGTATCTCTTACTTTTGTACTGCAGTTTCGTTGAGTTTTGAAATTGCTGACTTGTGTTATTGGTTTTTTATTTCTTAATTATTTTTTCTCCATCTTCTTTTTCTTTTTACTATTATTGAAAGTCAACACCTTCAAGGTCAAGTATTTTATTTATTACCGAATCGCAGAGAATTTTTTTCTTCTTCTTTATTTACCGGATTTATTCTGAGGTGACGTTATGTTTTTGTAAATATGGTTTGATAAATTGATTTATTGCTTTCAATTTATTATTATTGATTTTACACTTCTGATATTTTATTATTAGCAGAGAAATCGAAAGCAGACCGAACTAAATCAAATTTCTAAATCAATAAATATACAACCCAAAACATCTGTAAAAATATATATTTTATTTTTTAGTGTATATAAATCAAATAAAGTGCTTAAATCTGGACTATTTTATTATATTTCCCCTTCTCCTAAAATCTCTTCACTTTTCTTTCACCTTCTTTTCGATCAACCCCCGTACCTCATCCAACTTTTTATTACTCACTCTCTTTCTGTGTTTTAAATGTCTATCATTTTTATTTATGGCCACGTGTACTTTCTTTTTTATTTTCGATTTTTATTGCAACACTTTTGTTGAAAGATGTTTTATGACGTGATAGTTTTCGCTTATGATATGCATGTTTTTTTTTTAAAATTGATAACTTTTAAATCATTTACATTTGGTACAACAACAACAAATGAAACGTTTGAATTTTACTACAGTTGTTTTTTCTCTGTCACACAAGACTTTTGTTTCTCTTGATTTCACAGCTGTTAAAATTCGCAGCAGGTTTCTAGAAAACATACAAAAATAGTGTTTAATTTTTTTTGCTTTTCTTCTACAAAAATTAGGACTTTGCTCTAATAAAAATATTAAAAGAAAAAATTATTATTTCAAAGTAATTAAAACAAAAAATTGATTAGTAAAAAAAAATATACAAATAGTGATCGTATACATTTGGTTTCCTACTCGAATCAGTGGCTTAGAGTGTTTACGCTATTTTTATTTACATCCTTTTTACAAACAAATATTTTTCTTCATATTCATTTCAGGTTATCATCACTTCTCAATTAAAGTCATCGCTTTTTTTCTTTACTTTATCGAAAGATTTATTTCTATAATTTTAAACCGAACCGAATCGTGATTTAATTAATGACTCAATCACACACACCAACACAAGCACCCCTAAACACGCACACATACATATATACAAATAATTATGTAGGATATAAAGCAATAATCTGAAACCACGAACCGTTTATTTGTCATTTATTTCGCACAATTTTAATTCCTAGATTAAATTATAATTCTTCCCTCACTTCTTTGATGATGATACTTTGCTAAAATTATAGGGAAAGTGTGGATGTTGGGAGGGGAGGTAATTTGAGGGGAAGGCGAAAACTTTCAAAATAGCTTTTAGGAATTCAGTTCAGTTCAGTTCAACAGCAATTTTGTTGTCGCATCACGTAGTATGTCGCCGCATCTAAAATTTGATTAGATTCAGGACGATGAAAGAGAGACACATACACAGGATTTAAAAAGAGAAAGAGAGTGGGAGATAGAAACAGATATAGAAAGAGTACGTTGCACAGACACCTTCATTTATAGTATATTTGTACAATAAATTGTGAGGCAGACATGTCTGGTTATGAAAGAAAAATTGAACCTTAGGGAGAGTCGGCAGCATCTGATATAAAATACCGAATACGAGTTCAAATAGAATTCTTTAACGGACTTTTCAAGCTCAAGTTTAATTTAATTATACGATTATATTCAAGATAATATTTGGCAAATACACAAAAATTTAAAAACCAAATTCGTATTATGAATTATAAGCAGATTTTGTGGACGCAGTTGTAAATTTGACATAGAAAAGGGTATTAATAATAAACTTAGAATTAATTTTAATAAATATAAATACCATTAAATCAAATAGGAAAACATCATTTAGTATGGAACCCTCCTGCCAGAACTGACAATGGTTTTATTTATTTTCCGAAATTACAGTTGAATAAGACTCCTTCTGGTCCCTTCCGATATCTCTCATAGGACCGTTCCTGTTCCTCGTCCATAGGTTCCTGCCATAGAAACCATCGGACAGACCGTTTGACAAACGATTAAACATACCGTTAGCTCTCAATTGGTTTTAAAGACGATGCTAGCAAATACGATCATCGTTACAGAGTCTTTAATAAAACCTTTAAGCTTTTCTCTATTACATTTATGAAGGTCATAAAAGTCTTTCCATAAAAGTGTATATTAACTTGTATATAATATTAAAAGTGTATATAACTCCTTTAACTGGAAGGGTAAAAGGCTTCAGTTTGATATATTTTATCTTCGAAAACTTTTTTGTCCTTTATTCTATCCATACACATTCTCATTGTAATAAAGTAACTTGGTAACCTCAAAAGTATCAAGTTAAGTAAAGTAAGTAAAAGTATTAAGTTAAGTTAAACTCACTTTTATATACACTAAAGCCTCATCTTAAAATATCCTCACGACTGATGAATGAGGCGTCGTTAAGACGTGTTTCCTATGCTTTTTCTAGCCTTTTTTTCTTCTTTTTCTTCGTCTTCTTTTACACTTTGAGAGGTATATCAAGGATATTCCCTAGAGTTTAGTTTGTTTTTGTAGCATTTCCTTTTTAATTTTTTATTTCTTCTTTTATTCTTTTCTTTTTTATTTCTTTTTTAATTCTTCTTTATTCACTTTGGTTGTTTTTTATGATGTTGTTGGTACTCGTATACAAACAACAATGATACGATTTTTCTTGCTGCTTTTGTTGCCAACATGTTGCGTTGGTTGGTTGGTTAACCAAACAAAAATGACATCGTGGTTGTCGACATGACAGCAGGTGCTGCATTCATAAAAAAGATTTACTATAGTGTAAAAGTTTGCAGACAACGCAACGCAGCACGTGCAGAGCATATTTTTGTTTTTGTTGCTTTGTTCATCATAATGATGATCTTGTTGTTGTTGTTATTATTTTCCACAAAAGAAAACCAACGCAAAATTTTATAACAAAACAAAAGTTTCTTCATATCTATTTTATTACTAAAATTTTAAAGTAAACAGAAATACTTAATAACAGCTGATGTAGAAATAAAAGTTTGTAATAAATGCGATTTATATACGTATATCCGGAGCTCGGTTATAAAAACTAAGACTCCAGAGTAAAAAATAAAAAGTTCGGAAGAATAAAAAAGTTGACAGACTTATCTACCGATTGTAGAAAAGTATTGATATTGATATTCTTCACACGGTCTGTTAACATGGTTAATATTCTTGTTGTTGTGTCTCTTCTCTGATGATCTCTTTTCATAATCATCTTTAAGAAATAACTGTAATAATCATCTCACAACTTTAATTAGATGTCAGTTTGACAGAAGGAGGTTGAAAGATCGAGATCAGTTCTAAGCTAATTGATCTTGAATTCAGAAAAGAATTTATTTCAATATCAAGGAACGATATTCGAACTCATGCTAATAAAGCATATTGTGTCTATCAGTGTATCATCTATCAATCAACTCTTTTTTTTTCTCTCTCTCTCTTCCCCTTTCTATACACTCTTTTTGTTGCCTAGCTTAAACCCGTGACTTTAATTGTTTTTCCCTTTCTTTTTCTGAAAGGCAACCACAACTAATTTTCTTAAATGATGTATTGAAGTTAGCTACGTCAAAGAATTATTGATGATGGCACACTTTTTTTATGAGGTCAAAATTCAATTCAGTGGTGATGGGAAAATAGAGGAGAGAGAAAGAGAGTTCAGATCTTTAGTTATTCTCCACCCACAGCGCCATCAACCTACACATGTCACAGAAGAATTTATGTTTATAATACCCATGTACATATGTATATATAGATATATAGTATGCAGAATCTGTTCAACTCTGCGGCGACGACTTGGATACCATAAAACAACGAAGCTGACATGCGAGACAACATCCTCAGCAACATCCACAGCGACGCTGTAAAACAACATGGATTTTTGTAAATTATTATAACAACTCCATCTCTCTTTTGGTCTACCTTCCTCCCTGCGTCTCTCCCTTCCTCTCTCCCTTCCTCTCACCCTTCCTCCTTCTCCTTCCATTCGACTCCCTCTAACTATCCTCATTGAAGAAAGTCTGTGGTTTATAGAAACCGCATCATCTTTGGGTACATCTGCGATAAGACGAACGAGATCCGAATAGGATCTGCACATCATTTCTCTTGGTGCTCGCTGATGCTGATCTTAATTTGCAGTCTCTGTGCAACATCGCGTGTTGCAAACAATTGCCAACGTTGTTGATTTGATTACTTCTAATTGTTGGAAATTGCAATTCTTTAGACTTTATTCACAGACAAGGAACCAACACTAAAAACAACAAACAAACGCAACCACAATCATAATAGCAACAACAACAACCACATCAAACTGTGCAACAATTTTATGCTTGTTACTCATTTAAAGAAGCATCTTCTTCGCATCTTCCAGTCGTGCTCATTACAATTCATCGGTTGTTTGCTTTGCAACATCAACTGAAGAATGAGAAGATGGAGACACGTAGTCTGGGTTTTATTTCGAATGAAACGGAATTAACTAAGTAATATGAGATCTCCCGCTAAGATTTTGTATACAGAATCAGAAACATGTTCCTGGTGTTGAGAATAGATAAGATATACAATCCATGGATCCATTATTTAGCTCGTGGAGTCTATTCTTTGATTCGGCTTTTCATTTTTATTTGAAACCGTTTAGAGTAGAGGGTCAACGATCAGTAGAGGAAGTCCCAATCTTAACTCCCAGCCCTTCAGTACTTCTCCCGACCTTTTTGTGACTTAACTGACCCGAACTGTTTTCTTCAAAATTTCTTTATTCTCGCCTTTTATAAGATTAAGTAATTTCATGATCCCTTTACTAACTTACTCTCCTTTCTCTTTCTACTTGCAGGCTCATGTTGTTGCCGCCTTTGAGCAGTCTCTCTCGAACATGACATCGCGTCTTCAGCAACTCACCGCCACCGCCGAGCGCAAGGATGGCGAATTGACGGACATGCGTCAGACTATCGAACTGCTGCGAAAGCAGTCCATACAAGCGGGACTCACAACGGCTCACATGCAAAGCATGGGCGTCCAGACCCAATCGCAGAATCAAAACGACATACTAAGTAAGGGACAAGGACCTCCCCTGCCTCCGGGTCTCACGGGGCACATGAGCCGTCTGGCTCAACAACAGCAGCAACATCAACTTCAGCAACAACAGCAGCAACTGCAACAGCATCAGTCCACTCCGATGGGTACTAATGGCATCAATGCCAACCCTACCATGCAACGCCATCACAGCTCCGATTCCATGTGTTCACTCAACTCCATCAGCTCTAGCTGTTCGGCCCAAGATAAAGCGAAGAAGAAGAAGGGCTGGTTGCGAAGCTCCTTTACCAAAGCGTTCTCCCGCAATGCCAAAATATCGAAAACTAGTCGACACGCTGGCGGCCATCATGGACATGGCCATTCCTCGATCGGTCATGCCGAGAATGGCGGCAGTCTTCACAATCACAATGGTTCTGTCAAAACGAATGGACATTCCCACGGCGAGCCCATTGGCTTGTCCGCTTTGGCCACTCAACCAGCTGCGCTGCCCGCCACGCCCTCCAAAAATAGCCCGGCCAAAACCGCCACCTCCGTAACGCTCATAGAAAATGCCAAACCAATAGACGCTATCGATCACGAGCACGAACATCAAATGGTTGAAGACCTCAAGAAGCAGCTGCGAGAGAAAGACTTGGTTCTGACCGATATACGCCTGGAGGCTTTGAGTTCCGCCTCCCAGCTCGAGAGTCTCAAGGAGACGGTGAATAAAATGCGCGCCGAAATGATGTCACTCAAGCAGAACAATGAGCGGTTGCAGAAAATGGTCACCAGTCGCTCGCTGGCTGGCTCTGAGGCGTCGCTTCCGGGCGGCGTTGGTCATCCAATCAGTCCCAGCAGCTCAATGGGCTGCGGAGAGTCCAGACGTTACTCTCTGGCCGATGGCAATACGCGGCCGCCCATGGAGCTGCCCAAACGATTGGCCGAAGAGGTCGAAGAGGAGAACATTCCGCCGGCACCGGCTCCAGAACCACCACCGCCGCCGCTTAGTCCATCCACCCACATCGATCTAACCCCGCCGCCGCCCGCCATTGAGCCCACCCCCGCTCCAACCCACATGCCAAACACCACGGAAGATCTGCCCGATGTGACGGACGGTAAGAAGATAGCAATCGTGTGTTATCTGGGCCAACCGGAGTCGTTTGTCAAGTACTGCGAGGAGATGCTGGAAGCGGATGAATTCTACGCAAACGGTTCGGTGCTGCTGAATCATCATCATGCAGCTGCAGTGGCATCGGCGGCCACGGCTGGCGGTGGCAATGCTGACGCATTGGCGGCTACGATGGACGAACGGCAGTCTTTCCCATCGGCCAACCTGAATGAGTTCGTCATCGCGTACACGTATATTTCAGGCAAGACCACATGGCAAAATCTGGACTATATAGTGCGCAAGACGTTCAAGGATTACGTGTCTCGCATTGATCCGGGCACCAATTTGGGCCTCAACACCGACTCCATCACCTCGTATCACTTGGGTGAAGCGAAACGCGGCCCCGAAATGGGTTTCCCCGAGCTGCTGCCCTGCGGCTATATAATCGGCAATGTGCGCACTTTGTATATCTGCTTGCAGGGGGTGGGGAGTCTCGCTTTTGACAGCCTCATCCCGCGCAGCATTGTTCATCGTTACATCAGCCTGCTCACCGAGCATCGCCGCCTGATACTCTGTGGCCCCAGCGGCACAGGGAAGTCTTATTTGGCGCGTCGCCTGGCAGAGTTTTTGGTCGCGCGATCCGGACGCGGTAATCCATCGGAGGCTATTGCAACATTTAAGTAAGTGGCTCTAACTCTTTAGTATAAGATAACCTCAAACTGATTGCTTCTTCTTTTAACTTTTAGTGTGGATCATAAATCCTCCAAGGAACTACGTCAGTATCTTGGCCATATCGCTGAACAAGCAGCCATAGCCAATGGAGCCTCGGAACTGCCATCTGTGATTATTTTGGACAATCTTCATCATGCGTCCGCACTCGGGGATGTCTTCTCGTCGCTTCTGAGCTCGGGACCGGCCGCGAAGTTGCCCTGCATTATCGGCACCATGTCGCAAGCAACCTGCAACACCACCAACTTGCAGCTACACCACAACTTCCGATGGGTAAGTTTTCTCCATTTCCATTCTCCTTCCTTTCTTACAAATGTTCCTTACTGTTCGTACTTCTTACTGATTCCTTCTTCGATGATTCATCCCTTAGGTCCTTACTGCCAACCACATGGAACCGGTAAAAGGATTCCTGGGCCGCTTTCTGCGTCGCCGCCTCTTTCAGTTGGAGCTTCAAACGCAGCATCCGCAGTCCGAACTCTCCACCGTTCTGGCCTGGTTGCCCACCGTGTGGCAGCACATCAATCGTTTTCTGGAGATTCACAGCTCCAGCGATGTGACCATCGGACCGCGACTCTTCCTCTCGTGTCCGCTGGATTTGAAGAACTCGCAGGTGTGGTTCACCGATATTTGGAACTATCATCTGTCACCGTATCTAGTCGAGGCGGTGCGAGAGGGTGTCCAGTTGTACGGGCGACGCGGTGGTGCCTGGAACGACCCCTCCGCCTTCATACGCAATTCATATCCCTGGCCGTATGGACCGGATTCGGTGCCACCGCTGCGGCAGATCAACGCCGAAGATGTGGGTCTCGAGGGCATCACATCAACCAACGGAGAGAACCAGGATCCTTTGGTGAGTAGAAGTAGTGAGAAGGTCGGTTTTGTGTATAATAATGAATGAGAATCTCATCTTTCAGCTCAACATGTTGATGCGTCTACAGGAAGCTGCCAACTACTCGGAGAATCAGGAGCAGGAATCCGATTGCGCCAGTTTGGATTCCAACATAACGCCGGACAGTTCGGCGGGCGCTGAGTGAGTGTGAAGAAGCAAGCGTGCCCTCGTCCAGCGTCTAGATAACGCAGCGTATCCAAAGTTATTGTTACGAATAGTTTTTTAAGCATGTAATTTAACGCCACCCTACTGTTGAAGGGTGGTAAAGCGAAAGCTTCTAAGTGAGAATTTTTGTATTCTTTTTTTTATTTTGATTTGAGTTTGGATTTTTTTTGCAATGATTTTTCACCCTAAAAATACTAATTAAAAAATCTCTTGAACACTATTTATATGAAACGAAACCAGTCTAAAAAGATGTAGTAACTTAATACTAAATACACGAAAATCTAAGTTCAATAATTTGCTTTTTACGAAAGTTTTACTTTTATTAACTGTTCAATTTTTTTTAAACCCAGCAACAAACGGAGCAAAACGATGACAATTAAAAGCAACGCATTTTCTTATCTTTAAATAAAATTAATAAAATAAAATAAAATTACATTTTTCCTTCATCTTTCTAACTACTTCACTAACTCACTAAATTTAAACCTTGAACCGTAACGAAAGAAAGAAAATTTTAACCATTTTTCATTTTTAAAAAAGTTTATTTTTCGAAATTGCTAAGTTTTTAAATTACCGAAAAACCATCTGAATGCTGCACAAATAAAATTTCTTGCACTACTTTTGACACTTATTAAAACAAGCGAAAGCAGTTTTAAGAGATTTTTATTTGTTTCTTTTATCAACACTACAAACATTAGATAAAAAAGCAACAAAGAACAAAATAATTATATAAAAAATTGCTTTTAGCGCACTTGTTAAAAATGCAAATTTTAAATACAACACCACACACAACTACGCACAAAATAGTTTCATTAAAAAAGTATCTATTTTTGTATTAATTTTGATTTTGGTTTAAATTTCAAAATTTTATTTACTTACATGAAAAATTTGAACACCAAAAAAAAAAGTGGATTATTCAGGATTTTTTAACGTATTATTATTATTAACCTATTTTATTTTTAACTAACTTATTTTTAACCTATTAAATTAACATCCTTAATATTAGATATATCAATACTTATTTCGTGTCTCGTTTTTTTGCAATTCTTTCTTTCTTTTCGAACACTCTGAGCGTTGCTTTTAATTGAAAGCAAAAGCATTAGATTTGCTTGATAATATAACAACAATTAAAATTATATGCTATAAAATATTATAATAATAATAATCATTCAACTTGTTTCCATTTTGCTGCTATTAACACCAGAATCAACTTTTATATTCCACGAAAATATTGCATTTTAACTCATGCTAACATTACTATAGTATATGTAAACAATGTAAAATGTAATCAATCAAAACGTATTCCGTACTCAATACAAATAATATCACTGCTTAGAATATTCATAACATTCATACATTCATTCATTCATTCATACATCATTCATTCGTACAATATACATAAATAATTGTTCCAATAATAATGTCAAATACTAAACCATTGTACATAATATCTTTCTTTCACACTAACAAATAACTAAAAAACTAAACTGAACTGTTCAACAGTTGAACAAACAAATAAATTAAATAGAACTTAAGTAGTAAAGTGTATTTAAGTGGATTAAGCCAACTCCTCTACTTACCGCCCCTCTTCCCACCCTCCGAGGGAACTCAAAATTAATAACAAAACAAGAAGAAACAACAAAAAACTTCTTAAATGTGGAAACGTAAACTGTCAAAACTTTTTATACATGTCAAAAATACAATATATACAATAAATTGAAGTAACCAAAACAGATATTAAAATAAAAATTGAATCAAATATTAACTAAGATAGCAATTCAGATATTAAATCAGATATCACTTGGATTATTATTACTATCAATTATTAACTAAGATATCGATTCAGATATGAAATCAAAATTACGAATATTAAATGTTATCATTATTATTATTATTACTATCACTATGAATATTATTAAAATACATGTGTAACTTTTGCTACTAACTTTTAAACTAACTTAAATTTAGTGAGAACTATTGAAAGCAACAACAACAAAAGCAGCATTTCTATGAACGCTATAAACTAGTAAAGACAACAACAACAAAAATTAATGAAAAATAGTATCAAAATAGCGCTTATGCAACAACAATTATATACGTAATGAGAGCCAACTAAAAATACTGACACTGATAGCATTTAAAAAACAACAACAACAAAAGAAAGCAGTTAAATGTAAATCATTAAATAAGTAATAAATACAATAATTTAAATATATACGCATGTTGATTGAAACAAAAACAACATGAAGATCATCTACAAACTACTTTTTCTTATTTATTATTTCTATTATGAAGGTTATAAAATAGTTAAAGAAGTTAAAAATTGGATTAAAAAGAAAGAAACGCCATTTAAATACGTACATATTTAGTTTTTAACATATTTGAACAGTTTTCAAATTGTATTAACTATGATTACTATAAATTATTATTACTATTAATATTATTATTATGATTATGATAATAATTATTATAACTATGATTATTATTATTATTGTGAGAGACGGTGATCTTTTTTGAAAATTGTCAAAATAAATGCAATGTATCAAAAATTCAAATCAAAAACTACACGATAAATAAACCGAAATAAATAAATAAACATATTATAATAACAAAGTTTTTTACTTTTATTATTTCACAGACAATTTATTATGCTCCAGCGAAAAAATACCATTTAACTTTTAAATTTATAAGAATCGCAATTTTAATATTTTATTACTTGAGTCGTTTTGGTTTCTATTTTTCAAGAATTTCACAAGAATTTCACAAGAATCGTTTGAATTTCTTCCCAGCCTGAAACTTCTTTCTTCCGCTTCTTCTTCCTTTTTTTACCAAGTTCTGGAATCAGCGGACTATTTTCTAGTCTTTAACTCAGTCTCTGCACTCAGTAATCGCAACGACGATCGACACTTTTAAAATTTGCTATGAGATAAAAAAAGAAATGTTTGATTGATGATGCTTTGCTCTAAACTTTAGAGTCTAAAGAGTATGATCAACAGGCGATCATAACTCTTAAGCTAGAGGCAACGATTTTTGTTTTCAGTGAAAATTACAGTGGCGAAGGCGAGAAAATTGCGCAAGAGAAAATCACAATAAAAGAAAAAGAATACAAATGGTTGAATGACGAATGAGTGCTGTCATGAGAATAACAATAATGAGCCATCAACTTCGATCTTGAAATCTGTTTTGTGTTTTAGGCTGGGCAAATTAGAAGTCATTTTTACACGCTTCATATGTTTTGTTTTGCGTTCGTTAAGATTGAGAAATCTTTTCAAGTTTCAACTGATTTTAACCGAAAACTTTAAAAAAGTTTTCACTGTAAACAGAATAATTTGCTTCTCCTTGAAGAATTTTATTTATTTCCTTGCTTATGTAAGAAACCAAACCAAACAAAATATTTTTTAAGAATGTTAATTTGCTTTAAAATAAAATTCCCAATAACATTTCTTTGAATTTTGCTGTTATTTCATACAGAGAACATTACACAACAGTCTGTTGTTCACATCGTAAGATGGAGATTTCTGTTAACACATAATAAGCTGTTATTTTTGATGAGCGCCTGATTCTTTTGACTGTTTTCTTCTTTTATTATTCTGGAGTAAAAAAGGAAAAAAGTTTTTTGTCTCGTGTGTTGAATTTGAATAGTGCTGATTATTTAATACATGAAATAACAGGCAAGCATGTTCAACAAGAAAGAAAGATTTCTACAAAGCTGTTTTATACAAGAGGGATGCCAACTTATATTTTGTACTTAAGTAAGGATGGATGATTTTTTGATTTTTTTAAAATTATAAACTTTTGGAATGACCGTTTCTAATATGCCTCGAATTCCTATTTGTTTTCTACGGGAATACCAACAATTGAAACAACTTTTGGCGCTCTCGTCTGGGTTTCGAGATTTGACGTTTGAAATTTGTAAATTCTGGGCTCATATCTCCTAAACTATATGATCTAGCTAATTGTCATTGGTATGGTTAGGTAGGTCATTGGTAAAGGTATTGGAATTATCTATCATTTATGTGAAACCATATTTAATTGAATTCTAACTTTTTTTAATAACAGTTTTTTCACAAAACTCTTTCAATTTGAATTCTACATTTATATAGCACCGTTTTTCATAAAGATTTTATTTGAAAATGCATCCTAAAAGCCTACACCGAGTCTCTTGATATATTATATTTACATACGTAAAAAACGCTAACTCTCTAAAAAACTGATACTAAAAATCTGAAATTTAATTTTTTTTCAAAAGTGTACTCCTTTCTTATAAAATTAATTAGAAAAAGGTCCAGAATTTTCACATTTCAAAGGGCTATAACTCGGTAACGAGACGAGAGCGCCCAAATTTGTTATTTCAGTTGTTGAAGCTATCGGTAAAAAACAACAATGACAGTAAGTTCGACGAAATCGTGGTATTTGGATAACTTTTAACATAATTTTAGTTAACATTATTGATAATGTAGGCTCAGCTAACAACACTGTTTTCTAAAAATGCACTCGCTATTTTCTCGTTGCTTCGTGGTACTCGTTAACAATATTGTTCTTTCTACTTCTACTGTTTTCTTGCGAGTGAAAAGTGAGTGGAAAGGAATAATTTTTAATAAGTTATTTAAAACTTATAGCTGTATTTTACTCAGTTTTTTATTTCACTGTAAACTATGACTATCGATTTAAGTTTTATATAATAATATTAATTTAAGTGGCAGTAGATTTCAATCGGCTAAAAAGACTAACATGTGATTGTGTAACATTTTTGCGTTTTATAAGAAATCGTCAACGCAGCATGGCTAGAAATTTAAGAAAAACACAACAGATCAATAATATCAGATCAAATAGATCATTTGAATAAATTTAAAAAAGGAAATGTTAAAAATCGATAAAAATTTTGGGGTCATTTAAATGAGATCAAAATGCTACTTTGCACATTTACAACTTGCCGCTGCGTTGCATAACCTCTTGAGTAATTAGTGTCACTTCAGCTCTTCCTCTCCTCCTCCTTTACACATTACAAAAGCCACAACACAAAATACAACTGTTTTTATACAGTTTCTTTCTCTTTGTAATTTCTCTCCGCAGCTCAACCATCAAAATGGCTTTACGAATCCTTGGCATGGCTATGCGCAAGCAGCTGGCCCAACAACAATTGGTCAAATCAGCTGCCCAGGCGACCGGCGGCAGCACTGCTTTCATTCACAATCTCGAAAAGATCGGAAAACGTGAAATTGTCGGCCACGGATGGAACGGCTCCGCCTGCTATGCAGACCGCGTCGATTATCCGATGCCTTCCATACGCTTTAGGGAGGTTAACAAGGAGATCGAAGTCTTGCGGCAGAAGGAGAAGCAGGACTGGAGGAAAATGAGCGTCCAGGAGAAGAAAGCCTTGTATCGCGCCAGCTTCTGCCAGACCTTCGCCGAGATGAAGGCACCCACTGGCGAGTGGAAGATGCACATAGGCGTTGCCATGATATTTTCCTCTCTTGCTATTTGGATAGCTTTGCTGATGAATATGTTTGGTAATAGAAATGGAAATTGAAGCTTGTGGAATTTATCTCACTTAGCGTTTTTAATTACTTTTTCCTTGTAACGCTTTCGTAACGCTTTAGTCTATGATGAGATGCCCGTCACATTCGACGAGGACCGCCAGAAGGCTCAACTCAAGCGTATGTTGGACTTGGAAATGAATCCGGTCACCGGCCTTTCCTCGAAGTGGGACTATGAGAACAAGAAGTGGAAATAAGCCATCCTTCTCGCTCTTATCAAAGCTTCTTAAGCTTTTATTAGCAGTCTTAAGTAAAAAATTAAATCAAGTTGAAATTTCTTTTATTTTTAAGTAAAAACCAACAAAACAAAATAATGCACTTCAGAAAGCTTTTCTTATCCCAAGCATAACAACCACAAATATAATTAGAAATGTTTTAAGTCAATAAGTTTAAACAATATATACATAATGTAAAAGTCAACATATTTTTAAAGAATAAGTCGCAAAATATACAAATGTGGAGATCGTTAAACCAACAAAAACAAGCCTAATTAATTTTTTATTTATTGAGTTCCGGGATTAGAATTCCTTAACGTATTTATTAGTGCGTTGGCAATTTTTAACAAACTGAAGATTTGAAAGGATGTTTTATAAATTTAAAATGGTATAATTGATATGGTTTTTTCTTTATATTATAATTTGTAACAACCTTAGTTGGGGGAATGAGGTATTGAAAAGCTAAGCTATTCAAAGAATAAGCTATTCAAGGAATAAGCTATTCAAATCCAATTTCAACATTTTTCTTATATTTGTAGCAAGTTAACGATTGGTTTGCACTATAACAACAAATCATAAAAACTTCGTTTATGGCGAAGTTATGATATTAACCCTTTGAAGACAGCTTTTAAGCCTGTGGTGTCCAAAATTCGCAGTGTTGCCGGCCAGAATGTTTTACCCCTAAGCAAGCTCTTTACAAAATTTCATTTTACTACAAAAATATCGATCTTTACCGTTAAAAATATCGATCGACTTACCGTTATAAATCAGAGATTCCCAAACTAAATTTTAGAGCCGTAAATTTTAAAGTTGCTTATAAGCAACAATTATCTTCAAAGGGTTAAATAATTAGGAGGAGGATGTTTTAAAGATGTGGTTCTATTCGCTGTCAGACACAGCTACAGATCTTAGCATCTGCTGAGTTCATCTTAGAATTTCGTCCTTTAAAGTTAATTTCATTTTGACGACTGGATCTACCAAATTCATTCTAAAAAAGGCATGTAAGGAATTGTTTCTAAATCTCGGATCTGCTGAGTTGTTCTTAGTTCATCTGATGAGTTCATATCGGAAAAAGAATCTCTTCAGGATTGAAGTGAACCTGAAGAAGAGTTCTAAGTATTAACTTAATTTGTTTGTTAATGTATTCATTCATTCAATAAGTATACGAGTACGTGTGCTCAGATTTAATAATTATATATATAATTAATAAATTTGAGCACAAGGAATATTCCTTGATGATTTTAAATACAGTAACAAAGTGACATTGAAATTTAGAAATAAATTTCACTGTTCTAAAGTATAAAAAACATGTAAACTAGAATGTATTGTACTGCAATTTATTTATTCTCCTTCTTTGTCTAGCTGATTCACTTTCCATTCCGGAAAGATTGCACATATAATTTCATCGACTTCGCCAGTTTGTTCATCTCCACCAGCCACCTTCTCAGCTTTTCCTTGTCCTGCTCTCTACCGGGAAAAGCTTTTTCGTGCAGTTGAACTGCTCTTTCAAACTTTCCGGCCTGCTCTTTACCGGGCAAGGGTTTTCCTAATATTTTAAGTATTCTTTCGAAATCCCAAAAGACTGCTTCGAATTTCTGCCCCGATTCGTGTTTAATTGCCTCCAAACCATGTTTGCTGAATAAATCTTTTAATATCGAATATTGAATACTATGCCCCGGATCGTTCAGCTCATCAAGTGTCGATATATATTTCTCGAGTTTTGCGGTTAAATTTTTCAAATGGTTCTCTCTTTGGCGACCAAAATGTTGAAGTTCCTTGACGAATCCGGAGAACTCGATAATTTTTTCGTTTACCTCTTTGTTTTTGTTTTTGTCAGCGTATAATGAGATATCCCAGATCACCGCTTTGAATATTTTCGTTGCATTGTCCAGTGTGGAAACTGACACCGAAAAGAAGTCAGTATACGCAGATATCAAAGCCTGCAAATGGTGAACGAATTCTTCTTCAGTGGCACCAGCTGCATCATCCTTTAGCACTGGGTTGTCGATGGTGGCTATGGTCGGCGTTGTGGTTGCGGATAGTTTCACTACCTGTTGAATCTACAGAGAAAAGGACTTTTAGCAGAGCCTGCAAATAACTGTTATGCTAATGAGCTTCAACAAAAAGTCAACTTTTAATTTTTATTTTAAAAGTTACTTACTTCGATTCCAATCACTAGAACGCCTAACAGCAATAGGATGTACTTCGATACCATCCTGCCGGTTACCGATAAAAGTGTCGCAGAAAATTTATTTATTTAAATTCACTGAATTGTGTGTCCTTTAGATTTCTTTCTTCTAACCTATTTTAACCACTAAATTTAGCAAAAATATAATAATTGATATGATTTTCTATCTAGGTTCTGAAAATCTTTGTAAAATGATTTGAATAAATTGAATTTTGAATGAATTCAATTTTTATTTGAATTTTTTTCCAAAGTAAATTTTTAAAAGTTTTTAATTTTAGATTTTTATATATAGTATGTTTTACGTAGTTTGTTTTTCGCAATTTACCAAAGTAGCAGAGATGATTAATTATAATTTATAATATCCATAGCCAATCTTGAAAAATAACCGAAATAACTAATATAATTATACATATATACCTATATAAATAATTAACACGAAGGTACTGGAAACATCAAATATCGTAGAAACCGGCGATTTAAGACTATAATTGAGTCTGCATAGAGGTATATAAAGGTTTATAAAGGTGAACAGTATAATGTAGAAATAGTTTAGAATTACGAGAAAAAATATAGTAAAGTTTAAAGCGTTGAGTAAAGTTTAAGCGTAACAAAGAATTACAACAAAACATCTCTCTATCCTATGTAAAAATATACTATACATATATACATATATAAATAAATATAAATATATATATCCATAAATTAATAATTAATATTAAAGACAATTCTCTTCAAGTTTATTTCCGATAAACGTTTCATGGGAAGTTATAGTAACTTATTTACACGCATGTGTTGTTCATTCACTGTGTCACTCTGTTTGTTTTTTCCATTCGTTTGGTATACATTTTGATTTAATAATAAGACTAGCTGAATCAGTAACATGTTTGAATGCAATTCTAAGCGCATTGTTTATATTTAAATAGAGAATCGGTTTTTTTTCAAATTTTATTTGAAGCTTTAACATATATTTGATCTACTCTTATAGAACTAAAAACACTCCCATAAAAGTATATTTTCCATTCCCATCACGATCATGATTGATTCTATTTATTTATTCATTATATATGTTTTATTTATTTTATCACATATTATTAATGCGACTTTAATATAAACATCTTAGATGAGTCTCCTTTTGCAAAAGATTATTTGTTGTTATTAATGTCATATGGGCTTGAGTCTTGTATAAATGATCCCACTAGGATTTCAAATACTTCGGTATCATGTATTGATCACATTTTTATCCGTTGTAATGCAATAAATAAAATCGGAGTTAGTAGCTCAACTGCTGATCTGCATTTCTCTGATCACTGTTTAACTTGCCTTGGATTTCATGATGTCATGATGAAGAAACCTATCGCTCGATCCTGCACGTATTCTGTCCGCAGAACAGATTTTGCTGCCTTAAATCATAAACTTGCAACCGAGACTTGGGCAACAGTCTACAATGCATCTGATCCCAGTGTGGCTTATGATAACTTTATTGATATACTGTCTAAGCATACTACTAGCTGTTCGTATGGTAGTTGTCAGCGTGCAAAAGACAAGAGGCTAAAACCCTGGATGACTTCGGCGCTTTTAAAACTGATTCGTCTAAAAAATAAATTGTACATAAAAACAAAAAAAAAACCCTTGGATATGGCGTTGCTAGCCCGGTATAAATATTTTTGTAAAACAATCATCAAAGATGTAGCTTTAGCAAAAGAAAAATTTTATATAAATGAGTTTAATAAGCTAAAGGGTTCTCCAAAGAAAGAATGGAGCCTTATAAACGACTTGCTGGGTAAAACGAAAAATCACGTTATCATCTCTAAAATTAACACCGAGGATAGTTCTATTTCATCTCCAAAGGCAATAGCTAATGAGTTCAACACTTTTTTTTCAAATGTAGCGACTGATGTTATCACAGCCAATGGGGCTAATGCTGTCTCTTGTGATTGTAATTTTAATGATGTTTTTTATGCTGAGAGCTTCTTCTTCGAGCCTATTTCTGCCTCTGAAATATTTTCAATCATTCATTCCTTAAAAAGCTCCAATTCATCTACTTCACATTGCTTCTCAAGTAACTTTTTAAAAAATATTGGTCTTTATATTGCTGAAATATTGTCAGTTATTTTTAATGATAGTATGGAACAGGGTATCTTTCCGGTTGGACTCAAGGTGGCTGAGGTTATTCCTCTGCATAAGAAAGGTGATAAGTTGTCATTGAATAATTACAGGCCGATTTCAATCCTGCCGACGTTCTCGAAAATTTTTGAGAAAGCAGTTAAAACAAGAATCGTCAACTTTCTCAATAAAAAAAGTTTCTTTAATAATTGTCAATATGGTTTTCGTGAGGGAAAGTCCACTGAAGACGCTCTACTTAACTTTTGTTGCAATATTTATAACAGCATGAATAATAAGCCGATTACTGCGGCGCTATTCATTGACATTAAGAAAGCTTTTGACACTGTGGATCATATAATACTCTTAGATAAACTGTATGGCTGTGGATTTAGAGATAACGTCCAAAATTGGTTTCGGTCTTATTTAACCGATAGACAGCAGAGAGTTAGAATTGGTGGTGACTTCTCGCCTATGGCTACAATCAATATTGGCGTTCCGCAAGGATCGGTGCTAGGGCCAATTCTGTTTCTAATCTTTATTAATTCTCTGCTGTCGATCGGCTTCTCCGGCAAGCCAGTCGCGTTTGCTGATGATCTGGCCTGTACTTATACAAGTGATTCTTATACTTGTACTTATACAATGTGCTAGAGGTAAACCGCCTGTTATTGATAACTTCGTATTCCATGGTCCAGCCTGCAAAAATGTACCTTTGACTTGGGATATATGTCCCTCATCTACCAATTACCTGACCAATAATAACTCTGCGAACTGCTGCCCAAGTTGTTGTATTATTGGTTGCGTTACTTCATATAAATATTTAGGACTTCATTTAGATAGCAAAATGAATTGGACTGGTCATACTGACGTTCTAACTAAATACCTACGATGTGCTACTAGGCAACTATTTCTACTAAAAAAATGCTGCTCTCCTAACCTCTTACGTAGGATTTATTTTGGAATCTTCCATTCTAAACTTGAGTATGGCCTAGTCTGTTGGGGTGGAACTGTTAACTACAATATTAATGCATTATACTCGATTCAGAAGCTTGCAATTAAAACAATTAGTAATAAATCCCGGTATGATAGTAGCTTTCCAATTTTCAAAGAACTCAATATTCTTCCCCTAAAGCACCTTTATTTTTATAAAATTCTAAAAACTTATTTTACTAATCTGGCTAACACTGGTTTCTTCTTCGGCACAAGAAATCCAGCATACACACTGAGAGGTCAGACTTCTGATTTTGCAACAGTTCCATCGCATAACCTGCAACTCTACTTTAGATTCTATCTGTCTAGTGCTCCTCGGCTTTTTAACTGCTTGCCACCTGGTATAAGAAGTCTTCGCGTAGTGGGTCGGTTCTTACAGGAGGTGAAACTGTGGCTAATGTTGTTCAACCCTTGTGATGTCACTGCACTTGTGCGTATTGTGTCCTAGTAATTTCGTTAGTTAGTGTTTAATATTCTCATGTTTATTTCTCATATTTATTCTGTTTCATTTATCCTATTTTTAACTTCCATTTTATTGCAATTTAAATTTTTTAGTTTTAATTTTACTCTTCATATTCAAAAATATTTATTTTCTCTTTCTATCTGTATATTTTTAATTATCTGTCATATATTTTTATTTTCAAATGTTTTAATTTAATGTCAATTTAATATTAAGTTGAGATCGACACTAGTTTCAACTACTGATCTCGCAATGTACACTGTTGGTTAATTTGTTATATAATTGTTATTTACTGAAGAATAAATTTACTGAATAAATTATTATTGTTTTATTATTGCGTTTAGTTAATGCGTCTCTTCGTCTTTTAAAGAATCCGAAGTAAATGATAAAAACCCTCCACGTAGTGACTGAACTTGTCACTTTGTCATTAACTGCTATTCGCTACAAGTTACATGTTACTTTTATTAATATATATAAAACACGTAAGAGTACAGAATCCATAGAATACTTTTGAATTCTTGACCCATCCCATAGATTCCACCGTAGTTATTATTTGACTAAATACCCACTTCAAAAGTGTCACAAATCAAAAGTTTATACATATTTGACATATTTAACGCTTTAAACTGAACCATGTTAAGTAAAAATGTTTATTCGAATCTGTTCAAACTCAAAACCCTTCAAACCCTTCTTCAAACCCAATACAATTTTCGATCTACAATCCAAATACAGTCCTTTGAAAGTTGAGTTTTCCAGACCACAAGATAAAAAGTAAACCGTATGAAGTCGTCTTTAGGTAACTTTATGGTCTTTAGGATTAAAGTTCCTTTTGAGTTGGTAGGAGTATTACTCCTTCTCTCTCCCTCTCCCTCTTCATGCTCACAAACTTGTTTGAGTTAAGAGTGAGACCAACAAAAACAAATTCAGATAAAATTGCTTCTCCTTTGCATTACTATGGCGATACATTCTTTTGAAAGTACTATATTGCATTACATGTAAAGAAAAAATATTTAATGAAAAATTTAAAGCTTTGGTAAAAAATCAAGTATGTAGCATTTGGAACTAAATAATAGAATATGTAATACAATTAATTAAATTTTAATTAAGAGAGGTTTACATATGTATAGTAAATTTCAGTGAAGGGTTCACCTTTTGTTCATTCACTGATAGAGTATTCTAGTATAGATTATTTGTTTTATTATTACAAGAACTGCAATCTCAGTAACATGTAAAATAATTACTCATGCGATTCACTACGAATTTTTAGAGCTGTAAATACAACCTTAATTAAAACAGGTTTAGAGAAAATAACATTTTATTTGAGCGAATAATTTTGAAATCTGTCTAAATTTACGAACCTGTCTTATTACAAGTTTTCATGATTAAATGAGTTTTCGAATAATTTTTTAATATTTCTGTATTTAAAAAAATCTGCATTGAGTATTTAAGAGTGACTTCCAGTTTCAAGTGATGTTTAATTGTTATGATGAATTTCGCATTTCGTCTTTAGAAAAAAGGTTAAACTTCTATGAAATAAAAAAAAAGAAAAACTGCTAAAGAAACGCTAAATGGATTAGATTTCTTCTTTTCCACTCTCGATATTTTTAGTTTGTTCATTGAAAAATTTCACAATCGTTTCAATATTTTTCAGCAATTCTTTCATTTCCATCAACCACTCCTTCAACTGCTCGTCCTCCGCTGTCTTGGGCTCAGCGTCAACAACCGATTCTTCGAACTTTTCGAGTTGTGTTTTATATTTACTCAAATACGCGGAAAAATTCTCACCGATTTGCTTCTCCATCGCAACCAAACCATGTTTTCGTAGAGCTGAATCGAACAACAGATCGACCGCGTTTGCTTCGTCCAGAGCTGATGCATTGAACTTGTCCAAGATATCCATAAAGCTTTGAAGCAGAGCCATATCAGGTTCTTCGTGGAACTGAAAGCTTCGCACTGGATCGTTTTCCTTCACTTTATCAATGAATTCTCTTAGTTCGGCGGTTTTCGTGCCGATTTCTTCTTTCTGATCAATGGATGTGGCGGTGGATACATCGTGGATCACCTCCTCGAAGAGTTGCATACCAGAAGTTAGAGTCGAATCGGTTAAAGCGTAGAAATCATGCATCACAAAGAGTAGCTCTACAATACGATCGAAGAATCCATATTCAGTTTCTTCCTTTCCAGCACCGGATACACCGGAACTCCATCGATCAGCTATATCGCCATCAATCGGTGGAGGAAGCAGATACGTGGGAAGATCAGTTGAAATCTCAGTTGTGGGATCAGTTGATAGATCAGTCGAATGATCTTCTGGAAGGCCAGCTGGATCTCTTGACAGATCTTTCGGAGGTTCGATGGTAGTTAGAGTACCTCCGCTATCAGCACCATCTCTTGATATAACACCTCCCAGGGAGTTCTAAAAATAATAAGGAGTCAATGCCAAAGTCCACATTTTAAAGTTCCAAGATCGCTCGATCTTCAATCGATTGCTTTTTCGTTGCTTACCTGCACCAGTAACGCTGCTACGCTGACGACAATGACGAAGAGTACTTTCGATGTGCTTTCGACGAACATTTTTGCGTATCTATTTTTTCGGAAGATGCGATCGACTCGCAGCAGTTGAGAAAAATCAACTGAGAGCATCTGCTGGAGATGAGTTCGTTTTTATAAGGCTAACTATTAATATATTCCACCTTGCGAATGCGGTTTCCAATACAACAGCGGTGCCGGGTACCTCGGATTGTTCAAATGTTGTCTAATTTCAGGAGGGACTTCATTTCATTTCAGGAAGTGTTCCATTTCACTTTCATTATTATGCTTGTGATACTATTTTATACTTAATTATCGATTATATTAATCGACCGTTAATAGTTGGGCCCTTATTGGAGCTCCTCTTCTCATAAAAGGGCCCTGCTTTTGAGTGCACCCTTCGAAATACTCGGCTATTGTTTACATATAAATTTTCCAGTTTGAGGTGTGAGTAAGAATGTTAATGTAATTAAAATGGATGGAAATCGCTTGAACAAAACGTATTTTAATTGAATTTTAATTTACATCTTAAATTTGTTCATGTATCATCTTCATTTCGATTTCGATATTACGTATCTACAAATTTTCAAAGTCAATTCATACTATGGTATAACCATTATTATCTTTGGCAGACTAAAAATAGGAAACTATAAATATTTAATGCATTAGTTAACTGTTAATGTATTTATTTATTCTTCCATTTGGAAAATCTTTCCGAACAACTCAATTTTTCTCTCGGTATCAGTTTCCTGCTTGAATTTGTTGAGCCAGTCCGAGAACTCCTTCTGTTGGCTCTGTTGCTGTGGGCTCATCGAGTCCCAATATTTGTCAGCAGCACGATAGAACTTTTCGGTGAACGCTAAAAACTTTTCCTTAAATTCCCGCTCCAGAGACTCCAAGCCATGCTTCTTCAGTGAGTTTTCGATTAATAAATCTTCGGTGTTTAGTTTTTTCTCAGCAGTTGTCTTGAACTGATCCAACAGATTGTCCAACTGAATTAAAATATCGAATTTCTGCATATTTTCTTCAGTGATGCGAGGATTCAGTTTTTCCAACTTCTTGACCATGCTGGACAACTCTTCGATGCGAGCTGTCAGAAGGGTGGGATTCTGTGCTTCACTCTTAGCAGCGGTCATCTCAGCGATGACATCCTCCAGCATCTTCTTGCTGGACCTAAGATTGGCGTCAGCGAGTTTGGAGAACTCTTTAATAACGAAAACTAAGAGTTTAGTACGTTCGCTCAAGTCCTCGTATGAATCAGTTGTGGAGGAGGATTTGGTCTTGAGTGAGTCTCTCTCATCAGATTCCTCTGAAGAGTCTTGAGTCATGGTTCTGGGGATGTATTTGCCAAAAGTACACTATAATCGAAAGTGAGAAGAAAAAGCAGAATAAGAAAATATGTAATATATAATACACGCAATATAACCGATATGGTTCCACTTACTTGTGTCAGCAACAAAGCACTCAGCAGAAAAAAAACGAATTTAGCAGCCATATTGAACCGTTTCGCCAGGTAGAATCAAGTACAACTGAAGCAAATATGGGGCCGCTATGGATTTTATACCTGCAAAAATCTACCGATCGCTGTTTGAATTATCAATTCTTTGTTTCGGAAAATAAACAAATAGAATGGTCAGCCTCTGGTGAGTGCTGTATTTGACCTCTCCGACTATTTTTACCTAACAGATAACTGATGGACTTTCGAAGGTTTGAGGTGGAGTACCGAAAGATTAACAGACCAATTTTCGATCATATGGAATGCTGTCATTTCGAAATTCTTTGGTATGAGTAATGACAGTAATACGAGTAGAAAGAAATGACATAATATATAATATTGACTCAACTGAGAGAGTATATATACATACATACATACATACATACATATACATATTTTGTTATGAAATATTTTTAATTTTAATATTTACAACTACAACTTTATTTTAATACTTTGTAAACAGATTTAAATACAACGTTTTTTAAAAAAATTAAGATCGTTTATTTATATTTTATGTGATGATCATGACTTCTACCCAGAATCAAATTAAATACGAGGGGTGTTCGATAAGCCAGGGAATTCGCAGTAGTAAAGAAATACTCACCTTACTCTGAATAAAAGATATGTATTAATATGTAACCTTTTCAATTAGGTTAAACCGACAAATAAAAGCATTTCACACTTGTTTAGTGTTGATAAAAATTGCATCAGTTGATTTTATTTAAAAAGGTTTAAACACATTTTTACATACAGGTCAAAAAGAAAGAAAGAACTTATAGAAGTTTAGTTGTTAATTAAGTTTAAATTTCACGAATTTTTTATTTGCTAGTTAATCGCGATTATTTCTTAAAGTAACAACTAAAATTTAATTTATAATTTAACATTTTTATACAATACAATCTGAATGAAAGTGAAAATTAAATATTTTTATTTAAGTTGAGTTAAAGCTAAAATAGTCTTCGAAATTGTATTTATCTATATGCAGAATAGTTGTTTAATTTTTAAATATATTATATATTTTAATATAGCTTTTAATATAATGCGCGTATTATTTAGCGTATTATTTCAATATTTACTTTATTTAACCATTAGCGATAGTTTTATTACAGTTTAATGGTAATACAAATTTATTTTATATTATTATATTACTATATATACGCACGAATATATTTATTTAACTTTATTTTATTTAAATATGTATTAAATTAGTTAATTCAATTTAATTAGTTTATTTGAATTCTTATTTTATTTTTAATTCATTTATTTTAAACAAATTCAATATAGTAATTTCATTAAAATATTAGTTTTAATTTGGGTTTGTTTTAATATTAATATTCTTTCAATTTTTATTTTAATTTTATTCATTATGTTTTGATATAATTTTCTTCATATAATAGAATTTCATGTAAATATAATATACAATATTCCTAATTTTTAAATTTAAAATTAAATTCAAATGTAATATTAATTTAATTGATTCAAACATTTCAAGCACATTTTGCAGATATATAATTCTTTGTTTCTTTGCATTGTGACGTCGGAACGTCCTAAGTTTATTCAGAATTTTACGCTTCATTTTAAACATCATATTTTTGTGTTTTACTTAAAAATAATTTGTATTTCTAATTAATTTGTATTTTTTAAATATATAATATATATGTATAAGTAAATAAATAACAAGTTTAATTTTTATTTATTGGAATATATGCAATAACTATGTACATTTGTATGTATAAGGATTTCGGCTTTAAATAAGGCCTTTATATATAATTATAAAGGCCTTATAATTGTTTAAAATTAAATATTTTTAGGTTTTAAAAAATCACTATGATTTCTTTTAAATAAAAAATTAATTACGTTTTTTTATTTATTTTCATAAATTTTGTCATGTGATGTAGATTATTATTGGCTGATTACATTCGTAGGTTTGTAAATATATTGAATTAATATTTATTTCATTTAAATCTATTCTCGTTCAACATTAAAAAAACCGAATTTAAAAGTAATATTTTTGACGTTATATTTTTTTTTAAACTTGTTCAATTATAATTATCAATGTTTAGAGTTGTAGAATAATAAAACATATTTTTAATGTTTCAATTTCTTTCTAAAAGATGTTTTTCTTCTACAAGTAAATTGAGAAAATAGAATTGAGAGGTTTTAGAGAGGCTGTAGGTACTTTTAAGCTCGTGCTTTTCGAATACTATACTTTAGAGTAGGGTGCTTTAAAGCAGGGTAAACTTCATACATAGACATATGTACTCGTGAATAGTTCGGCTCTAGCTTAGTAATACTTTTGAACGAATTTTGTACATTTGTTAGTGTATTAAAACATTTAGGAAAATTTGCTTAAGCTCTTTGCGAACGAAACTCAAGATTAGCTCAGTTTTTAGTTTAGTTTATAGTTATAGTATAGTATAGTATAGTTTTAGTAATTTTATTCATTGAAATTCAGTTAATCATTTAAATTCATTTCTTATAAAAGCTTTGGAAACCTTATGAATATTATAACTTTATTTAAACTGTCTATTTTAGAATAGGTTAACCTATGAATACAATTTTTAATTCCTTTTAAAGTGTACTTAGAACTATGGCTTTTATTTTACTTCATTTAAGGTACATTCGACATATCTTTTTATGTTATGAAAATCAATTTTTTAATGTGAATTAAATATTGACCTCACTTTAAAAGATGAGAAAAAATTAAATATTCTTTGATATTTATTTTTGTTTATATTGATTTGAAAATCACGAATTAATTAAAAAAAAAATATATCCTTATATTTAGATATTTATATATTAAATTTAACTAAAAATATATTATATATATATAATCAATCTATATTAAATATAATATTAAAGTAATCAAATTTATTCATTTATTCATTTATTTCTTTGTACTTGAATGCATTTACTGGTAACCAAATTTTGGCTATTTTATTTTTTTAGTCATGACTTATTAAGAATTATTATTTATTGAAGTGGATTTTATATTTGCATTTGTAATTAAATTTTTCTTTTTAATTAAGTTGGATTTAATAAATGTTTTTCTTTTTTTAATAATATTTCAGTATTCATAAATGTTGTCTTCAATTTTTATTCTTTATTAACATTTAAATTTTGTCAATAAAACTTTATCGAAATTTTATTGAAATTGAATTAGAAATTTTTTAGAATCTACCATAGAATAAATTTGATTTTCTAAAGCTTTATTAGTTTTTCTTTCTTTTAAGAATTAGTTTTAATTAAAATTAGAGTAAATTTTCAAGGTACACAAAAAGAATTTTGGAATTTTTTTAATAATTAATTGAAATTAATTTCAGTTTTTAATATTTATTTATTAACCTGTATTTTATGCCTTTTATAATGTAAATAATAATCGTATATTATATATAAACGTAATATAAATATACATATTTTATATAATAATATTACAAAACTAATTTTGTTATTATTAATTATATGTTAAATTATTGTTATTTAAATTATTTTAAATAGAAAGGGTTACTGTGAAAGTACCTAGTTTATTATATATGTATTATATATGTACATATTATTTATTACTAAATTTTATAAATTGTATGTTTTTATATTTATATAAATTATTTTCAAATCCTTTTTAATTTCATTTAGTATTTGGCTATTGATGTTATTTATTATAAATTTCCTTTGGTATTTGTATTTATATTCTACGTTTTTATTTCTTATTTTTTTATTTTTTGTTTATTTGTATTTATAAGATTATTTATAGAGTATTTATGGTAGTCTTATTTTATATGTCTAAAAAGCCGAGCAATTATCAAACAACCGCCATTTTTTAATGATTGAATCTTTCTTCATTAATTTTTAGTAGTTTTAATTTTTTATATTTATTACCTTTTATAGTTTATACAGTTTTATTTATAAAACATTTTCATTATTTGATAATAACAATCATTGATAACAATATAGTCATTAAATTCATAGCTCATCGTTAATTTTTCATTTAATTGATTCTAAATTGATTGAGTTGATTAAATTCTAAATTTAGATATAAAGTGATTTTAATTAATATACTTTTATGGCATTAATACTGAATTATATCTTTGTTTTTGAAGTCAAGTAAAAGAGTTTGGCAAAATAGAGATACTTAATAAGTGTTCATATAGTGTATGTATGCAAATATATCATGTAGATTAAAATAATCTGATGTCTGAGGTATAAAAGAATTTGCCAACTATGTACCAAACTCTGTAACTTTATGTATATAAGAGAGATGTATATTTTATAAAAAATGGATTCTTTAGAATATAGACATGTAAAATAATGTAATCATGTAGACATGATTGACTCGTTCAGATTTCGTTCATATCTTTTCATATTAAACAAGTTTAGAGAAGAGTATCTACAATTATCTATCTGTAGATAATTGACATGTAGATAATCAGAAATTGTAAATTGACCTCACAAAATGTTGCACTATTTTGGAATATTGTAATAATATCTACTGGAATAACTGTGATGACTTCTAGTTAATACTGCTTCGTTATTCTTTTACGAAATTTTTCACTCGTAATTTTTTGAAAAATTTATTCCCAAAAAAATGCTGAATACAAAAGACTAAGAAAAGGTAAAATATATATTCCCAATAAAAACAATACACAGTTTTTGTGTTCATTCGAAAAAATTTTATTAAATGATTAAGAAATCAAGAAAAAAATTTTACAAATACTATGTTAATAACCAATATCAATAAAGAATATTAAAAAATAAATAAAACTAATAATACTAGTTAAGCCTATAATGAAATATCAACTTAAATTTGACTAATAATAAACGAAGAAAGAATAAATAAAGAACTTTATCGTAAAGAATTATTTTAAATTATAAAATCATAATTATTATTAACTGATCATTAACGCATTAAATTATTATTAACTTAATTTATATGTAATTAATTTTTAAGGAAATGAGTAAAAAAATAAAGATTTTTCATTTGAAATCTCATCATTTAAATTAGGGAAAATTTTATTTTTTATCACAATTACGAATGAAAAATTTCTTTAATTGCTAGAAACTGCTGCGCCGAATGCCGCGAATGCCCCCGCTGCTCGCCGTTGCGTTTTGCTGCTGCGGCGACCCGAAGAGGCGTGGCACCGTCAGCGAACGCTTGGGACACGCGTGCTTAACCACTGAGTCCAACGTCGTGGTGGACGGTGAGGAAGACGTCGACGATGCAGGAGGCAATTCGAAGGTTACCGCACCCTCTTCGCCCCCGCGACTCAAGCGATCTAAGTGTCACGCATACGACTGAGCAGTCTGCGGCAGTGCCTTCGCCGCGAAAGCACCGCCCATGCCGGGATCCAGAGCACTGCCCCGCTCGACCAGGTTCTTGAGGCGCCCGCGCAGCTCCTCAAGGCTCTTCGATTTGGCCTTGTTTATGCGCTTGTACTTGACGTCCTTCGGCTTTGTCACGGAGCGATGGTTGGACATGACGCGGTTGTAGTTCGTGACCTGTTGCGAGGGTTTGTTTTCGCTGATGGCGGTGGCTGGTGGTGAGCACTGCGAAGTGGATGACGTGGGTGGTGGCGAACACGATGTTGCTGGAGTTGGCGCCGGCGTCACTTTGATGGTGTAAGCATTGAGTGGGATTCTGCGAGGCGGCGAAGTGAGTTGCTGCTGTCCTGCTGTCGGAGTTGCTGTCGCGCTTGCATCAGTTACAATGGAGCAGATGTGTTCATCATTAGGCGCTATAATCTGGATTCTCGTCGGTGTCGCCGCTGCGGCAGTTGCTGGCTGTGTCTTTTCTGTTGGTTTCTTATGCTCAACGCTGCCCGTCGATGCTGCCACGTTGTCGATTTGACCCTCTGTAGAACTCGAGCTTAGCGCCTTCTCTGAGCGATTCTTGAATTTATCTCGCTTTTCGGCCACATCCGGAGTCGGCTCCGGATCCTCCTCCACACTGTAGACCGTTTCAAGTATTTCGGGGCGTCGCAAGAAGCAGTTGTTGCGGCGCGCCCCGCCTCCGTACTTGTTGAGCTGCGTCTCGATGGCATCGGAAATCGAGCGAACGATGGTGACGCCGTCGCTGCCGCAGCCGACACCGCCGCTGCTCTTACGCCGCAGCGACAACGCCGTCGTGCAGTCGGAGTCGATGTCCTCCAGCACCACGGCTGAGTCCGAGTCGTTGAGCGAGTCGAGCTCCGCCGTGCAGCTGGCGTCGATTGCTTCCAGTCCGTGGTCAAGAAGGCGGCTCGACAGGGTGTCGATAATCTTTTGCTGCCGATGGATGGTCAGTTCGCGATGATTGATGAGGCTGGCGATCTGCTTCTGTTTGCGCTTAAGACGCGCCTCCAGCAACAACAATTGGCTGGTGAGCGAATTCATCTGATCGGTTTTCTCCTTCTGGTAACGGTAATGATGTTGTATCTGAGGGAGAGACTACGTTAGAGCGGAATAAAGGGGAGGGGGTTAAAGTGCCGAACTCACTTGAATCGCGTACGCTTTCCGCCATTTTATGATGTGCTCCGTTTGGTAGCGAACTTTGGCTCGCAGCTCCTCGATAATCAGGCGAGCCGTGTGCAGGTCCTTCGGGTCTTCATTCATCATGGTCAGGTGCAAGTGGGTGGTGTGGCTGGAGACTGGCATCGGCGGCCAGTTGAACTCCAGGGGTGGCATCTCGTGCAGGGAGCCACGTGGACCACCGGTTTTGTGTCTGTGACTGGCGCTGTTACTGTTGCTGCTGCTCGGAGTCTGCTGTTTCGCAAGTGAGGCGCAGGTGGCCATGGCGAGCGGTGCCGAAGTCGTGTTGGAGGCGGTGGAAGTTTGAGGGGGATGCTTTTGCAGGCTGCAAGCCATGGTTCTCGAGATGGATTTCGCAAGTTGCGCTGCATACGACGAGGCATTCATACACCGTGTATTGTTGCGTCGACCAGGGGGCCTGTTGATTTGTTTGTTCGGCCTGCTACACTTGATTGAATACTGATTGCGATGCTCGGCTGACTTGAATCAACGTTGGCCGCAAGCAAATTGAATGCAAGCAGAACTCAGGCGAGGAGAATTTAAAACTTTATGAGTGACTGACCATCATTCTGATGGATTTCCCTCAACGACACTGTAAGAAAATAATAGAAAAATATCTATTATACATATCGAATATTAAAGAAATAAATACGAATTCTAAGCAAAGTATTAAATACAAATACAAAAAAATTCTATGACTTAATCAATATCATGTCATGTCTTCTGAAGTACCGTTGATTTTGCTGCTCAAAAGTTTCAGCTCGAAGCTGAGTTACAACCCTTCACTTCTTCATATTTACATTTTATAGATTTGTAGATTAGACGGCTTCTTTCCGTTCCTCACAATCAAAATCCAGCGCTTCTTTTCGACAAAAAATTATACCCGGGTCTGTTATCTGTTGTGAATTCGCACAGGTCACAAGTAACAACAGCAATCGTTAGAGAAGGAAACCGTTTCCCGGGACTACTGCTTGATGTTACTTTTGTTTCATTCCTTCACGAAACTTTTGAAGATGTAATTAAAACTTCTAAAAAAAACAAGGCTATACATCGAATAGTTTTACTGAATCGAATGTTGAACTGATAAAACGTCACGCTGACCGATCTTTGGTGATCGGGGCTATAAGATTCTTCGCAAACGAAGATTTGGATTTAGTTTCATTTCTTTACAGCTGGAGACAAGACAGAGAATAGATCGGAATGTCGCCCAAGTTAATTTCTCTGGTATTAACAGCTTTCATGCTGGTGCAAGTAAGTCGAGAAGATCCAACGGGAGGACGATTATTTAAGCTTTTTCTATTTACTCCACTTTCAGTGTAGCTTCGGCACGGAGCCAATGAATCCAAGTTCTGACCCACTCTCTGCCAAGCCTTGGAAAGCCTTAGTGCCAGATAAACTCGTGTCAATCGGTGTTGCGGGTGTCCTGAAAAATGTCGTCGCTGATTTGAAGAACAACTCCGACGTTCAGAATAATGACGACGTCGTGGCATTGGAAAAGTTGGCTGACCAGTTTAGTGATACTAGAAAAAGAATGACCGAACTACTTAATGAAGCATATTCACCGATAAAATATGTGAAAAATCTTTTGGATTCCGTATCCATCCCAGAGCAGAACCCTGCGGATGTGTCTAACGAAGAATCGGTGAAGAAAAATGAGTTGGAGGAGCTGAAGGAAAACTACGATAATGCTATTAAGGAATTCTTCGAAGAGTTTTACCACGATGGATTCCTCTTATGGAACTCATTAGATTCCAAGCAGCAGATTGAGGCAAAAGATTTCTACTTGTGGTTCTTATTAGTCAAGAAAGAAACTGATACAGATAACAAATATAAGCGTTTGATGAAGGTTCCAGATGATGATGATGATAATGATGACAAAACTGATGATGATAGCAACAAATTGTGAAGTGACTTAGTAGAACTGAAATAGGTCCCATGTTTCCAATGTAATCTTTTCTTCCAAAGTCTATATAAATCCTATCACTATATTAATTATATGAATGACACACTTAATAAAATATGTAAGAAATAAATAATGCATTTCGCGATCATTATCAAGGAATCTTCTTATACTCTGAAAGATTTAAGGAAAATATAGTGTTTTTAGTTTTAAGTTTGTTTTAAATTGCTATAAAAAAATAAAAGTAACAAATCTTAAGACAATGATTCTTCACCATCCAGGTCACAGAAGGCAATTCAAGTATTTGGGTCGATTCAGTGCTGAAGAAAGTCTGAAGTATTTCAAAATTCTAGGGTCATCGGTGGTCGAAAATTCGACCAATAACAATTCCCATTTTTAATTAATTCTTTTTATTCAATTTCAAGGAAATTTATATTAAATTTTAATAGTACACTAGAATCTCAGAAAGATGAACTTTTCAGTAACTTGAACTACCCAGAAGAATGAACGGAATATTTTCAATATTGCAGTACTCCAAAAGATGAACGGGCAGAATTTTTGATACTCAAAAACATGAATGCTATATTTTTACATGTGCATGAACATTCAATTTGAAAAGGGTACTTTACCGTTACTTTCTACCGTAGTGTGTATTGTATGTATGTTAACAATAAGTCGTTTGGAATAAAATATATCAGTGTATCAACAGTTTGTATTTTAGTGTTCGTATTTAAGTTGATTTTTTAAGAAATTCACCACTTAAAGTGTGAAGTTTTAAGAGACATTAAAAGGGGCAAATTGTATCGAAAAATTGCGAGAAAATATGGAATTGCCATATCCACGATCGTGGGAATTGAAAAAAAGGCAAACAAATAACTTCCAAAGTCCTCAATACGACTGTTTTAGGGGGATAATGAATGCTTCTTTATATCGATGGTTCTTGATATTCCGTAATCGTCATGTGGCTATATCAGGTAAACATGATACATGATAAAAGCCAAAGCAAAGAAGTTTTATCCAACCTACAAAGAGAAGGAATAGTTCAATGCAAGTGATGGTTGGATCACTAAATTCAAAACCAGATTGGAAATTCGGCTGTTGGCAATTAGCGGGGAGAAACTAAGAGCAAATAAAGATGTTCTGCCCTTCAAAGGTCAATTAAGTGAGAAGATTGGAAACAGGTAGGCCTCACCAGGGACCAGGTATATGTATAGTGAAAGCGGTCCGTTCTGGTGAATGAAACATTGGCGCCTAAGCAGCCACGTCCACTTCTTATAATATAACTGAATTAACTTTCTCCAAAAAGTGGACAGAAGTAAGCAATGAAGACAAAATTTTACGCCTGTTCATCTAGTATCATTTACTGTTAACTACTACCATAACTACTACCATATTATTAACTGGTGACATGAGAGGCGTGGTCCCACAAGCAAATGTCACGTTATATTCTCTAACAAGTAATTACATTTGTATAAATATGCTACGCACAACTATGAAGCCAATCTGAATAACTGTATAATGATAATTATGAGATAACTTTTCAAGGGCTTCCTTTATCATCGATGGAAAACTTTTGACTTTGTTGTTTTTGTAAATGTTTCAAATTTCTTATATAATGTAAAGATTTTAATAGCCCGGTTGTATGTTACACTGATTATCTATTCGGGGGTTATCTTCGCGGCGAGGTCGTTGAAGTCAATTTGGCCACCAAAATTGGTGGTTATTTTTGCGTATGGTTGCTGTGGCCACATTATTTGTTTTTTTTCTGAATTTCATTACTTCACCAAAACTATTGAAGAGGTTAAAAGGGTCTCCGTAATTTATTCAATTTTATCAGCTAAAGTTTTGAAATTTCGGCACTATGATTTCAGTTCTACATGGCTTAGTTATAGTACATTTAGTACATTTATAGTAATCCGCAAAACAACATTCCGAATCAGTTACATTTGCTCATAGCTGGAGACAAGACTATAGATCCGAATGTCTGCTAAACTTATTTTTCTGCTGCTAGCAGCACTTCTACTGGTGCAGGTGAGTCGCAGTATGCCTTTTGTTCTGATTTTTCATATTTCTTATTTAGTGCTCTATTGGTGCTGAAAGTAAAGTCGACCGGGACTCTTCAAACGAATCCTCGGGTGAGAATAATGTTGCTGATGACGATGGTGGCAATGAAAATACAGTTTCTGAAGAATTCGTGTCCGAAAAACTATTGAATTTTGTCGGACTTCATAGTTTTACTAGTCGTGCTTTGATGCAGGGCATTTCTCATTCTAAAACTGGCTTAAAAGGAAGACACCCGCTTCTTGTGCTGAAAAATCTGTTAGGGGTTCCTCTTACTTTTTCCAAACTGGTAGATTTAATTTTTAAGGAACAATTACCACACATTACCCAGCTTATCGCTGTTGTCGATAAGTACAACACGACGGGCGTCGAAAACCCGGACACCGAAGTGCTAATAATCGAAGATTCGTTAAAAAATAATGGAGCGTTTGATCTCGTCCGGAAATTGAAGAGCAAGAGTGTGCAATTTTTTGAATATGATTGCCTTCGTGCGAGTTCAGGGGACACAGAAGATCTGACTATTCTTAAGACAAATCTCGTTGGCTGCGATTCAGTGATGTCCAAAGATACTCTAGAGGAGAAGTACAGTGCCTTAAAGGATATACCTTAAGGAAGATGAGGATCAGAAAAAGAATTAGCAAAAACCTAAACAGTTTGCGCGATATTTAAAATAAAGCAAGGAAATCAATGGAACAAAAAACCCAACCGTTTGTCAACGTAACAAAAATTGGCAATGAAGATAATAAATTTCCTTATTATACACGTTTTATAAAACATTAATAAATAAAATAAGATCGTCAGTAAAATATGTTGTATTTTCTTCAGTTATTAAGAAATTGGACCTAATTATAATAAAATTGAATTAATAATTATTGATTGAAATTTTAATGAATTGGGAAATTGTAAAGTAATTAATTACTTTAATTAGTACTCGCTTGTTGCTTAGAGTCGAATTTAATCTAATCCCAGTAGAAATCGATACTTGATGATAGTATTTCTTTATTTTAGGGACAACATAAAAGTATAATATATATAATAGTATAATAGTATTCTTTCGTTGAAAGAACGAAATAATAACGTATTCCTTCCACAACCAGCATTCTTTCCCCCAACGTAATCAAGTTAAAATTCAAATATTAAAAATACAGGAAAATAAGCCACAAAGAAAGCGTTGCGGGGGTCAAGTAGAAAAATCGCGAAAATGTTGACGCAATAAAGTAAAGCGGGAATTTTTGCCGCACAAACAGAAACAACAACAACAAAAGCAATACAGCATCACGTGTTTATATTAAATTACGTGTTTGTAATAAAAATGTTTGATAAACTGTGAAGGTGACGAATGATTGGACGAGTTGGAGAGGGTGGCTTGAAGAACCACAACCGGAGGATGTTTGCACATTGTTTCAGCTTTATTAAAAGTTGATAGAGATCATGAATAAATATGTTACCATGCTACAGATAACAATAAACCAATGATAATAAAACAACAACAGTAATAGAAAAATTATGATGAAAGAAGGAATCGAATATAACAATTAACTCAAGGATAATGACATTAGGACAACATAAGAGTACTCTCTCTTATGTACGCTTTACAGGGTAGTATATAAAAGTTACTCTCGACAAGGTACTCTCTACAAGATCTGTCTCTCTACTCTGCCTGTGTTCGTCCCTCGTTTACCTTGTCTACCTCAACAGGATTCAAAGTTACATTATCACCTTAGTACCCATTAATGGCACCTCCATGTATTCTTGAAGCTTCTAGTTAAACTGCTAAAACATTAACAGAGGAAGAGCTTACCTACTCAATTACTTAGTCATTCATCATTCATCTATTCACTTATTTAGATGGCTTAAACGTTATTTCTTTAACTTTGTATCGTGCAGAGAAAATTAACCACAATTAAATTGTAAATATAAACACCTTTCGATTGTGTTGAGTAGAAGACACGAAGAGGGCAGGAAGGAAGGAAGAAAAGAGGGAATTAAAGAAGGAGGGATTTAATCAAAAAACGACTTCAAAGTATTTGAACCACGACAATTTGAAAGTTTAATTGCTGCATAGAAATTAAGAGAACTTCGGTTTTTTCGCCGCTTGTTTTTTTCTGTGAAAAAGTTTCTCTCCTTTCATGAACACTTTTCGTGGGCTGCATGGGACACCATCATTACGAAGTCGTAGGCATCACTGAATCGGTGCGATAAAAGTTCCTTCCCTACTTTGGCATCCACTAGCTTTCCGGTTCTCCGGAGCCACTTCCGCTTAATACCCTACGTAATTCCAACGCGCTGGCTTCCACGTCGTCTGGTGGACAGAATAATTTAATTAATTAATACTGAATTAAGTGCTGCTATCAGCGCTCGAGCATAACTAAGTTGGTCATAATAAGTGGAGGAAATTAATTAGCTACAAGAATGATTTAAGTGTGAAGAAGGGTGAAGGAAGAAAGCACGAAAACGATAAGCTTTATACGGTGATAGGGATATTTATAAATCTTTGTGATAAAAATAAAGGAACATTTTATAAAAACCAATAAAAAAGCTGTAAATAAATTAATATGAGAAGTGCAAATTTCGTTCGACAAAGTATGGTATATATAGTTAAGAACTCATTATCAATCAGTTATCTTAAGGTCATTGTCCCAGTCTGAATAGTATCGTCCCATTTCCAGTCCAGTGTTGTCATGTCCTATCCATTCACATTCCATATCACATTCCATATCACATTCCATCGCATTATTTTCTCTCTCACACTCTATCAGTTCACTATCTCATTTAACCCTCTCAGGTCCCACTGTTTGCTGTCAAAGTGATGGAAGGGAATGAATTATAAATGATATGGAGCAAAAATTACTGGCATTTATTTCTGTATAACAGCACAATTCTTGTTCATTTTATGATCCTTTAACATAATTTTTTTTGTAGTAAAGCGGATGTTCTATAGTAGCCTAAGCAATGAAAGGCTCAGAGCATCGAAACTTTTAAATATTTCTTCCCTTATAATAATATGATATCCATAATTTTTAATGTTTTTGTAATCGCTTTGTCGAAGTTTAAGCTTCCAGATTTCCCGGTAGTACAGATCGATTTAATTACATAATTAAATTAAAACTTTCTATTGACTGCTTGAACTTTAATTCACACACACTCGGAATTATTTATCGAAGGCTCAAGTAGAGTTTCAAACGTTGATCAGAGTCGAGGTGAATCTTAATTATGTGCTTGTTTCATGCGAAACCACAACCACGCCCCCTATCAGGAACCCGGTACACTTACAAACAATTACTCTACGTTGCGTAATCAGTATTTTACTGGCTTGTAATCGCTGCGGTCAACAGATGCTGACACACAGCCATATGAACACATACACAAACTCACATTCACATGCATACGCACGAACTACCATGTACATGTACATGTATGTATGTATGTACTTGTTACGCACACATACGTAAAGTTGTTTCTTTGTTTGTTCGTTTGTTTTGATTTTTACTCCGTTACACATTCGTTGACTTGGTTTAAAGAATACGGATAACAGGATTTACACACTCACTGATTTTGTACTGCTAATGTGTGTGTAACATAAACACATACACACTCTATTCCTTTACTTCTCTCTCTCCCTCCCACTCTCACAATATCTGAGGCTTCCATACAAAAGCGCACACAAAGCGTACCATGAAAAAGTAAATTTATTGTATTTATTTTTCCTTGACCGCGGCAAGGACAATAAGATTGCTATGTGAATGTGTGAGTGTGTGTGTGGATGTATGTATGTCCGTTTTATGTGTTAATATCACACACTAGCAGATTTAATTGAAAGCGTAGATTTCATATAAACACCGTGAAGGACTAACAAAAGATTACACAAGCTTGAAACAATTATTCTCGAGTGTGTATTCCGGGAGGGTAAAAAAGATGCGGGGGAGGAGGTCAGGTGTTGTGGTAAGGGAATCACAAATTAATGAATCACTAAGAAGAAGTGTGAACAAATGAAATTGAAGATAAATAGAGACGGATTTTAAATCGGATAATTAAACATTACTTAAACTTATATTCTAAACTAATCAAACAGAATTCTATTTAAATATACATAGAATATTTATGTATATTCAAACAATACTTTTGAAATCTTTAATCTCATATAATTGCCTTTGCTTAACGGAATATAATTTTTCTTTCTTTTCTTTTCTTTCTTTAATTTTTAATTTTTCTTTCTGACTTCCTTCTTATCTAAGAACAAAAATCGATCCTTTTGGTGTAATCAATTAATTCTTCTTTTAATCAAAATTCCTTTCATGAGAATCAATTCCATTCATTGTTGTTGTTTATATTGCCCTTATTATTTTTTTATTATTTTTAGTACTATTTTAGTTGTAGCTGATGGTGATTTTTGATAGCGTTGCGTTAATTCCATTCAGAGTTGATTTAAGTTAAAAAATATGAGAACAACAAAAGAAAAAAGTAAAAGAGCCAATTCAGAAAATAGCGAAAAAAGTAAACTAATTATTAGTAAATAAAGAAGTTCGGCAACTACAACATTGAAACGCGTGGAAATAATAAGAAAAATATAAATCGAAAGACGACCACAACAAGACAAAAAATAATAACCACATCAACAACAACATGATGCTAGCAGGAAGAAAGATGGAATGCAACTTAATAGTGAAACAACAACAACAACAACTTAAAGCTTCTGCCATCAGGTTGATGAAACGCAGCGTGCAACAACAACAACCACATCACAGTTTAATTTATCCCACTTCAGGCATCACAGAAGCACACGTTCGAAAGAACATGTGATGCGTTGAGATGAAGTTTTATCGTAGAACTCGTAGAAATCGTGTGAAAATCCTTCGTGAAAATCCTTGAGAAGAGAGAGGTGATTACTGAAGAAGCTCACAAATTTCCGTAGGAAACTCAAGATTTGTCGAATACGTGCTTTTGTAGCGTTCGTGTGGCTTCATGCCCTGTTTTATTTCCTTATATTCTTACAATTCGTAGTATTTATCCTTTGTATCCTTTACTAAGTCATCCTGTATAAACGGACGAAGGTTTTAAGCTTCCAGAAAGTTGTTTGCTAAATTATAAAGTATTAAATAAATTAACCTAATTAATTTTATTTGTGTAATACACATTTTATTTATACACATTTTTATATAAAAAAAAATATTTTCAGTTAATTGGAATTGATGTAATTTTTTCTTCTTTATTTTAAATTTTTTTTACATAAATTTGAATAAAATTTCGTGATCATCGTGATCATAATCGTTTGCAAAACCATAATCACCATCACAATCTTAATCACCAGTCAGTTATTACCATCATTAATAGCATTAATATCATTGTCATCAACATATTCATTATTACCATCACCTCCATCATCACAACCGTCGACAGCATCATTACCATCAGATTAATCTTAATTATATTTTGTATTATCACCAGAAGCTCTATTTTTGGTTTTGTCATCATCATCATATTCTGCATCATAAACATCGTAATTTCCACCGCAATCATCATAAATAGCCTTTAATCTTTAATAAGTTCCGAATTTTATAACCATTATCATCATCGTCAAAAACTATGATTATTATACACATCATCATTGTATTAAACACCATCATGAAACAACTGTGGTTGGAATGCATCACTGTGTGGTCCAACATGAATGAATGATATGAAGTAAAGCACACGTCACAATGCAGTCAATTCAGTCATTCAATCAAGTCAGTAAGTCATGCATTCATTAATTAATTAAGTCACTAATTTAAACTGACAGGCTTTCAGAAGGCTCTCAAATTAACTCATTAACACTTTGACAATTTAAGGACAATCGATCAATAAATGTGTGTAATTTCACTGAATAACATTTTCCCAGTTCAATGAAACAGAGCCGGATTCAGAAATGTTCTGCGCGGTTTTCCCAGAGGTCCTGTGATTATCTTGAAGAGGTTCCAAGAATATTTTAGAGAGGCTTTAGTGGAATTTAAACCAATTAGTAACATCCGAACTGAAATCTTTGACTTTATTTCAAAACCTTTTAATAATCTCAATATTGATTTTCTTAATCCGATTTTAATGTACCATATAAAATAAAAACATCACTTCCTCAACCTTGAATTTTAATACAAGGCACTAACAGAAGACACTCACTTTCACTTTTAATTATCCATCATTTAAACCTTCAACAAAAGTCATTGTTGTTGTTCACTTTTCTGTAAAAGTTTCAATTAAAAATAGCACAAAACGCAACGAATGTAGAACGATGTGCTGATGGACCGATTTTTAATTATGCACGAACAGCTCGAAGTGCAAAAACGTGCTGCCAACAAAACAAAACAGAACAAAAAATCAATAACTAAAATTGAAAAAAAGCTTTTTTTCTATTAATAATTGAAATGAATGAAGGGGATGGATCCCTTAATAGGGTAGAAGGTAGGACGGATCTGGATGTGATTTTTGATACTAAGATTCGTTTTTCTAAGCGTATTGGCTTTGCAGTAGCCAAGGCCAACTAAATGCTGGGCTATGTTTTTAGAAACGCTATGGAGTTTAGTTGAACTCTAAATTTGAGACTCTAAATTTACGTCGCAAATATTTCTAGACTTACTTTCAGAAATTTGACATTGGGTACCATCCCGGAATTTAAGATGTATTAACTTTTTATTTGTACCTTTCCACCGCTCGAATTATGGTTCAAATGAAACTTTAACTCTATGTTTAAAAGTTTCTTATTTTGTTGGTTCCAAGCTTGATTTTTTTGGGGCTCAATAGATATGTACATTTTTACAATCAATTGACGTTCTACAGGTTTCAGAAAACTTATAATTTAATTTAAAACTTTCAGAATTTCTTGTTGACTTTTAGTTTGGTTTCTATTGTTAAATAAATGTTTATCGATTAAATAAAAGAAATAGATTTGATGGCCCTAGAAATCAAGCGGATCGGCTTCTAATGGATAAATTTTCGAGATTTGTTGATAAAACGAAATCCCAACCTGAGCTTTAAGTACATAATTTTAAAAAATTTACCAAATAATTTCGATCTAAGTATCAATCACAACGATTTTATTTTTCAATTCATTTATTCTCCTCTAAATACTTAAAGCGATGCTCCAATAAATACTTCATTTTAATTTTTGACGGTCAAAATAACCACCACATTTCGGTCAACGGAAACGAAGTTAAATTGGTAAAAATTGATACCGAATAAAATCAAGTAAGGACGGAAAATTTCCGATCAGTCGTCGAAAGGACGAAAAACTAAGCATTTAATAAGTTAATCAATAAAAAGACAAATAAATAAAAATAAGCACTACTTTTAAAGAGGACTTTAAGCTATTCGTTTTGTTGTTAATTTTAGTCAACAGTTACGTTAGTAATTTACCATGTATAGTAGACATTAATTTTTTGAAATGGACAAACTGAAGTCGTTCTTGAATTTATTTAAATTTCCTTCTTTGGTTTCTATTCACTTTGTTCATTCAACTCGATAATCTTTTCGAACAACGTAATCTTTTTCTCGTTATCAGTTTCTTCTCTGAACAGCTTGATCCACTCAGCGAACTGTATGCGTTCGGCCTGTTCTTGAGGGCTCAATGAATTCCAGAAATTATCCGCTACTACGTTAAATCTTTTGGTGTATCCTAAGAACTTGCCCTTTAATTCCTCCACGATGTTTTCCATACCGTGCTTCTTCAACGAGGCTTCAATGATGAAATCTTCAGCGTTTGGCTTTTCGATCCTGGTCGTATTAAACGTATCCAGTAAATTTTCCATTTCGTTTAACAGTAATAAATTGCGGCCCACGTTTTTATCTACAAGGCCTATGGGCCTGTTAAGATCAATTTTATCCAACTTGTTGACAAATTTGGTTAATTTGTCAGTTTTGATTGTGAGGGACACAGATTTGCCTTCCATTGAATTAATATCCGCAACTACCTCCTTCATGACTTTCTTCCCGATTTCCAAAGTCACATAAGTGAATTCAGTGAATTCAACAAGAAGGAATAAAGCCAATTCTTCGCCTTCTTCTTGATTTGTTGAGTCTGACGAGTCCTCGTCTTTGTATTCTTCCCCGATGTCCTCTTCCTTGGATACTTCAGTCGCGGTGTCAGGATCCGGCATGGGGTTGCCAACCGAGGACTAAGTAAGAGACCAGAAATCAGAAGGATTACAAAAGATCAGGGAGAGAGAGAGAGAGTTATTTTAGAGGATCAAAAAAGAAAATCTGTATGAAAGGCTAACAGCGAATGTAATGAAAATGGAAGGCCAATAAGTGAAAAAGGAATTTCTCTGTAATGTAATACGAGAGAATTTCTATGAAATTATTACGGATCCTCACATAGAATAGGATAGAAAAAGTATTCACTTACTTGTAGCACCAAGAATGCTGTCAGGAGTAGAAATATCAACTTGCAAGACATGCTGAGTTATGTTCTCGAATTATTTGCGAACTAAATGAAATCTTGGATTGTTTTGTATTTTATATTCGCAAGCGTGTGTGATTAGGAATTTATTATACGTTAAATTTAAAAAAGCTGTCGTGCACCTTAAACTTAAAACACTAAAACACTAAAAACTTAAGTTTCAACCGCAGATTATAAAACAACAAACAGAGGAACAAAGAACCGCCGCCAAAAAGTATACGTTTTAATCTTATCTCATAGTTTCTTATCAAGTTATAAAGAAAAAACCAAACAAAAAAACATAAACATAACCAAACTTAGTTAAACATAATTAAGAAAAGCAAATACGTGAAGATAAAAAATTTAAAAAAGAGAATAATAAAAAATGTTGCTATCGTTTATAGTTTATCCATCATTTATCGTTTTTATTTGGTTATTTAGGTTTTCATTTCTGGAAAGTGAGAGAAAGATAAGCAAAAACATAAAAAACCCTCTATTACCTGTTTTTATTAACGTTTTGCTTTTTTTATCTTATTGTTTGTTTTATTTTCGAAGACCCAGAAATATTGTGAAACAATTATTGACGTTGTAGGCATATTTCGAAGTAGTATGTGGTAAAAATTCTAAAATATGGCTTCTGACAGATAAACCTTTTCATATTCAAGACGTTTGGATAGAACTAATACACAACCTGGGATCTATGTACATATGTACGTAATAATTGATAAAAATTTACCGAATAACATCTGTTTCACTATCAAAAACAGGGAGTACATTTTTCAAATCATTTATTCTCCTTTAATACTCCCAAATACCCATTATCATTTATTACGGTCTACGGTCGAAATAACCACCACTTGTTGGGTCAACAGAAACGAAGTCAAATTGGTAAAAATTGATACATCCGAATAAAATAAAACAGGGACGGAAAATTTCCGATCAGTCGTTGAATAGACGAAAATGAAAGCATAAGTTAATCAATAAAAAATAAATAAATAAAGAGGTCTGTTTTTTTTTGTGAAACAATTTTTTTCCTTAAATTATTTTTACTTTCCTCACAATGCCTCTGCTTGGGTTACAAAGCTAACCATCTCCATGCTCCACGATGTTATAAATCTTTTATTTTCTGATCCCGGCAACGGCACAGCAGTCAACAGCAGGAATTTATGAAGGGGCGGCAATTCATTGCCTCGTCTGTGAGCCTTGTTTCGGTGAAAGCTTCAAAGAGGAAGCTGAAAGAAGGGGGAGGGCGATTTCGAGCGGATTTTCGTATTCGGTTGGTCAATTCGATTTTGACGCCGAATGAAATTTTATCTGCTTTGAATCGAATACAGGTTGAGTGGGTTGAATGGGTTGGATGGGCGAGTGGGATAGCTGTCTTGGTGGCTTGGGTTAGTTGGCTGTTTTATGGGTGACGGCATCCGTGGTCGTTTGTTTTATCACGATGATGATGACTCTTTTTAGCTTTGTCTATAAATTTTATTCTTTGGATCATAAGGGAGGATAGGGGAGGAAGCAATACTCTCGGCCGTTTGTTACATATGATTGAAGGTGATCTGTTTTTCCCAGAACATTACAAAGTAGAGGTGATACGTGAGATATCAGAAAGTTATCAAAGTGTCAAGGGAGAGGGAAGGGGACAGAAATAAAAAAACAGGTAATGGTGAGATCCAAAAAGAGAAGTGAAATCATTTCAAAAGGATTTGCTTATTATATTTTGCTTTACACTTCTTTAATTTCCTTAAAAATGTACATAGATGAAAAAGAGAAAAAAAATGAGAAAAAGAGAGGAAGATAGAGAGACGTTTATATATAGGTTTTAACACTTTTTAAAGAATTATATTTCCTTTCCATTATTTTGAATTGCCTTTAAAAGTTGATGAAAGCATATGATTTCTGTGTTTTGGTATTTGTTTTCATTTCAAGGATTTTTTTTGTTTGGAAGTCCCTCGAGTAACAGTGCGCACAAGGGGTTTTTTATTGTTGTTGGCACGTCGTATATTTTTGTTCCGAGAATCGAACATCCGTTATGATTCATGGTTATTTCTATTGCCCACGTTCCTGTTGTTCTCCTCAATGTTGTTCTTGTTTTTGTTGTTGTTGTTGTTATTATTGCTGCGCACGTATCGTTTTTAAAATGTTGTTGTTGTTGTTGTAATGGTTATCGGTCATCTCGTTCGTTGTTTCAAAATAGCAATTCTGCCGTTTGTGTTCTTCCACCTCTCATTGTAGTTGTTGTCGTCGTTTAGTAATTTAATTTAGCTGAAACCGAGTCTTTGTTGCTGAAGCTGTCGTTGCTACTGTCATTTGCATGGTCACATAGAGTTGTTGGCCCAGATTAATTGACCCGTCCGAATTTTTACTCTCAGCAGTTGAACAGCAGCTAATTTCACTGAAATCATGACGGCGATGATTGTGTTAATATGGATCGATACTCGGCTGATGATAATGATGACAATGGTGATGATGATGATTGGATGATCATTACTTAAATACGAACGGAATCGAATGTCGATTGTTGTAAAATGAAAATCAAGCTGAAGGACAGATCTTAAATAAAGGATTTTGTAAACCTCTTTGAAAACATTCGTAGAAGTAAAGATAAGGTTTTTGTTTTTCCATTTAAAGAGATTCAATTCAGAGAATTAATTAAAAAGCTTTTAAATTTCTATTCAAGGAGGACAAATAAAGCCTTAAAATATAACAACAAATAATCAAACAAAATGTATATAACTTATCTACATTAATTAATACAATTTAGAGTAATAAAAATAACGGAAAACATCAGAAATTCATTAAATCACTCATATCAATAGAAACAAACAAAAAAAAAATTGAATTTCTATGAAAAACATGGTAAAAAATGTAAATTTTTATTTGATTTAATGATTTATTTACAAAATCACTTATTTAATTTAAGAATTTATAATTAAATCATTTATAAGTAACTATTTATTTTAACTTAATATATTCGAAAACTTCAGAATTTATTTTAAGGATATTTAAGGTGAAGTATGGGAAGAAATATTTAAGGTCAAGGTACTTAAGTATGATGAATTATCTGAAAAAAATTAACCAAAGATTAGCTCAAAAACTATTTAATATTCTATAAAATCTCATTTCAATTTCACTTCAATTTTCACTTTCAATTTTCATTTCAAGGTCATTTGCATGTCATCGTCGTCGTCATCACCAACTGATGTCAGTTTTATTCAGACGTTTGCAGATTTGTCGTTCCAGAAACCGGAAGACGATTCAGTCTCAACCTGAAGGAATGCAACGATGAAAAATTAACCAAATCAAATAAATGAAATACGATGATGAAAATTATGAAAACGGAATTGCTTCGAATTTGTTTGGAAATGATGTGCCGAAAATGTAATAAAGAAAAACTTCTGTTGAACGAGAAAGAAGGAAATTTAATTTAAATAAAATCAGAAAGAGTGCCTGATAAATAAGAGTGTTAAAATAAAACCAGACTTGAGCGAAGCTAAAATATGTTATCATCCTAGATTTAAAGATATTTAATTATTCTGCTTAACTCTCTAATAGTTCATTCTTTTATAACAAAACAAATAAACATCAAGAACGTATGTATATATTTATAATGCAAACGAAAATATAGTATTTTTAGCCATAAACTGAGCAGAGTTTCATGACTTAAGACTTGAAAACTGAAAAAGAAGTAAAAAAAAAAAATTCTTGAAATTTTTCAATCGTTTTCTTCGTAACGATGTATTAAGAACTTTTATGATGCTCGTAAAAATACTCGATTCAAAGTAATTTTAATGTGCGTATCTTTTACGGCTTTTTTATGGCACTCAACAATATGATGCGGTGTATTAAAGTGAAATGTTGTGGGGGTGGTGAGGGTACGGGAAGGGTGAGGGTTGGGAGAGGAGTGAAAATTCATTAATCCACTCTTAAGTCTCTAGTAATCAGCAAATTAATTGATACGATATTATTTAAGGCTCCATCTTGACCTCATTAAGAGGTAAATACAAGTAGTAAACCGGAATAACGACAAAAACAACAACAACTTCAACTCAACACAAACCGAAAACATCACTTGCAATTATAAAGATTGGTTTTCCGCTCTGATCAACTTAATATTTCATGAATGATGGATTGAGACTGAGACTGAGGGAGAGAGAGGGAGAGAGAGAGGGAGAAAGAGAGAGAAAATAATACAAAACGAAAACAAGGTAAATAACATTAAAAGAAAGAAAGAAACAATTTTAATGAAACATTTTTTCATTGAAGACTCTATCAACATCCAGCAGATAAATTTTCAAGGATTCAACGGAGCTGTTTTTAAGGAATTTAACGCTTTAAAGGGTTTTATTTGTTGTTGTTGTTGTCTGTTAAACATACCAACTGAAAAACGTAGAGTATTTCAAAAAGCGTGGAATATTCGAGAAACCTCTAGCGAATGGTTTAGAAGCATGGAATCAACGATGGTGGTGCCGCTGTTGCTCCTGATGTTGGAGATTTTTGCGATGTTGGCCCCAAAAAAAAAAAAGGAATGCTTCATTCAGCCGCAACGCGGTCGGTTGTGAAAATTTAATCCTGTAGATGGAAGTGAACAAAAGTGAGCAGTGAATTCGAATGAATGATTTGGTAAACAAAAATGGAAATCATCAATGAGTTTTTAGAGAAAGAAGGGGAGTAGAGGAAGAGGAGTAGAAGAAGAGGAGGAGAAGGAGATCATAAAAACAAAAAACTCTATAATATTACTGCGAAAAACAGAAAAGGAAACAAAATTGAGTTAAAAAATCACAGCAAAAAACTGAAGACTCCAAATTGTAGTCATAGAAAACGTCTTAAAAGTCTTCAAAAAACTATTTCCACTTAATAAAAGTATTAAAATTATAAATTCCTGGCTTTTTGCTTAATATTTACATTTTTTTTATCGTTCTCTGAAAACCAAAACGTTTAAAATAAATAAAAAAATATAAAAGAGATAGAAAAAGAGAGAATAACTCACACACGTGTTAAAAATTCTTTAAAAGTCTCACACCCACCGAATGAGACAACAAAAAACAACAGCAAAAACCGCATCATCAACCCACCGAACAATCATCTGCTTAAACGAACGAACCTTTGAATAAAACAACCAACTCATTAACTGAACGGAATCACCAACCCACCAATAGACGCACCGACAGACGCACCGGCAGCCGCACCGACAGCCACACCGACAGCCACACCGACAGCCACACCGACAGCCACACTAGCCACCTCTGATCGACCAACTGTTGTTCCACTCCATCCTTCGCTCAGAAATGCTTGTGTACCATGAAAAAATCAAGTGAAATAAAATAGAATCAAGAATCAGAATCAAGGATTTACATATACACACACACACAGAGTCACACATGCAGACATCCCTACAAATGCAACGGTACGCTACAAGATTGTGTATATGGCTGTGTTTGTGTGTGTGTATGTGCACGTGTATATATTAGTGTGGTTTCTGATTTCTTATGTATGTCAACTAGTCAATAGGGCAGGCTAGATCGCCAGTACGACAGTCAGGTAACCAGTCCGACAACCAGTCCATCTGCCAGCCAGTTGATCAGGCTCTTTAACGGGCCATCAGCCAGCCAGTAAGTCAGCAAGTCAGCCAAACAGCTTAAAATTCCATCAACCTGTTAAGAAAACAGCCAAGCAGACAGCCAAACAACCAGGCAACCAGTCAGTGAACCAGTCAGCGTAGCAGTCACCCATCCTGCAACACAAGCAGCCTTCATATCATGCCATAAACGCATGTCCTTCGCACATCCCCGTCACAGCTCCCTCACAGCTTCCTTACAGCCACCACAAAGCCTTCACTTTCTCTTCTACTCTTATTGCAATTGCACAATTTTTAATGGCAACTTTTATGGCAGTTGCAAGGAAGAAGAGAAATTCAACAAGTTGATTTTGAGCCGTTTTATAGTAACAAAAAGTATGGCGGTCGTTATGCAACTTTACATGGTTGTCATCATCCTTCAGGTTTTGATTTCTTCTCTTTTCCCCTAAGGACATTATAATTAATATCAGAAAAAGGATTATAAAAATTCTATGAAAGAAAGAAAAACACGAAATGAAAAGCAGAGAGAGAAAGAAAGAGTGAGAGCGCCATGGATGAATAGGAAACACAATTTCCACAAAAAGAAATAATTAATATTTTGTACCACTTGCGATGAGATAAAAAATTAGAAATTATATTCTAAAAATCTAGAAGAAGAGGTTTGAAAGCATGTCTGCTAAGAATTCTTGGGGGATATGAAAGCAAGGATATGAATAGTTTTTAATATCACAACTACAAACAAGAAGTAAGGGTGAGTGAGAGAAACAGAGAGAGAAAGAGAGAGAGAAAGAGAGAGATCAAGAGAGGGAGAGAGAGATAGAGGGAGAATGTACATTTCTAATGTAAAAATCGAATCGAAATCGAGAAAACCACTCACCGGAAAGGATTCGGGGGGGGGGGGGGGAGGGCAAACGAGGATAAAAAAAAGCGACAGAGTATCAGACACACGCGGGAGCCTTTGAAAAGATTGCTCTCTATTCGAGGCCAATTGCAAGGCTTCTGCTTCCAGCCTTCTGCGCGTATCTTTCGCATTTGTTCAGTGTTCAAGCGGCAAAAAACGGACTCTTAATTGCCGGCAAGATTTTGCTTTGTGTTTTTTTAGGAGGAATATTAATTCATTGAAGGCATTAAATTGGTCTTTGCAATTGAGCATTACCAAGAGTTTATAATTTAAGTGTATTTCTTTGGTAAGCAGGTAAAAAATTGCAAAAAACACGTCGTATGAGCGACATTTATTTGTTGTCACGTTTAGGGGCCTATAGAAGGTCTTTTAGATGGTATTCAAATGGTAAAATAAATTTTTAAAAGTACAAATATTTTCCTTGTGGAAAAAATATATTTCGTTCTTTCATTATATTTTCCAATGACAGCTTGCAGTTGCAAACTTTGCAATAATATCGAAGCCAACAACAGCAACGTTCTTGACTTTTCATGATTTCAACACCAGAGAGTAAAATAAATTTTTTGTAGAATAAATTACGAGTATTTCTCGTTTGCAGTTGACAGGAAATAATGACAAAGTTTTTATTGCCACTTTGCCACTTTCGAGTAACCGAGGCAGAGTTTATTGTTGTTCTTTTTCCGTTGTTTGCCTTGTTATTGGTTTTATTTTAAAAATTCTGAAAATGTGAGGTCTTGAATTTCATGCTTCCTTCGATTTTTAAATAAATATTAAATTTTAGATTTATGTATATTATATTAAAATTAAGCACAGTTTAACTCTAAACTATTTGAAAGGGTTCAATGATTCGAATGCATGGTTCTGAATAAATTATTTTGTCTCGAAGGAGACATGAAACCAATTTTTTCAGTAGAAGAGATCCAAATCATAGAATTGAGTGATTCGGCGTTTCCGAATTTAAGTGCTTTTCTGTGTGAAACGAAATTCGCTAGCAAAATGATTGACAGAAAATTCAAAGTGGTTGGTTCCAGATGGGAATGCATGTGAATCGACTACAAATTACCCAGCCATTAGAGTATCCATTCACGAATCGATCAATCTAGCAGCCTATCTAAAAAAGTGTCAATTGCTTAATGGAACCGGGGAGAACAGGGAAATGAAGGACAAAGCAGTTAACGGATTTATTGAGCTAATTTTGTCCTCAAAGTTTGAAAGTTTAACGGACGAAATAAACTGTACTTCAATAACATTCTTCGTTAACAATCAGTCAATCAATCTGTCATCAAGCAATTTATCCATTTAATCGCTGAAAACGTGTCTTTTTGTTCCTATTTTTATGAGAAAACGAAATCAATTTAAAAAAGCACTCATACGACGTGGTGAACTAAGGATTGATTTTTCCCTCCCATTTGAATAATTTTACTTACACTTTATCACTGTTAAATATTTTAACGTTGTGCACAAACTGTAATTTTTATTCTCTTACATTTTGACTCAACCAAAAGTCAGTTGCACTGAAATTGCAATAAATCCTTCTTGTTGTTGTTCTTAGTGTTGCTGTACTTGTTCCCTGTTGCTGTTATATTGATGTTGTTTTTGCTTGCTTCTGTTCCTGTTGCTGTGCTTGTTGCTTGCCACTCTTGTTGCTAAACTTATTGTTCACTTTCTGCTTCGTTTGAGTTTCTTGAGTTGGATAATAATTTTTCTTCCCGTTTTTTTCAGTTACTCTTTCGCTTCAGCTTTTTTTGACAGTTAATTACTTCTCTTGAAATATCACGTCAAGAACTGGAAAAGAAATGAAAGAAAATAATTATTGTTTATTAAGTTAGTAAATTAATTATTTCTTTATGTTCGCTTACGTCAAACAACTACTTCAAGTGAAAGTCAGAGAAAGAAGCCAGAAATTATATTAAGGATTCTTTAGGATAGAAGTTTTAAGTTTCATGTAACAATTTTTGGTACGATTTTTTAATTTCAATTCAATTTCTTTAATTGAAATGACTCAGAATTACAGCATTTTTTTAATCTACAATCGGCAAGTAAAATGCGATAGTTTGATACTCAGTGATAGTTAAGTACATAATAATCTACAAAAAAGTATTATAATCTTTATAATAAGTTTCTATTTCTCTTGTTTTCTTTCAATCTTCATCAATAATGTTATGTATGCCATGATGTATGTATGTTGAAATAAATTCAAGAAACGAAATTATGTCACAACTTCAAGTAGTTACAACTGATATAATATATAAATCACTCTCACCTGACAGTTTTTAGATTGCGGTGAGCAATAATTCAGTGCACAACTACATACATATCTATGGGAGGGTATACATCTATGTGTTTCTGTGAATATGTGTGTATGTATTCATCTTCAATACTCAATTTATTGTGTTTGCGTATCTTGTGATTGAATACTTTTCTTTACACTTCTGGCACTATATCAATTTTTTTATCTTTTTGATTCTTTTTTTATCTTTTCTAGACGTGGAATAAATTGAAAAATTACACTTTAAAATACAGCTGTAAAATGTTCGGAAATCTTATACAGAAGTTATAAAAACATTCAAAGCATTTAAGAGCAAAAAAATGGAAATGTAAAGAACCTAAAACTAGAAAAAAACAATCCTTAAAATACATTTTACTTAAAAATAAATGGAAAATTTCATTTAATTCTAAAAAATACTAGATATATTTTATGATGATTTTAAATTTTCCAATCGAACTGTAACACAACCTGTAATTTTTTCAATTATGTCTGTATTTATGCTTATGTACGAGTACTTTTGCGACTTGTATTTGAAGGCTATGTGCGTGTGTGTGTGTGTGTGTGTGTGTGTGTGTATGTGTATGTGTTTGTATGTGAATATCATGTTTCACTTTGATTGCTTTCTGGTTTGCTATTTATTTTTGCTTATTTGGGTCTCTGCGACCCACGAACATGTAAGGAAATAAAGTGAAGCATGCTTTCGAAGTCGGCATATAATTCAGAGCATACTTTTTGGCACTAAGTGAAAATCGTACGAAATTCGAATGGTGAGTGTTTCTTTTTTGCAGAAGTCTGAAAATTGTTCGATTTGTATACAAAAAGTGTGTGAATTGGAGTGCGTATTCATGTATGTTTGCATTTGTGTGTAAATGTGTTCAATTGTGAATGTGTATGTGATGAATATAGTAAATATTCTGTGTTTCAATTCAATTGACTGAATGGATTCTTTTGAGATGCATAAATTCGAAAAACAATCTGATTGCTTGTTGCTGGTTGAAAGGTTTTCGATTGGTTTCTACGAATTTCCGGTTAACATCTGATGCTTATCCATGATTTTCATTGATTTTTTGTGTTGTAAATTAATATTGTATAATAAAATCAAATATTGGATTACTATTGATTGGATTAATGAAATCAAATACTACAAAGCGAAATCTTCGGAAATGATATTAAATTTTCGCTATTTTACAATAGAAACAAAAGTATTCATTGATATAAATTGATTTATGTTCTTATATTTGTATAAAAATAGTTAAATAATTGACCATAATTTTTTTAAAATATAATTAACTTAATTTATGATATCACAAAACTTTTGTAATTTTTTTAAGATCTTTAAGCATATTTTCAAATAGTCAGTAAAATTTGAGAACAAAAAAATTATTCTTGTCAGAAACGATGAGACGATAAGAAAGATTTGTTTTGTCATTTGTTAATTTTTTTAATAATATTTTTACTCTTTGTTTGTTGCTTTGTTCGACTTTGCTTTGTCTTTGATGATGAGTGGTGCATAATGAAAGCAGGAAGCCACACAAATTGTTGCAGCACACGTACAGATATAACACACACACACACACATACATTTACTCAGCTCACTGACTCTGAACAACCTTCGCTGACTTAATGACATTCATCCTGGTGTGCTTTCAACGCTTTGTCCTGTGTTAATGAACTTGTTCACTTTCTTTCCTATCTACCATCATCTACTATCTGGCATCATCTGGCTGGCTATCACGGTGACAGTGATAAAGTGACTTATTTATGTTTAAGGCCGATATTTTGTATTTATTTTACATAAAAAATTCCCTCCACTGTCTTTTTTCTCCTTTTAAGAGTACCCAAGAAAATGAATTGTTTAAAAATTACGGAGACAAGTATTTTTATAGTCTCTTTTTTCTGAGCCGCTTTTCTAACGCCTGCACCAGCTGAGCCATTGAATTATAAATGATGAGCTAAGTAGGTGCCTGGGTGTAAAATAATAAAGGATGTGCGAATGAGAAACAACAATTGAACGAAAAGCAATTTGATTTTGAAAAAATGAGAAATTTCAAACCTTAGTTCAAAAAATTTGCAAAACTTTAATTCTAGAACTGAAAGAATAAATCTTTAAAGAAAGAATAAATAAAAATATAAACTCAGAAACTACTAGATAAACAAATATTCTCCATTGTTCTGATTCTGAAGTGTACAGAAATCTGTTATTCCTCATAATAAAAGAAGAAAACGCTTAATAAAATAAAAAAGCAGCAAAAACCAGCAACAATTCTCACGAGACTCACTCCCAGAATTAATTTTGCTCAGCCAATTAATTCTCTCCACTCCAGTTCACATCATTCAAGTGGAGACTACTTCGGCTTCAGTTGCTCCAATAGTCTAGCGGCGCCAGTTTATCTACGGCGCCGAGATCGAGATCATGAGTCGATGATAAAGGAAGGTACAATAATAATAAAAAACCGATTGAATTAAGCGTTTCATATAAGCACTTAAAAGAGTTTTTATTGTTGTTCTTGATGTTGCCAATGTTGTTATTTTCCTCTTTTAGTGGTTACTGTTATTGTTTTGGTTGTTGTTACTGTTGTAGTGTGTAGTCGCTATTGTTGTTGTTATTGTTGTTTTCTCATTATTCCTCTTCTAACCACGCAGTTGGCTTAACAATGATTTATTATTCGAGTTGTTCTTATTTTATGTATTCTTTGCACAAATGAAATATTTTTTCCCTCCGATTTTTGTAGTTTAATGAACTGCATTCAATACAAGATCATTGAAGAAGATAGGAAAATCAGAATCAAGACAGCCCAAGAAAGAGACAGAAGCCCGGAGGTTCTGTGAAAAGTGTTTTAAAATTTTAATGGGTGAGGTTGACCTACATACATACATAAAGAAAATCAGTCAGTTAGCCAGTCCATCAGACAGTCTGTCAATCCATCAGTCAACCAGTTAGTCAACCAGCACATCTGACAAACAGTACGACCGTCATTCAGCCTGTTAAAGAGTCGTTCAGTTCTATGGCAAAACCACAGATTTCGACATTCAGCCCATCAGTCAGTCTGACTACAGTCAATCAGACAAACAGTCAGAAAGTTGGACATACTTTTGAGTCCCACACAGCTATCAGTCAATCAGTCGTCATTCAGCCCCTTAAACAAGCAGTCAATTCAATCCTACAGTCAGTCATCCAGGGAGTTCGAAAGTCTTTCAAGTATTTTTTTTCTTTTCCTCATTTTTATCCATTTTATATTTTTAAGTTTTTTCTGTTTTTTTTTTCTACTTCTATAATAATAACTGTAATTATTGAGTATTTAGTTATAAATATTAATGTAAAAAAAAATTCAACTTCATGAGTTTCATGCAAATTAGACTGTAAAGCAACCCAGTCGAAAGCTCTAAATTCTGGTCTCTAGATTCAATGGGCGTCATAAATACTGAGCTGAGACTGATAATTATTGGGTGGTATTTCTCAAGTGGTTCGTTTTTCCACTTTTCTTTGGGTGTTTCTTAAATTTGCAATAATTTGTAATTCACTTTAATTATAGAGTAAACAAATAATAGATGCTTATGGAAATTATTCACTGTTCCGTTGTTTTTTAGTTTTGATTTTCAACTGAAACGATTTAGGAGCAGAATGTCGATTATGGGCACAAAAATATTCTTTTATAGATCATTCATATTGTTGCTCTCTATCTTTCTCTCTCCATTTTTCTCACTTCCTTTCCACTTTATCGTTCTTAATATTTTCAGTCAAGCTGGAGCTTAACTTAAGGAAAGAGTATAGGCAGCACCTGGATAGTCTCAAAGAGAGAAGCACGGATAAACTTAATTAAACAAATTAAGTGGGAATTCATTTTTAAGGTTATGATCTGTTATCGCTCTCTTTTTCATTTTTTTCTCTCTGAAAGCCACAGAGAGATCGAGTAGACAGAGAGAATGAGCGATAAAGCACCTAGTAATCTTGTGTACAGAAGCTTATTTGTTATAGTTTTCATATATTTTTCAGTTGCTGCTGCTGCTGCTTACTGTAAAAGCATCATCAACATAGTTAGCAGCTGTTGCTCATAACATGTTGGCAACACTTTAACGCCAAGCTTAAATACTTCAACACCTTTTAATAAGACGACACGCAACGGTGATTATTATTTGTCTTGTTGTTGTTGTTGTTGGTATTGTTATTCGCTTCGAAAGTGCTCGTAGTTGTTACTATTTTAATATTATTACTATTATTACTGTTGCAGTTGCTTTTCTATTCGATCTGAAGCTGCTCTTTACAACTTCGGCGTGTCGTGAGTTTTCGAGTAACGTTAGAGATAATCTCTGCTTAGCATTGCCATCCACTGAAATCGTTACAACAACAACAACCCATAAAAAGAAACAACTCACAAAGCTGTTTGCTTTTATACACGATTTTCTTTTAGTGTAGTTGTTGTTTATTATCATTTATTTTTTTTTTTTGTTCGTCGCTTGTGGAAAAGTTGCTGCATTTTTGTGTGGTTGCTTTTCTTAGCCTAGTTTTCTCAACCTTCTGCAACGATTGCCGGCAGCTTTTTTGGTTCCATTGTAAACTATCGTAGTTGATCTTTTGGCCTTTTCTACGATTAACCATTATTTAAGAAGAACCATTAAAGAATGCAATGTTGTGGTCATTGTCATCATCATCGTTTGTATTACCCACAGTAAACTTCATCACCAACATAATTATCATCCTCTTCATTAACAACTTCATCTAAGTTAGCATCATGACCTCCATCACCTTCGCCTTCATTATTTCTCCTCATTATCATCATACGAAAGGAGTTATTCGAGGTCTGGTTGTATCAGTCAGAAGCTCATCTTTTCTTTAACATCGAGACTATCCGCAAGTTTGTAATCACCGAGAATCGAAAATAATAAATAAAATCAAGAATCTTCATTGTTATCATTATTATCATAATCTTCATTATCAGCATCATCATCTTCAGCAACAGCATTCGAGGTCTCGTTCGTATGCGCTCCTTCACGTTGCCCCATAAATTGTGGTTGCCATCAACAATCGCCGCCACTCCGATCTCTATCATCATCGTCATCATCATCATCTTCCTCATCGTCATCATCTTCCTCATCGTCATCATCATCATCATCATCACTGTCGTCGTCGTGGCTGTCTATTCAAACATAAAACAACCGCTATTTTGCCTGAGGTGCAGTAGACTTGGCCTAAAAGTCACGATATCTGCACGAGTATGAACAACACTATAATAATAAAAACAACAACATCACCAACGATTAACAACAATGCCAAAAACACAAAAACCAACATCATCAGTTACCAGTACAACTGCCGGTACAAAAAAAAAATAGAAAAAAAAAATAAAACAAGAAACCAACCAACTGCAAACCTGGTTTACTCCGAGTTGAGTTGCCACACAAGCAGCTGATCTTTGATGTTCTCATTGTGGCTGTAACAACAGCTTGGCAATAACAACAACAAGAACAACAACAATAGCTGCAGATAAATAATACAATACTGAGTATTTTCCTTTTTTTTACATCTACTTTTATTTTCCTTTCATGATTTTAGTTCTCCTTTTTTTTTATTATTTCTTACTTTTATTTTAAATTTGATTTTCTTTCATTTCTCCATTCTTCTGATTTTTCTCCTTTTCATTGTTTATTGTTTCGTCTTCTTTGAATTTTATTATATCGTATTTCTTACGCTTGGCATTTTTATTCGCGTTTATTTTCATAATTTTTTCTTCCTTTTTCTACTTCTTCCTTCTATCTTCTTTTTTCACCCTTCTTCGAATGTCTCAAGAGAGGCTTAGGAAACTTTGTGTTGCTCAGTTTTGCTGTCTTTGTACTTGCTTTTATTGCTAACAACAATGTTTGCTGTTGTTTGCCGATTTGTTCGTCTTTATCGGTATTTTACGATCAATAAATAGAGTCCAGAAGAAGAAAACTTACCTTTTAGAAAGACTACCAACCAAACCATAGAAAACTTTTCAATGATTTCTTGTATGAGAAAGAATAGTTTTAATATCACATGTTGGTTCTGTTGAATTGATATTATAAATGAATATTTATCTTTAAACTTCGGAGAAATCTTAACTTAAGCTATTATTATTATATTATTCAGATGTTGTGAATTCTTATTCCCAGTGAAAAGTTAACACTAAAATTCCAGCATAATTTTTATTTAAAAACTCATTTCTCATCTATAATAATAAAATAATATATCTGATCCATCATATATGAACTTCTATATATTAATAACATTATTATAGATTCATGTAACTTTTCTTACGTCTTAAGAAAGCAGTTCATTATTATAAAGATCAATTTAATTTATTCCTCTGATAAAGAATATAATGTATAATTTTCTATAATTGCCAAGCCTCCTTCTGTGCCCCAAAAACTGAAGGACCATCCCAATATACGTACCTCAATATATTTCATATTCGGATAGAGTATAATAATCATAAGAGTATAAATAAAAGCCCGGTTTTCTTGTAACAATAGAAATACTCAAATGTTGAGCTCGATGTCGAAATATTGCGAAACAAATATTTACAAAAGCATCTGTGTTACTATGTATGTATATATAGACAAAAAAATAGATGAAAAACTAGTACAATAAATAGCAAAAAACGTGATGGATATAAAAGGAAAGCAATCACAACGACAACAACAACAACAACAACCACTATTGCCCCAGTGCCCCGTTCACTGCAATGTAATTGTTAAGTAATCAAAACCCAATGTTTTTGTTTTGTTTTCTTTTCTTTGTTTTCTTTCCTTGTCTGGTAGAGAAGAGTAGAAATTGTTGATTGGGAAAAAACAGCAAAACCAGCAACAACAACTTATAGTACAACACTACTATAACAGCTATATACGTAGTATATTGGAACCATTCGTCTGCGAGTCTCTCTTCCTCTCTCTCTCTCTCTGTCTATCTATTTCTTTATCGTCTCTGTCTCTCTCTCTTCTTTTTCTCATCCGACAATCAACTCTTTTTTCGTCTTTCTTTTTCTATCAAACATGTTTTTATACCCTACACACGAAGTGAATAGGGTATATTCACTTACTGCTTCCGTTTGTAACGCATTAAAGGAGGCGTGACAGGTATAGAAAAGTATATATATCCTTGATCAGCGTGACCTCCTGAGTCGATTTAGCCATGTCCGTCTGTCTGTCTGTCTGTCTGTCTGTCTGTCTGTGGAAGTCACGATTACAAGAGAACGAATAGAGATATCTTCATCAAACTTGGCACGAATATTGTATATCACTAGAAACTCATCGCTATTGAAAATGGGCAAAATCGGACCATTACCACGCCTACTTTTTATACTAAATATAAATTCATCCATGCTTATAGCTCAATTTCTCAGCTTGTAGAACGAATTTGCGGTTGAAATTTTGCCAAGAAGTCCACTATCTCTGACCGAAACAGACTACCAAAAATGGGCGTGGTCCGCCCACTAATTAAATAAAATTCGATTACAGGAGAACGAATAGAGATATTTTCATCAAATTTGGCACGAATATTTTGTCATCACAGGCTATTTGGAAAAAGGAAAAAAATTAGACCATTGACACGCCTAATCTTTAAGTAAACGTGTGTAGGGTATATGAACTTCGGCCAAGCCGAAGTTAACACTCTTTCTGGTTTTTGGTTCAACTACTTGTGGTGTGTGGTTCCACACAAGAACATTTTTAAAAACGTTGTCCGTCTCTTCTCAATCAGCTGCGCGATGTACTCTTAACACGAGGTGACGTGAGGGTTTTGAACTGAATCGATTTCGTTGACTCACTTGAGGGTAATGAATAAATGAGTTTGTTGCCGCTTTGGTCGTATAAACTTTAAAAGAATGAATGAAACAATAAAAACAACAACAATCGTACTCCACTCTGTTCGTGAGAATTTTCACACTCATCCAACATCGACATCGACACCGACAGCATACATAATTGAACGATATGAATGAGAATGCAGAGCAATGCAATTACAATAATTAGTAAAATTAATGTCAGTTAATTATTGACAAACTGGATAAATAAAGGGTTTTCCAATAAGAGGTGTAATTTTGATATTCAAAGAAAAATGCCATTTTTTCAGATAAATTATCGTATATTTATTTCGTAATAAAGAGGAAGGTATGCCGTTAATAATGAAAAGCAACATCAGCCAAACGGTCACCACGACCACGCTTACAGGACCATAGCTGTTCAAAATTACACCTCTTTTTGGAAAACCCTTTACATATATAAATTCTTGGAGGATTTATTTAATCCCTATGCGAACAAAATCAAAATAAGGACCCTCTTTCCTCGAAGGAAAGCTTCGATTTATACTTTAAAAAGTTAAAAATTAATTACGTGATTCAATTTCTGATGGTTTTTTGTAAATGTACATACACTATGTCCGCTCCTTTGCCGCTCATCTACATGTAGTAACTCCTAGTTTCATTCTAGTATTCTTCGTGTACCTTATTTTGAACTCACTTCCGAATCTAACGCATTATTATGCCGGATGTACTTATGTACGTTAAAATACTTATAATGAAATGAATACAACGGCTTTTTTTAAACCTACGATTGTGTATCTCTGGTTTTTCAAAGCATATCGTGTCCATCAAGAACAAAACTAAAACAGAACGGCCAAAACTCTTCTAACGATTCACGTCACACGTTACGTCCTTAATTGTGTTCCTGTAACTTTTATGACCTAAAATCGGCTACTGTCTCCAGTGCCCATGTAATATCCTAAAAGTACTCCCTATGTTTTTCTATGTCTGTGTTATAAATAAGTTGAAAAGATACCTGAAGGTAATTTTGCCGAGTTGGTCATGGGTTGGAAAAGTTTGGGATTTCGATGATTTAAAGGAATTTCTGTCATATATGGAAGTTGGTTTCTGTGGGGTGTTTCGAAAAACTTCCTTTTGGATTGAAAATATTAATTAATTGAAAATCCAATCTACTGTACGATATACACATTACTTCAGCTCTCATGATTTTGCATTGTTTTCGCATTCCCGCTTTTCTAATATTATAACAACAATGATAAATAATAATACTCAAAACTTAACTTTAATCTGTCTACTGTCGAAATTTTTTATTTTTAGCTTTTGAATTTCTATCTTTGCAAGGTTTATAGAATAAACCTGTCTTTCTATAAACCTTGCTATCTTTGTATATTTTCTTTATCTGTCAGTCGTTAATAGAATTTTTTCATTTCATTTGTATCAGCAAGAAAAATTTTTTGTGTGTGAATATTTTACGGAATTTTATTTTTTAACTATTTGTGAAAATTTAAGTAAAGCTCGGCAATTAGAATGAAGCCCAGGGAAGCAATTAACATAACTTCCGCAAAAACATGAAGCGTGCTGGATTCACTGCGTTTCCTTGCAGAAAGCCAGCCTCCATTTTGTGAGTGATGCCTCCTAAATTAACAGTAATTTATAGCTGCAGAGTCCCCGACCAGAGTTTATCGGAATAAGTCCCTTCACCAATGAAACACATCACACTTCAAAAGCTAGCTTCATTAGTGCCACGTAAGTCAAGAGTATTTTAAGGAAGTACATGTTTTTTCATAGTACCTCTCCATTAGCGCCTTGCCAGAGGGTCCTCCCGCCACTACTGACATTGAAAACGGCGAAAAACTAAGCCTTTCGTTGGACAGCGAGACTCGTGGAACCCATACCAACTCTTTGCTTGCTCCGACACAACCGCCACCAGACATTCCAACCAAGGCAGGATCTTTGACCAGACTGCCAATCATGTATGGTGGCCGAACGAGTATGCGCATCACTAACCGACAGGTTGGTAGCCTGGCAGGATTAAGATGACTTAATTTTGGGCTGTCTCCGTCGGAGAGTTAAAATTTTTCGTCGTCTACCAATTTCCTGTAACATGATTTTAAATGCACGGTTAGGGCTCTCGTCGGTACATCAATCAGAAGCCACGCAATGTCTTTACGACAATTAACCGTATGATGACGACGCGTTCGTTGAGTGAAAATCGACATCCTTTAAGTGCAAATTACTCACAATCTCCAACCGAAATCCACCACAGCAGCGTTCTAATATGGCTGACTCTAAGAACCCCGTTGGCTGTTCCACACAAATGCACATGTCATCACTTACCGCCCGCTGTATCTCCGGTGCCTTTGCTCTGTGGACGCTCGCGGAAGTGGGGGCGACGAGAAAGGGACGAGGACTCCTGCCAGCAACCTTCTAAATTTCTAGCCGTACGCAAAAAGACCGACGTCGACAAATTTGTCGGTAGGATTTCAGCGTTTGCCCATCCGCCGCCTCATGAGCCCTCTGACCTGTCATGCATTACTTCACACATTCTAAATAAGCTGATCTTTCTCTGGTACCCGTCCAAGGAGTTACACGTCATAACGGGCGTTTTGATTGTGGTCCCCATCGTCGTCTCGTGGTTTCTTGTGTTGTCCTTTGAACTGGACGGATTCTCCAATTTACTCAGCAACTTGATTGCAGAGGTGGAATAATGGTACATCAAGAGGAATCCACCCATGACCAAAGTGCAAATGATCATCGCATATTAGCGGTGCTGGTGGGCCTGACGAATGGACTGATGCAGCAGCAAACAATGCAAATGTTTGCTGAGTATAACTTGATTGCAGAGGTGGAACATTGATACATTAAGAAGAATCCGCCGCTGACAAAGACCGTGATTTCCGAGTACTAGCGGAGCTGGTGAATTGGAAGCGAACGACACCAAAGGAGATCATGGTGTTTGCTTTTCAATCTGGCTAAATGTATTCCAGTTCTACAATTAACACTTGTAAGTATAAAACTTGTGTGAATCATTTTCGGAAAACTTATACTTATACTTATTAAATTAATACGAATAGTTTCATCGATTTTCGAAAGGGTTGATACTGGAGAAGAGAGCTGGAGAGAGAAGGGAAGGGTTGTTTGTTTTAATCGTAAAACGAAGCATTGTGCCTTAAGTCACATGACCATCTTTATTTGACTAATTCCAGTTCTACAATTAAAACTTGTAAGTATAAAACTTGTGTGAATCATTTTCGGAAAACTTATACTTATACTTATAAAATTTATACGAATAGTTTCATCGATTTTCGAATAGGTTGATACGGGACAAGAAAGCTGGAGAGAGAAGGGAAGGGGTTGTTTGTTTTAATCATAAATGACCATCTTTATTTGACCAATCTTTACATGACAAACATTTTCATAGTTATCTGCTGCATCATTCGTCAGGTCCACCAGCTCCGCTAATATGCGATTATCATTTGCATTTTGGTCATGGATGGATTTCTTTTAATGTGACAATATTCCACCTCTGCAATCAAGTTGCTGAGTATGTTTGAAAATCCGTCCATTTCAAAGGACAGCACAAAGAACCATGACACGACGATGGTGACCATAGTCAAGGCGCGTGTTATGATGTGTAACTCCTTGGACGGGTAGCAGAGAAAGAAGTTCAACTTAGAATTTGTGATGTGATGAATGACAGGTCAGAGGGCGCATGAGGCGACAGATGGGCAAACGCTGAAATCCTACCGACAAATTTGTCGACGTCGGTCTTCTGGCGTACGGCTAGAGCTTTAGAAGGTTGCTTGCACGAGTCCTCGTCCCTTTGTCGTCGCCCCCACTTCCGCGTGCGTCCACAGAGCAAAGGCACCGGAGATACAGCGGGCGGTAAGTGATGACATGTGCATTTGTGTGGAACAGCCAACGGGGTTCTTAGAGTCAGCCATATTAGGACGCTGCTGTGGTGGATTTCGGTTGGAGATTGTGAGTAATTTGCACTTAAAGGATGTCGATTTTCACTCAACGAACGCGTCGTCATCATACGGTTAATTGTCGTAAAGACATTGCGTGGCTTCTGATTGATGTACCGACGAGAGCCCTAACCGTGCATTTAAAATCATGTTACAGGGAATTGGCAGACGACGAAAAATTTTAACTCTCCGACGCAGCGAGCCCAGAATTAAGTCATCTTAATGCCCCTGCCAGGCTACCAACCTGTCGGTTAGTGATGCGCATACTCGTTCGGCCACCATACATGATTGGCAGTCTGGTCAAAGATCCTGCCTTGGTTGGAATGTCTGGTGGCGGTTGTGTCGGAGCAAGCAAAGAGTTGGTATGGGTTCCACGAGTCTCGTCGTCCAACGATAGGCTTAGTTTTTCGCCGTTTTCAATGTCGGTAGTGGCGGGAAGACCCTCTGGCAAGGCGCTAATGGAGTGGTACTATGAAAAAACATGTACTTCTTTAAAATACTCTTGACTTACGTGGCACTTATGAAGCTAGCTTTTGAAATGTGATGTGTTTCATTGTGAAGGGACTTCTTCCGATAAACTCTGGTCGGGGACTCTGCAGCTATAAATTACTGCTAATTTAGGAGGCATCACTCACAAAATGGAGGAAGGTTGCAAGTAGTGAATCCAGCGCGCTTCATCTTGTTGCGGAAGTTTTGCTAAGTGCTTCCCTGGGCTTCATACTAATTGCCGAGCTTTAATTTAATTTTCACAATTATAAATAGTTAATATATAAAATTCCGTAAAATATAAAGTGTAATAATAATAATAAAATATAATAATTCAAAGTGTATAAAAAAATTTTCTAAAAATTAAATTAAATAAAACACGACTTTAAAATTTCAATGATAGTTTATTCGACACAAATTCGACATATGTATACATTTACATACAAGTAGCTTGTGTTTTTCTTTTTTTATACCCTACACACGAAGTGAATAGCGTATATTCACTTACTGCTTCCGTTTGTAATGCATCAGAAAATCATATTTGATTTTCATATTGAAAATGGGCAAAATCGGACCATTACCACGCCTACTTTTTATAGTGAATATAAATTAATCTATGCTTATAGGTCATTCGTGCCAAATTGATGAAAATATCTCTAGTTCTGGTTCTTTATTTATTTTGTATTTCTTCTTTTTTCGTTCTCTTTCTCATTGCATTTCTATCGTTGCTCTTTATTTCCCTTGTTTTATTATCAATAAAAAATTTCGCTTCATATGAATTCAGCTGCATGCATGTCATACCTCACTGGCAGCTGTAGACAATGTCATCGACTTCTACATTTACGTGTATCTGTACGAGTTTTTGTACAAAATCTGCGTTTACTCTTTGGACGTGAATCTATCCCAGTAGGAAAAACAATTACTAAAGAAAAAGTCGTCAAGCATCATTACTTTTTAATTATGTCAAGAATTGGGCACGAATCGGAAGTCATTGAAATGAAATGTTTGTTGAAATTAATTTTTATATCGTACCGTCTTTAGTCATTAAAGTTGTCATCATACTTATTGTCATTACCATGAAAGGCAGGTGTTAGTAATTTATTTGTTTAAATGAGTGAGTTTCTTAAGTGCCATCTATACTGCTTAAAGCGATTGATGTCGCTTTTACTAACCAATTGATTTGAATTTACTTTTACCTTAAGTGTTGTTGTTTTCATAACGACTAGAAAATAAAGAAAATCAATCGATTGGATTTAGTTTTGTTCACATCGCAATGATTCCTAAAGGGATTTGTCCTTCGTGGCAGTAGTAAAAAACTAATATTTTAATAGATAAAGTAACTGCTTTAATTATTTTTTGATTTTATTTTATTTATTATATTTGTTTTATTACGGAAATATTATTGTTTTCTTTTGTCCTATATAAAAAACATATTTTATTTAAGTCTGAATAGTCTGTAGATTTAAATCTTATCTCATTGCTCTTTGTCTCTCTCTCTCTCACTATTCCTCTCTCTTACTCTCTCTCGCACTATCTCTCTCACTCAATATCTCTCTCTCTCTAATTTTCGCTCCAAGTAATTTGAGTGTACTCATAATCTTATTGATAATATTTTCCATGTTCATCATGTTTTTATTTTTATTTATTATTTTGTTTTTAATATTTCTATACGAGTACTATATTTCAATTTTATTATTTTTCAACCTTATTATTTATATTTTTCCGTGGTTTTTATTGTTGGCTTAATTTTTTTTAATCTCTTTTAACTTTTAGTTAATTTAATGATTGTGATTACGGCGTATTGATTGTGTTGTTGATATTTTAAAACTCCACCTTTTAATTGTTTCTAACAATATGTCTAATGATTGCCGTTGTTATTGTTGTTGCTTGTAATGTTCTCTTTATTGAGTTTTGACTTTGATTAGCACATTTAGAACATTTGATTAGCCTGATAATGAAAGCCTTGAAATTTCTTTATCTGTAAAACTTACAATTCGCTTGCTAGTATTAGATTAGAAATATATTTATTTAAATGTCATTGATATTTAATTAAACAAGCAGTCTAAAGATTGATTGATATTTTGAGAGATTTTTTGAAGATTTTCAAGAAATTTTTTTTTTTAAATGAAATGTTCATAATATAAGTTATTTTTAAAAAATTAAAATTTAGAAAAAGATTTTTAACGAATGAGAATGTACACATAATTTATTTGTTCAATGATAATATATTATCTTTATATATGTATATTAATTGTTTCTCTCAATAGTTTGGTTTGTTTGTTCTTTAATTATTATAAAAAAGATTAATTCATTCTTTAATGACAATAAAACAAAAGAATTCTTCGTTTTCCTTTCTCATGGGTTTTTAATTTCAATTATTTCAAGACCATGTGGTTAGTCAACGACTTAAGCAGCATACTTGAATGGCATTCAAAGGCTTCATTCTTACAGGTTGCGGCATCCGTTTACAACATCACCCTCGTCCACCCTCTCTTTGCCCTTCTAACACATCAACGTTTAGTCTTAAGATAAGAATTTAGAAGAGGATGCTTTTAGTAGTTTCTGTGGAATAAAAAGTGTTTTATTTTCTCCCAATAAATTGTTCACTAAAAAATAAAATTCTAAAGAAATTTCCAAAAATATTGCGGTTAAAGTAGTTTAATTGTTAAAAAACCTTTTAAGAGCTCATTAAGTAAAGTAGTCGGAAGATTACGTAAGAATGTAAATCAACAACGAATACAGTAATAATCACAAGAACACAACAAACAGAAACCTCGTAAATGGCACGCAATTGTCATTAAATCTTAAATAAAATTAATTAAAGAAATGGAAGCACCATAAAAAACCAAAGCGAAAAATATGACAACACTTTAAAAAATTACTGTTCTGGAATCTCAGCTTATTTTATGTTTTATTGCCAGTCGTTTTTTCCCTCGTTTGTTTTTCTGCTTAAATAATTAATTTCACTGGGCAACGCTCACGTTTTACTCGTTAAATTTCAATGTTGCCTACCTGTCATGAGAGAACAATTGTAGACACCTGTTGTTGTTGTTGTTTGTGTGTGGTTGGTGGCGCTCGTTCGCCTCTACTCACAGCACCGCTCTTGGCTGCGGTCGTGAGTTTTTGCTTGCGCTGTCAAAAGGCAGACCAAATGCGAGTACAACTAATTAGAGTTCACGAGGCCGGAAACGACGCCATCGGTAGTTTGTGAGCAGTGCGTTTAGAGCGGGGCAGCAGGGGCAGGAATGAGGAAGAGGGACACGCTTCTAATTGGGTTAATTTAGCGAAATGAAGCGTTGAGCCTAAGAAACCTGAGAAACATGAGGAGCTGAAGATGGTAATTTAATGATGGGGAAAATTTTCAACACATAAATTTATGGCATTTATACATATTAATCGAATCATATTAAGTAATTTAAATCACATATAAATCAAATATCATAAATCATATATAAAAATTCAAAATATTTTAAAACAAAAATTATTATTAACAGTATTATTAAAAGTTGAAAGTTTAAAACCTAAAACCATAAATATTTACCTGCCTCTCCATAAGAGTTTCGTAAATAATTATATGAAACACAAACAAATACAAAAATTCCACTCCACTTCTAATTTGACATAAAAAAACTGTCTCTCTTCAAAGAAAAAACCTTCTAAAACAACACCTGGTTGCGCAGGAAAAACTCCTGAAGAAGCCTTTCAACGCCGTCGATCTACCTGAGATATTCGTTCGGTGTGCCTTCAAGCGTAGCGCCCCATCTGCACTACCAACAGTGAACTCTTATAAAGTGAAGCCTTCCTTGTTGTTCTTGAATTTTTATTATCTTCGCGTTAAATTTAGTTAGTAGAAAGTCTTGAGGAGGTGACAAAATATTCCAAAACTTCGCAAGAACTGTAGAAAGACTTCTTGAGTGTTTAAAAGTCTCCAGAAGTTTTTGAAAATACTTTCTATGTCTTCATATAAAAAGAATCAATAAATATTCAATATGAAAAGATACATATGTATGACTTTTTTATACATACATATGTATATATACAGATATTTTTTATTTATTAGGTTATTGTATTTATTTAACGTATGTGTCAATTGTAGTTAAATCTGCCGTTAGTAATTTAATATGTAACCTTATTTATTTATCATCCAATTACCCTCGATCTATTTATATCGTACTATGCATTGTTTGCATTTCTTTTTTTTTCGGTTTTCAGTTGAATACAAAGATCTCTGCTAACAAATCAATATCTTTCTCCCAAATACTTTTCGCCTTGAATATTTTGAGGCACTCATCGAACACTTTGTGTTCGGTATTTATAATTATCGGCAGCTACGGGAGATCTATTGCTGAATTCTACCAACATAATCCATACTTTTTCCTCTAATTTCTTGAATGAGGCATGAGTGATTAAATCATTTGGGTCGTTCGTATTTGCATTGGACACTTCAGCCCTAAATAAGAGAGCAGAAAATCAAAAAGTGCAAAAAAGTCAGAAGGAAAGGAAAAGATTTCAAACAAAAATTTTTAATGAAACATCTGAAAACATCATATCGAAGATTGGTCAAAGCTTCTAATCGCTTTTTCGGATTTTATAAATTTTGAATACTTGATAATGTAATTAATATCAGCGCTCATTTTTATTATCGTATCTGATCGATTTTCTAACAGTAGCTTTAAAGGGTCCAGTACAAAATGTATTGAACATTTCCAATAAATAATTTTTAATAATTTATTTATTATATTTATTGGTTAAAAGTATAACATTTTCATATTTTCTATTTCTGTTACCTTATTTCATGCAACTCGAGAATTTTTTCCAACAACGCAATCCTTTTCTCAATAACGGGTTCTTCCTTTAAAAGCTTGAGCCACTCAGCGAACATTTTGTACTCGGTCTGTTCTTCAGGGCTCAGTGAATCCCAGTATTTATCGGCAGCAACGAAAAATCTTTTGGTGAATCCGGAAAGCTTGACATTTGCTTTCTTCACGAGTTTTTCTATACCATGCCTCTTTAATAATGCTTCAATGATTAAATCTTCCGGGTGTAGATTTTTCATATCGATCGTATAAAATGGATCCAGCAAATTGTTAATTTCGTTCAGTAGTGCTAAATTTCGGCCTAGGTTTTTATCTTTAAAGCCAAAGCCTCTATCGTTAAGGTCAATTTTATCCAACTTGTTGAAGAACTTGGTAAATTCTTCTATTTTGATTTTAAGGGCCTCAGATGGGTATTGCATTGCATTCACATCGGCGACTACGTCCCCAATGAGTTTCTTCCCGTTGATCAAAGTCACATAGGTGAAGTCGGTGAATTCAACAAGAACGAATAAACCTGTATCATCGTCCTCGTTTGTTGAGTCTGATGAGTCCTCTGCTTTGTGAGCTTTTTTAGTTTCCTCATGCGGCATGGGCTTGCCAACCGAGTACTAACAGACCAGAAAATCAGAAAATACGAACAGGATCATCAGGACGGAAGGAAGAGACAAGATCACAGAAAATCGAATATAGAGAGACCTTTTAGAGGATTATTATTTACAGACAAAAAAGTATAGAAGATTCACTTACTTGCACCAGCAATAATGCTGTTAGTAGTAGAAAAATTAACTTGAAAGACATGCTGATGTTCACGAACTATTTTCAGATGTTACTAAATTAAATCTTAGAGTGTTTCGGATTTTATACTCACAAGCGGGTGAGATTAAGAATTTTTGAATATGAAATAAATTTAAGAATTATCATTCTTAGCATTTCAAATAAGAATTCAGAATCACGAACTTAGTGTGGAAGAAAAAAGAAGATGTTGAAATTAATAAGAATCAAAATTAAGAAAAAAAAACATATTAATTTTTATAAATAAAAAGATTAAAAGTATAAAAGATGTGCTAAGCGGAGTCGGGACTTATCGCTTTCAGTAGCTTCGTCTTTTTCAAGTTCTGTTGAACTGTTTTAATTGTTTTACTTGTTTGTGATGAGAAAGCCTCATAAAGAGCTCCAATTGATTACATTTTTAAATGCTTCCGTAAAAATCTCATTTTATTCACAATTAAAGTCTAAATAATGTACTGGTTTTCCCTAATTTTTTATTAAAAACAAGGTCTCAGTTTTGAGCTATCGGAGGCACAGCAATTTTTTATTTCCTTTCATTTGTTACACAATATTCGTGAATATATCCCAAAGAGTCTAAAATTTGAAGAACCCGCTAGATGTACAAGGTGCCAGTAGATGTTATTTCATTATGGTACTGATCTGATACCGAATGAAGATAATGGAGGGAAAAGTGACATTGCTTCTGAGGTTGAGGTAGAATAATTCGTTAACTGTTCCAGAACGGAACAGGAGGATAAGAGTGAAATGAGTGGACAAGGAAGAGATACATATAAGTTTTTATAGATACCATACATCTTTTTATTAGGAATTAATATTGTATACTATTATATTATATTAGTTACAATTGACCAACTTAAATCGTAATTTACATTATTTGCATTTATTTTTTCTGGGTTTTAGTAAAACCTCTAGTGACCCTAAGAGCAAATGAATACTTATCTCGGATCAAAATATTTAATATAGGTCCGACTATATAGGAATAAGAATGTTGTCGGAAAGGATCACACGAATTCGGGGAAAATGGGAGAGGAACAGAAGAGAGGAATTCATGAATAGATTGCAGAAGAGAAAGGATCAACAGCCAAAATAGTATAGAAGATACAATATATTCACTTACTTGCACCAGCAATAATGCTGTTAGGAGTAGAAAAATTAACTTGAAAGACATGCTGAGTTATGTTCACGAATTTGCAATCGCTAATAAATGAAATCTTAAATTATTTCGGAACTTTTATTCGTAGACCTCTGAGATTAAGAATTTATTAATACATTATAATTATAAGATGTATCATGATTAGAAATGAAAACAAAATAAAAATACAAAAACTGGGGCCAAAAGCACAAATTGAAGTCCAACGTGCTGGACGTTATCAGCAAATAAGAATTGATTGACTGACTGAATTTGCAAAGGATTTCTGAATTTGCAAAAGGATTTGGAATGCATTACAATGAAAAAAAAATACAATATATTGCGGAATGAGATTTCGTCATCCCGTCCAATCATCTCCAAATCAAACTTGACATTGGGTTGACGAAAAATCGTTCCACAATACATCATTTCACTACCCTGTCGGAAAACCAAAACAATTTAAACAAACAAGAAAAAAATATACAATATACATATCCAAATATATGAAAATATCTGTATATACAGGGTGTATCGCATAAGGTACGCTAAAAAGCTAGGACGGGTAGGTTGGGTCGAGACAAGAAAAAAATCGTATGGGAGGGGGGCTTCGTAATTTTCACTTTTCTCGGAAACTATAATACAAAATATAGATCCTTCGGGTTTCAAACAAATTTATATATAATACCTTATTTTAACGAAAAAATTGCGACCAAAAATTTTTTTTCGGAATTTTTATTCCAAATTTTAACTTTGGCAATACTTTTCTCAAAAACTGTTTGACGTAGGAATCTAATTTAAAAAGGATATGAAGAAGCGAATATTTGGATTTGAAAATCAGTAAGTAAAAGTTATGTAGATATAACCGTTATTTTTTAATATTTTCTTGTCCGATGTTAAGTCGGGTTTTTAGAAAATGGCCCCTCCCGCCTAAACGGGGGGAAATTGACCCCCCTACCATACGATTTTTTTCTTTTCTCGATCCAATCCTACCGGTCCTAGCTTTTTGGCGTATCTTATGCGATACACCCTGTATTCGGGATATATTAGAATTGTATAATAGTAATAAAATTATACAAAAACATTAAAAAAATCTCAACGCAGAAAAAAATAAATTGGAGCACATGCTGAGTTATGTTCTTGAACTATTCGCAGATGTTAAGAAGCTTGTTTTTGATTTTATATTCGCGTAAGATTAAGAATTTATGAATACATTATAATTATTGTATAAGAATTATCATCATAAGAATTGAAAATACAATAACACAAAAAAGCTATTATATATTACATTTCAAAGGGTCAAACCGAAATTTAGCACGTTATCTGTAAATTAGAATTTGGAATCATGAATTGAGTTTTAGAGAAAACGGAAGAACTTATGTTTAATAAGAAATAAAATTAAAAATATACATTTTTTACATATAAGTACATATGCTAAATAAACAGGATTCAAAGTATAAAAATATGTCCCTACTAACCTTAAGTTGTACTTAACCGTAGACGTACGTTGGGGTCATTTTCGCCCAAAATTCGATTTGAAAGTATTATAACTAATAGATTAACGGGAATAAGGAACTGAGACCTTTTGACTTTTAATTTTTTTGGAGTTTAAGCATAAATTTAGTAGTTTTGCTTTTTAAGCTTAAAAAAAAAAAAATAAATCGACAATTACAAATTAAGTATGCTAAGGGTGGTTTTCGACCCCATTACAATAATGCTGATTTTATTTTATTAATTTCAATTAATAAGTAAAATCTTAGAGTTTAATTTGAAATTCAAATTTTTTCTGGTCTTCCAGCACAGAAGGCGGTAAAATTGAAAAAATTGCGTTAATTTTAGCTTACGTCAAAATTGTTACTTTTATTGGTTATACGTAAATCCAGTGGTAGTGTTAGTAGAATACGAGGAAAATGAAAGCAATTCTTCCGATGAAGGGAACGTGGATCCCCTGCAGTGGATCACCTTTTTACATCAAAATCCTCTTCAGTCAATAGCACTTGAAAGATAGAAATCTTACTGTATATTTTTCACAAAACTGGAATCAGGTCGTGCACAGAGCTGTAACGTTTTAAATTTACAATCTGGGGTAACATGTTACTCGGCTTTACGTGTCAAGAACATCAAAGATTCTTTTCTGCTATTTTTCCCGGCTCCAATTGAAAATGTTGTATTACAAAATACTAATGAATAATGCAAATGAAGAATGCAAATAATGCAAATACGGAGAAAAGCACAGACCAATAGATCGAGATTTATTCCATGCATATTTTGGAGTTCTGCTTCTGGCCGACGATATACGTAATTCATTGATGAAAATATATACTTCAAAGTATTCAAATTCAATTTCGTAGAGCAAAAACATAGTGAATTTGTTTGATGCAAACTACGGACGTCCAATTTTTATAGAAATATTATGTCGAAAGAAACCTTCTTTCAAATGACGTCTATTTTATGCTTCGACAACCCATTCACCCGCCGCCAAAATATGTCTCTAAACGTCAAGTTTGGTCCGTTTCACACACTTTGGCAGAGATGGGTCGAACTTCTGCCAATGTTCTATAATCCATGCGAATATGTAAAAGTGGATGAGCAATTGGGTTTCAACAGACGACGCTCAGTCAGTATATTCCAAGCAAGCTGGTTTAAGTTTTGGGTGCTGGTTTGCTCAAAAACATATTATGTATGAAACGTAGAACCCTATTTAGGCAAGCAACCAAGAGCTAAGCCAGAGCAAAATCAAGGCCAAAGAGTTGTCCTAGATTTGGTTGAAGGTCTAAAAGGCCATAACATTGCTATGAACAATAACAGGAATGTTTGTCTGGCCTGCCTTGCAAAAAATAAATAAATATTTTTACTATTTTTCTCTAAAAGATTTATTAATATGGACAGAAATTATATGAGGGGTCGAAATCGACCCAAACGTATGATTCTTAAGTTTTTTCCAGCGTGCGTCTACGGTTAAATGTAAGTGTTCGTTGGTCCGGGGAAAGGAGGCAGGGGAATGTACTAGGAAAAACCAAAATGAGGAAAGTGGATTAGTAGATGTTGTAAATAGCGTATAACATACTAAAAGTTACTAACTAAAATCCAGTAATCTTTATATAGCTTCGGTAGGTTCGCACTCACCGAGACTGAAAGGGAAAGTAAGTGTTATCTGAGAATCTTTAAATTGTTGAAGATATTGTTAGTTAGTTGATATTGTTGTTAGATTTCAACTCGTTCTACCCGTTTGTACCATACCGAAGATATATGATTTATTATTCTTAGATTTATAGCATCTAAGAACACAATATAACTTAATCTGGCTGCAGTAATGGGGTTTGCTTTCTTATGCACTTTATAATGATAACATCATCGATCCTGACTACAGAAGAACAAAGAAAGCCCACTTTATCACGTTTTGGATATAATTCAACGAAAGAAGGGTGTGATATTGTAGATAAAATGTATGCTACATTCAACGCGTCCCGAAATATCAAGCATTGGTATTGTATATTTCTGGATGCTATATGATTGAATATCGATCTCAAGTCATTTACCAAGGCACGAGCTTAGAACCATTGCACAGATGACTGATTCTGGAAGGAAGCTTTACAACTACGGGAACGCCAATCGACCTTCGTTTAAAATGTTTTCGTGGAGTTTTGAATCAAATACAAATGCATACACTTTTCTATTTTTTATACTCCTAATAATGACGCAAACTCGCCTGTCGACAGTTAAAAGTTTCTAATAATTCTTTGATTATGTGAATACAATTTAACTCTGGAATGTGATGAAAATCTTGTACGTATTCGAAAAATCGCCTTAAATTGCGTAGAGATGTACATACATATGTACATATTATACAACTGAATAATTCAGGGAAATGATTTTTGAAGTAAATGAGATGGGTAATTATATTTATAATCCCTCCAAATTGTGATTTCAAAATACACTCGAATAATTTCCGAATGTGACAATCTATGGTATTATATTCATGTATGTGTGTATATTAATATAAAAAAATTAATTTATTATAAAAGTTATGTAAAACGAATAAGGAAAAGATAAACAGGATTCTTGTGTATGTAATTTACTTCAAATGTCAATTTTATTTAACTATTCCATTAATAACTTATAATGTAAAGTATTTAAAATTAAATCATTCTTGGAATTATTTACATTTCCCTTTTCTGGTTTCTATTCATTCAACTCGGAAATCTCTTCGAACAACGTAAACTTTTTCTCAATATCGGTTTCTTCCTTGAAAAGCTTGAGCCACTCAGCGAATTTTTTGTGTTTGGTCTGTTCTTCAGGGCTCAACGAATCCCAGTATTTATCTGCAGCTACGTAAAATCCTTCGGCGAATTCTAAAAACTTCACCTTTACATCCTCTATGATTTTTTCTATGCCATGCTTCTTCAAGGAGGCTTCAATTATTAAATTTTCAGCGTCTGGCTTTTCGGTCGCCGTGGTATTGAAGGTATCCAACAAATCATCCATCTCTACTAGTAAAGCCAATTTGCAGCCCATCTTCTTTTTATTCTTAAGGTCGATTTTATCTAACTTGCTTAAAAGATCGGCCAATTTCTCGGTTTTGATTTTGAGGGCGTCAGAATTCTCTTCCATTGCATTAACATCCGTGACGACGTCCTTAATGAGTTTCCTTCCGCTATTTAAAACCAGATCAGTGATTTCGGTAAATTCACCAAGAAGGAATGAATCCAAAGCCGATTCGTCGCTTTTTTCTTCGCTTGTTGAGTCTGAGGAGACGTCGTCTTCACATTCTTTTTTAGTTTCCACTTCTTTGGATACTTCATCAGCTGTGTCAGCATCTGGCATGGGTTTGCCAACCGAGCACTAAGGGACCAGAAATCAAAAAGTAAAAAATTGATCATCAGAAAAGACACAGAAACTAATAGAAATTCTTTCAGCAAATTAACACAAATAGGATACATTAGATGAATATTCTATGGAAGTATCACAGCAAATAAAAACAAAAATGGAAGAGAAGATTCCCTGAAAGGATAAAAGAAGAGAGAGTTCCCTCGAAAGGACTTCAGAGGAGAGAAGTTCCACAGACAGAGTGAGATAGAAAATATAATCACTTACTTGCACCAGCAATAATGCTGTCAGGAGTAGAAAAATTAACTTGGAAGACATGCTGATTATATTCGCGAATTATGTCCAGATGCAACTAAATGAAATCACAGATTGCTTCGGATTTTATATTCGCAATCGTGAGAGATGAACGGATAAGAAATATGCTATAATCATCAGATTTATCAGCTTAAGGTTTGAATATATAGTAACAAAGTAAACAGCTTTTAAGGGGTCAATTGGTTCACTGAGTTTATATTGCAAAAATAATTGATAGGATTTTCTTCATTGATTTATTTTACTATTTTATTTATATTGTTGATAATAAGTTTTCCATTGTGAGAAGTGTTCCATAAGTTACAGGGTGATGGAGAAATTGATATTGTCTGATATTGTATATTATTTACAGAATTATAAGATGTTTCAATAAGCTATATTAGGACGTGTAGGTTGCGTTAGATTGCGACGAGGCAAGAAACAAATCAGATGAGAGAGTCTATTTCCCCCGTTTAAGCGGGAGAACCCATCTTCTAAAAATCGGAAAAAAATATTAAAAAAGAACGGTAATACCCCGATCAATTTGGCTTTTAAAGCCAAAGTACCAAAGTGAGCAAAAAAGTAAGCAGTTTGCAAACGGATAACCGAATGCAATAATTAAAAATGGAGAACTACACCAAAGTTCATTTGGCGGTACGTTTTACGCGCGTCTGGAGAGTTTCTGGTAAAATAGGTCTTCGGGTACAGGTGTGGTGAGTTTCTGAGCTAAAATCATCAATTATAGAGCTTTCGCAAACATTACTATACAGTTACCACGAACACACAATTCTCGTCTTCAAAGATCTTGAAAAGTCCGATATAGTTTTCATAAAATCCACGTAATTAGAGGTTTTCCCCAAAAATCATTGTATTCTAATAAAAAAAGTAATCTTTTTGGCATTTTCTACAAAGATAAAAATTTAGGTCTTACCTATCCAGACACATGGGTTAAGAACACTTAAAACTTTGGATAAAATTGTTATTAATATAAAAAATAAGTGCAATAGAAAAACATTTAATAAGAATAAAGAAACAACTGAAGAATTGAAACATTGAATTTTCAATACATTCTTTGTTGGTGAATTGCTTTCTCAATTCTAGATTATTATTCCTTTAGTAATTGATCATGCAAATAAAAAGTACAATCGATCATTCAAATAGTTTTAATGGGATCAAAAGTTATATTAATTTACATTCGTCTTTCTTTCATCCTTTCAGCTTATATTCCCTTTTTTCATCTGACATCTTTTTCTCTCTTGGAAACTTGTGGTTTCCAACTATGTGGTCTGTTCTTCAGGGCACAATGAATCCCAGTATTTCTCCGCAGCTACGTTATTCCTTTCGATGATTTCTAAAAATTTGACCTTTAATTCTTGCAAAGGTTTTTCAATACCTTGCTTCTTAAACGAGGATTCAATTTTCAGCAATTTGTGAACATATCGTTCATTGCGACAATGTATGCTAATTTGGGAAAAGGATTCTCCTGGTTTTGGCTTTGAGGCTTTAGATTTATTTTTCCTTGCATTAACATCCGCGACTACGGCCTCAATAAGTTTCTTCCCACTGGTCCTTTTAGAGGATTATATCATAGGGATATTCTGTGAAAGGATCACATTAATGTACGGAATGTGAAATGGATAACAGAAGAGAGAATTTCTATGATAATATTACAGATTGCAACAGATCCAAACATAGAAAAGAACAGACGAGGTACTTACTTGCACCAGCAATAACGTTGTCAACAGTAGAAAAGTTAAATTGGAAGAAATTCTGAGTGACGTTCTCGTATTATGTTCAAATGTTATTAAATTATCAAATAAATCACAGATTGCTTCGAATCTTATATTCGCAAGCATGATACTTGAACAATAAATGATTGCGCTTTAATAATCCGCATTATCAACTCCGTGTTATATTGCTAGCCAATAAAATAATACAGTGCATTTAAAAGGGTCAAACTGAAAAACAGCAGATTGACTATGAATAAAAACTGGCCGAGTTTGTATTGCAAAAAATATGGACATGGGTTTTCATTGATTAGTCTTAATATTTTATTTAAAGTGTGTGATAGATTTCAGTTCAGGATGAGCGTTATATTAATATTGTCAGAAAATTATTACAAATGAAACAAAGAAAGAAAGAAAAAAACTTTTCCTAATTTTAATAGCTTCCTCAAATCAGTTGTCTTTAGTTATCAGGGCTTCCATACGCAAAGAGAGAGATAAAGAATTATATTTGAATCTTTAAATTGTTGATTTAAATACGTTTTCTGGCTTTTATATACATATATGAAACATACATATTCAATGCCATGCTTTTTCAAGGAGGCTTCAATGATTAAATTTTCAGAGTTTCTCATCGACTTGTATTAATATTGAAATTATTACAGCGACTTCACTTCTTAACCGGGCGCATATCTGCGCTTACTTTTATGTTCATATCTCTTGTCGTTTTCGTCACGAGGACATCAAAGTGAAAAGAGTTCGATCATATTGAAAATTTAATTCTCTCATCGTCTTATACTCCGTTTCGGAATGAGATCGAAGAAGATGCCGACGATGCTAGAGATGCATAGAAACATACACAAAAGTATATAAAAAACATCCGGGATAACTTTTCAGACGGAGAGAAGTCAGAACCATGGATGTAATCGTTTGTTTGATTGTATTCCATTTTATAACGATTAAACGATACATGCACTATATAATTGTATTCGCACAATCCCCTTAAAGTGAATACATGCATATATATTTTCCAACAGATTAGTTCAAGTAAATGATTTTTAATTTAGTGTATCAATAATATTTTAAAAAATGATATTTAAAAAGTCAAATTTCTCGAATATCCAATGATTTTTGGAAGTTAGAATCTGTTATAGTATTGTATTTATATATTGAACAAATAAGGAAAAGATAAACATGATCATTTTATAAATTTATCTTTATTTGGCAACTTTTGTTCATTTATTTTAAAGGTCTATTTTAGTTAACTATTCCGTTAGTAATTTATCATGTAATGTATTTAGACCAACATTAATTAAAATTGACAAATTCTAGTCCTTGTTTAAATTATTTACATTTCCTTTTCTTGGATTCTATTCGCTTTTTTCATTCAACTCAAAAATCTCTTGGAACAACGTAATCTTTTTCTCAAGATTGGTTTCTTCCTTGAAAAGCTTGAGCCACTCAGCGAACTTTTTGCGTTCGGTTTGTTCTTCAGGGCTCAACGAATCCCAGTATTTATCCGCAGCTACGTAAAATCTTTCGGTGAATTCTAAAAACTTGACCTTTACATCCTCTACGATTTTTTCAATGCCATGCTTTTTCAAGTAGGCTTCAATTATTAAATTTTCAGCGTCTGGCTTTTCGATCGCCGTGGTATTGAAGGTATCCAGCAAAGCATCCATCTCATCCAGTAAAGCCAATTTGCAGCCCATCTTCTTTTTATTTTTAAGGTCGATTTTATCTAACTTGCTTAGAAGATCGGCCAATTTGTCGGTTTTAATTTTGAGAGCCTCAGATTTCTCCTCCATTGCATTAACATCCGCGACTACACCTTCCATGACTTTCTTACCACTGTTTAAAATCAGATCAGTGATTTCGGTAAATTCACCAAGTAGGAATGAGAGCAAAGCCGTTTCTTCGCTATTCTCTTCACTTGTTGGATCTGAGAAGTCGTCGTCTTCGCATTCTTTCTTAGTTTCCACTTCCTTGGATACTTCAGCCGCGGTGTCAGTATCTGGCATAGGTTTGCCAACCGAGCACTATGTAAGAGACCAGAAATCAAAATGGATCATCAGAAAGGAAGGTAAAATATAACAGAAAATCGGGAAGTCTTTATGAGGATGAACACAGATAGCAGTCATTAGAGGAATGCTTTATAGAAGGACCACAGTCAATGAAATGGAAATGGAATACGGAACCTTCTGTACCAATACCCATGTACGGAACCTTCTGTTCAAGGATCACAGATGAGTGAATTCTACGAAAGGCCTTCATAGGATAGAAATTCCACAGGCAGAATAATATAGAAGATAGGTATATTCACTTACTTGCACCAGCAATAATCCTGCCAGGAGTAGAAAAATGAACTTGGAAGACATGATGTTATGTTCACGAACTATGTGCAGATGCAACTAAATGAAATCACAGATTGCTTCGGTTTTTATATTCGCAAGCGAGTGAGATGAACGGATAAGAAATATGTTCTAATCATCAGATTTATCAGCTTAGGCTACGTATTTATAATAAAAAAAATAAAAGGCTTTGAAGGGGTCAAAGGAAGATGAGCTGGCTGTGTGAATTGTATTGCAAAACTTAACTGATATGATTTTTATTAATACTTTTAATATTTTATTTAAATTGCTGATAATAGGTTTTCCAGTGAGAACAATTATCAATTAATAATTTCCACATTTATACGAAACCTGGCTATATTGCAAACATACACGTCTCGCAGCTAAATCGTGTTTTCTGATGTCACTTTTTCTTAATTCCACATATTTAACAAGATTTTTTGTTGTTTTCTGGTTTTTTTCGTTGATTTGTCTTAAAGTTTTATTTCGAATGTGGGACAGTAATCGGTCCAGCATGCGTGTTAAATTGTTGTTGTCAGAAAATGATTAAAATTATAAGAAAAAGAGGAAATAAACTAAAACTGTAAAAAAAAGACAAGGGGCTAAGTACGATAAAAGACAAGAACCAGGGAATGGAATTATATTTGTAGATATCGCCCTAATACCTTTGTAACAATCTCAAAGTTTGTATCCTTATAATAACAGAGACGTTTATATAGCACTTGGGTGAGTTCCGTACAAAAACATCTCTGTATTTCAGGGTTAAAGGGATATAAAGCAACTATTTTAAAAAGATTTTCACATTTCTCACAACATCTGAAATCTACTTTTTAAGCTCTAAGAAAAAAGTTATAAAAAAAAATTATTATTATATTATGGAAAATAACTAAACTAAAAACCGCAGGTAATAAAAAAATTTTTAAGAATAAAAAAACGAGATTTAGATTATATTAATGTGGGCGTACCACGCCCTTTCTTTAATGATATTTTTATAGTACGTATACTGAATTGTTTCAGTTTGTGTTCGTTGCAGGAACATAGAAATTTTATGGGAAAAAAATCTTTTACAGTGCATATACTAGTAGTGGAATATTAGGCTGACGAACCCATGTTTTCCATATTATTAAATGCACAGATGATTACTTTTGGATTTGTAGCTCACTCCAGTATATTAAACATCTTTTAAGAATCTACTATATTATATAAAAGTTAATTCGTATATTAATAATTCATTCTAGTCTACACTCATAACATATTTTTCATAAATTACGAATAGGAAATACAATACAAATGTCGGCGTATTACTCCCATTACTATTTGTCGGCCGCTTTAGCCAAAAACACTATAAATCGAAGATAGTGTTATAGTCGTGTGATAGTCGTGTAGATAGACACGATATAGAAATACGTGTCCTAAATTTCTCTATTGGATATCTCCATTGATTTTATCTTAATCGTGCTTCCACAAACCTACAAACCTGAGGTTTGATTTAGATGGACGAACACGTATCTAAATAAACTCAGAAGGAGGCGTTGATTAAGGATTATATTACTTTTGAATACCTGCCACGATTCCTGATCTGTATTACAAAGGGAAAGGCAAACTTAATAAACGGGTATAGGATATAAATATAGGTAAGTGTAATATAAAGGTTTTTAATATAAACAAACATATTAAGAGGTTATAGGTATGTTTTTTTATAGATGCTTATATCTTTATTATAATGAATATAACTATTATATAATATTCATTCATGTATTAATTACAAGTGACCAATCAAATCGTAATCTACATTAATTACTTCTATTGTTTTCGGTTTTTATATTCCATAGATCTCTACGAATAAATCATACTTTTTGTTCGCATCGGTTTCCTTCTTGAAATTAATGAGCCACTCAGCGAAACCTTCAAACTCGTTCTGAATTTCAGGGCACAACGATTCAAAGAACTTATTACCAGCAACGTAAAGTCTTTCGCTGAATCTTAAAAGCTTAACGTCGAATTTATCCTCGAAGCGTTTAATTGTGGCTGCGATAACTGAATCTTCATAGTTTGGCTGTTCGTTCTCGGTGGTATTAAACATATTTAAGAAATCTCCCAGCTCTACAAATAACCCAAGTCTGGAATCCAGTGTGTTCTTATCTTTGAGCTCAATTTTAGCCAACTTGTTGCGATACTCGGTAAATTTGTCGATTTTACTTTTAAGATCCTCAGAAATTTCTTCCCAGTCAGCTACTTCGGCGACTAGATCATCACCGAAATCCTTCGCGCTGACCAAGTGTATATCAATGAATTCGCTGAATTCATCAGCTACGAATGATTCGAAAGTTTTGTTTACACTTAGGCCCTCGGCATTGCATTCTTTCTTAGTTTCCTCTTCCTTCGAGACTTCAGCTGCGGCGTCGGCATCTGGCATGGGTTTGCCAACTGTGCACTAAGTAGGAAACCAGAAAGTCAGGAAGTACGAACAGGATCATCAAAAGGAGGGGAAAATGTCATAGAAAACTAGAGAGAGCTTTTTGAGTTTCATAGAAGTTGAGAATTTTATTAAAGAATCACAGAAAAGGAGACATTAGAGGAATATTCTATGGAAGAATAACAGCGAATAAAACAAAAACGGAACAGACGATTCTCTGCAATGATCAAAGTAGAAAGAGTTCCTTCGAAAGGACTTCAGAGGAGAGAAATTCCACAGACAGAGTAAGTTGGAAAATATATTTACTTACTTGCACCAGCAATAATGCTGTCAGGAGTAGAAAAATCAACTTGGAAGACATGCTGAGTTATGTTCACGTGCTATTTTCAGATGTTACTAAATTAAATCCCAGAGTTCTTCGGATTTTATACTTTCAAGCGTATGAGAATCAGAATTTATAAATACTTTATGTTAATAAGGTTTATCATGGTTAGATTTGAAAATACAATAACAAAAATTAACTACATATGTACATACAAAAGGGTCAAACCGAAAATCAGAACGTTATCTGTTTTGGTAGAATGTGTTTGTAAGAAGCAGAAGAATTTGGAATGAATTCGAATCAAAATGGTAAATACATGAACTCTTTTATACAAGAATTTTAAATAAATAGATTAAAATTATGAAACATGAAATAAATCTCATCGGATGCTTGATGATGCTTTTTATTCTGTATACATAATACAGTAATATACAGTGATTATATTACTGTATATTATATTATATTACTGTATATTATATATACTGATTATATTACTGTATATTACTGAATAATATACAGTGACATAAAAGATAAGGGAGGGGAAAAAATGAACGAGGAAAGACGAGTGAAGTGAGTAGAAGGGTTGGGAAAAACGTATAACAAGATCCAAGTTTCCACCTGAAATCAGTAGCTGTTTACACTAAAACGACGCTCGCCAGCGGACCTCTGTTGGTCTGTTTAATCTCATCCTTCTTTGAATATACCTTAGGGTTTATATAACCAGGCGGGATCCATATACTATATAGAGAGTGATAGGAAGAGTTTAAGAAGGAAAGAGGTATCTGATAATCCTTAAATTGCTGATTTGAACTCATTTCTACTCGCTTGTATATAAACTCGCTTGTATAATCGTCTCGTCTAATTATCTAAAATTTCGTCTAACTAAATAAATTATATAAATTTATAACTCTGATCGTTTTCCTCACAATTGGTTTACATAGGAAAGAGTATATTGGAAATTTCAAATAAATGATTTTTAACTTATTAATTAATATCGACAAATTGAAACCACATTTACTTAGTTACATATTTAAATTTATTTGAATCGGTTTTTATTCGTTTTTTCATTAATTTCGAAGATGTTGTCAAACAAGCTAAGCTTTGTTCCAAGATCGGCTTCTTTCTTAAAAACCTCGTGAACGCATTTCGTTCAGTAGTGCTAAATTGCAGCCCAGGTTTTCCTTATCTTTAAGTTTTATCCAATTTGTTGATGAACTTTGTCAATTTCTTGGTTTTGATTGTGAGGGCTCTCTTTTCTTTTGCTCTCTTTTGGCATTCACATGTTAGACTACTTCCTCGACAAGTTCTTCCCGCTGATCAAAGTCGATTCAGTGATTTCGGTGAATTCACCAAAGAGGATTGACGCTTCTTCGCTTTCTACTTCGCTCGTTGAGTCTGATGAATCCCGGCTTTGCATTCTCTCTTAGTTTCTTCTTCCTTGTTTACCTCAGCCGCGGTGTCAACATCTGGCATGGGTTTGCCAACCCAAAACTAACTTAGAGTCCCGCAAATCAGAAAGTCAAAGGGTCATAAGGGCGATAGGGGAAAGATAACAGAAGATCATCATTGAGAGGATCGTTTTGGAGGATTATAGAAAGGAAAGTTCTATGAAAGGATCACACTGAATAGACAGAATAATAGATATTTTGGACGTGGCACAGAAAATATTTGTATATAAAAACTTTCACTTTTTAAAATATACGATCTATTATTTAACCATTTCCATGAATCATGAAATAAAGTCTTTTGCTGCTTGTTTTTTAATGGATAAACCATTTATTATTAATTATTAATTTTTTCTACAGCTTTTTAAATTAAATTTTTGTATAAGTATATGAATTTTTATATTTTCATTTGTTTGTTTGTTACTCACCGATTTCCATTCTTAATATTTCTTTCATTCAGCTGAAAAGGAATCGATAAAAAGACTTTTACCAGTTTACACTTTTGAAGGTTACAATTTAATATTTTAAGGGCCTAATAAGGGCACTAATTTGAAATAATAATAATAATAATTTCATTTAAATTTAAATTTATTTAATTCTCACTTTTGGTCTTGGTAACAAGCTTATGTGCTTTAAACGACAAGAAGCCTCTACAAAGTTAAAAAGTTAATAAAGTTATTCTCCGGTAACCTAAAGATTATCTCTAATAATCTAATTCAAGTAAAAACCAGCTTTATTATATACAAAAGGAGAAAAAGAGGAGAAAAGCAAAAGTATATATCACACTAAAGAAGCAAAATAAGAGTAAGGAAAATTATAAATGAAGCAATGATATGCAAAATAAAAACAACGATGGTTTAATCAAGTGTTTAATCTTAAATCGAACAGCTGCTGCTGCTATTGCAAGAAAAAAGAAATCACAACAATAAAAACAATAGCTATGCAAATAAATATTAACAACTCCGAATATTGAAGCTCAACTTAAGCTAGTTTAGTTAAAGTTAAACCAACTTAAAGGTAAGATACTGTTAATAAAGCTAGCTGAAGCAGCTGTTGCAGTTGCTACAACCAACACCATTAAACGCCATCTGTTCATCGATAGTTTGATACGTTGACCTTTCACCCCCCACCCCTCCTCATAACAACTCTACCATATACCACACGTCCCTTTGGCTGGTTGCCAAATAATCAACGCTCAACTCGAAGAAGGAAAAACAAAAACAACAACACGTCCGCACGCTTGCTTAAAACGTAAGCCTCCAAAAACAGTTTTCAACAAAGCTGCGTTTGGAGTGTTTTAAGATAAACGATATTCGAACGTTTTGCACGACTTTTGAACGACGTTTTCTTTTTTTAGTTACCTTTAAATAGAATATACCTTAAGTGATAAGTTTTTATACAATAACTTTGTAATTTTAGGCTTAAAAAATGCATTGAAATTAAACATCTCTGGGTTAAATATATAGTATATAGGATGTACTATAAAGTTGTCTAAACTTAACTCACTGTAATACTTCAGACCACTTTAAACTATTTCTCTCTATTATATTCTACACTCGAACACCTTGGAATTCTTGTGACTCTCTACTAGACTCCTTTAGGCCACTCTAGACTAATCGTGACTACTGTTTTTTTCACTTCTTAAGATTTCTAGACTCTTCTAGACACCTCTTGACTCGTCTACACTGCTATAGATTCGAATTACTCTACATATTTTATTGAGACATATTTCTAGACTCTTCTAAACTAATTATTTAGACTCCTTTGGGTTCCTTTAGACTACTCTATACTTGTAGAGATTCCTTTCTGGACTCCGCTAGCCTAGATTCTAGAATTCTCTATACTCTACACCACTCTATAATTACGACTGCTCTAAACTATTATAATAAACTCTGAACTGTTTCTATACTATAAGCAAATGAGTACCTTCTTCATTCTTACTCTGTTTTTACAATCATTCATTCAGGAAATAAGTTATGTTCGAAAATTGGATACATTTTCATGAGTTCGAGTTTGACCACACTCAATGTTTATTTTCTAGTCTTTTGAAAGAAGAAGTTGACAGTATAAATATGATGTTATGTGTGACAGGGGGGTGAGGGGGTTAACGTAGGTCATATCTACCTATTGCCATAACTTGTAGATTGCTTCAGTTAGCTGGTGGAGTTGTTACAAGTATTCGGTAGGTTGGTAATTTTGCTGGTACGTTTGAGTAGTTGAAACTGTTAAAAGTTTTAATGATATTTTAAGAATAAACTAGTTCTTGTTTGAGTCACAAGGCTCACAACATGTTATTTGCATTTATAATGTGACGATAACATTGCCATTCATTTTTAAAGAATTAGCAAACGATTTCCTTTAATTATACTAGTTACGAAAATTTAAAAATTGTCTGTAATAGAATAGCTATATTCACATATATCTCTGATATATTGTTATATAATTTTCTTTTTCTAAATTCCCGAAGATAGCTTCACATTTTTAGGTGTATCTCTAGTCTTAAACAACTGATGGTGCCAAAATAGATCATATAAAATAGAACTAAAGATCTAACAACTACATATTTTATATATAATTTTTGTATCAGTTTTAGTTTATGCACGCTCAATAGAATTATGTGAAAAAGTCGCTTTTTTGGGCAAAAGTATAAAGTAAAAGTCGAAAATTTACGAAATAATAATGGAAAAATAGAAATCATTAAAATGTGCCCATTTCTGTAATTTTTAAGTATAGTATTCACTTTAACAAAGTCATAAGAGCAAAATGCTTCTATTTATTTCAACGTCAATATATTGTACATAAGAAAATAGAGATTCTCAGATTTCTTTGTTGTAACTATGTTATATACTATGTAGTGTCATTAATGTTGAAATGATAAGCTTCAGAAAGGTACATGTACACATTTGCGCCTAATGTTTTACATAAACTGATTAGATTGCGGTACCCTCTTCTGCACGCTGCTGCTATGATATCCTTTAGATACACTAATCACACAGAGTTCAAACTCCTAAGTTAACTTTTCCACACTAAAACCGCCACCTACACATCAAGGTCGGGTACTTCTGTGACTACCCTCGTATAGTATAAAAAGTTTTACCATGTCAAAAACAGTACTTTTCTCATATTAAAGCAGTAACGTTTGCTGATTTAGATGAAAAATTTTGACCTCCAAGTCACAAAAATTAATGGCCAAGAGAAGGTAACCAGAAAGAGTGTTAACTTCGGCCTGGCCGAAGTTCATCTACCCTACACACGTTTACTTAAAAATTAGGCGTGGCAATGGTCTAATTTTTTCCTTTTCAATCTCAGATATCCTGTGATTACAGAGAATACTCGTACCGAATTTGATGAAAATATCTCTATTCGTGCTCCTGTAATCGAGTTTTATTTAATTAGTGGGCGTGGACCATGCCCATTTTTGGTAGTCTGTTTTGGTCAGAGACAGTGGACTTCTGGACAAAATTTCAATCCCAAATTCGTTCTACAAGCTGAGAAATTGAGCTATAAGCATGGATTCATTTATATTTACTATAAAAAGTAGGCGTGGTAATGGTCCGATTTCGCCCATTTTCAATACCGATGTGTTCCTAATGATAGACAATATTCGTGCCTAGTTTGATGAAGATATCTCTTTTCGTTCTCTTGTAATCGTGTTTTCCACACACAGATATTTCGGTAAATTCAGCAAGAAGGAATGAGAGCAAAGCCGTTTCTTCGCTATTCTCTGCGCTCGTTGGATCTGAGAAGTCGTCGTCTTCGCTTTCTTTCTTAATTTTCACTTCCTTGGATACTTCAGGAAGATGAGCAGGCTGTGTGAATTGTATTGCAAAACTTAACTGATATGATTTTTATTAATATTTTTAATATTTTATTTAAATGGTTGATAATAAGTTTCCCAGTGAGAACAATTATCAATTAACAATTTCCACATTTAAACGAAGTCTGTCTATATTGCAAACATACACGTCTCGCAACTAAGTCGTGTTTTCCGCTATCGTTTTTTCTTAATTCCACATATTTAACAATATTCTTTGTTTCTTTTCGTTGATTTGTCTTAAAGTTTTATTTCGAATGTGGGACAGTAATCGTGCCAGCATTCGTGTTAAATTAATGTTGTCAGAAAATGATTACAATTATAAGAAAAAGAGGAAATAAACTAAAATTGTAAGAAAAGACAAGGGGCGAAGTCTTGTCTACAATTATTACTTTTATTGTTTTCGGTTTTTATACTCCATAGATCGCGAAGAATAAATCATACTTTTTCCCAAAACTGGTTTCATTCTTGAAATTAATGAGCCACTCAGCGAAACTTTCCAACTGGTGCTGGTGGTCTGGGCACAATGAATCCAAGAATTTATCAGCAGCTACGCAAAATCTTTCGGTGAATTTTAAAAACCTGACAGCTAATTCCTCCTCGAAGCGGTTAAATGTGGCTTCGATAACTGAATCTTCATGGTTTGGATGTTCGTTGTCGGTGATATTAAACGTATCTAATAAATCTCCCGTCTCTTCTAATAACCCAACTCTGGCACGCAGTGTGCTCATATCTTTGAGCTCAATATTAGCCAACTTGTTGCGATACTCGGTAAATTTGTCGATTTTATTTTTGAGATTCTCAGAGATTTCTTCCCAGTCATCTACTTCGGCGACTAGATCATCACCGAAATCCTTCACGCTGACCAACAGTAGATCAACGAATTCGCTTGCTTCCTCACTTAAGAATGATTTTAATGCCATGTCTACACTTGTTTCATTGCATTGTTTCTTAGTTTCTTCTTCCTTGGATACTTCAACCGCGGTGTCTCCATCCGGCATGGGTTTGCCAACCGAGCACTAACAGGAACGGAAAGCAGGGAAAAGATTAGAAATCAGGGAAGGATAAAGATTAAGAGAGAAGGTAATTTCAGAAGAAAGTAGTATAGAAGATATATTCACTTACTTGCACCAGCAATAATGCTGTCAGGAGTAGAAAAATCAACTTGGAAGACATGCTGAGTTATGTTCACGTGCTATTTTCAGATGTTACTAAATTAAATCCCAGAGTTCTTCGGATTTTATACTTTCAAGCGTATGAGAATCAGAATTTATAAATACTTTATATTAATAAGATTTATCATGGTTAGAATTGAAAATACAATAACAAAAATTAGCTACATATGTACATACAAAAGGGTCAAACCGAAAATCAGAACGTTATCTGTTTTGGTATAATGTGTTTCTAAGGAGCAGAAGAATTTGAAATGAATTCGAATCAAAATGTTAAATATATAAACTCTTTTATACAAGAATTTTAAATAAATAGATTAAAATTATGAAACATGAAATAAATCTCATCGGATGCTTGATGATGCTTTTTATTCTGTATACATAAAGTGATTACATAACAGATAAGAGAGGGAGAAAAAATGAATGAAGAAAGACATGAGTGAAGTGTGTGGAAGGGTTGGACATTGCTTTGAAAACGTATAACAAGATCAAAGTTTCCACCTAAAATCAGTAGCTGTTTACACTAAAACGACGCTGGCCAGTGGATCTCTCTAGGTCTGTTTAATCTCATCCTTCTTTGAATATACCTTAGGGTTTATATAACCAGGGGGGGATCCATATACTATATAGAGAGTGATAGGAAGAGTTTAAGAAGAAAAGAGATATCTGATAATCCTTAAATTGCTGATTTGAACTCATTTCAATTGCTTGTATATAAATTCGCTTGTATAATCGTCTCGTCTAATTATCTAAAATTTCGTCTAACTAAATAAATTATATAAATATATAACTGATCGTTTTCCTCACAATTAACTTATTAATTAATATCGACAAATTTAAATCATACTTTAAATATTTAAATTTATTTGGATCGGTTTTTATTCGCTTTCTCATTAATTTAGAATATGTTGCCAAGTAATCTAAGCTTTGTTCCGAGATCGGCTTCTTTCTTGAAAACCTCGTGAAACCTTCAGCGAATATCTAGCAAATTACGCATTTCGTTCAGTAGTGCTAAATTTCAGCCCAGTTTTTTTAATCTTTAAGATTAGCTTTATCCAATTTGTTGACGAACTTTTTCAATTTGTTGCTTTTGATTGTGAGGGCTAACTTTCCCTTTGAGATTGCTCTCTTTTGGCATTCGCATTAGATTACTTCCTCGACAAGTTCTTCCCGCTGGTCAAAGTTAAATCAGTGATTTCGGTGAATTCACCAAAGAGGATTGACGCTTCTTCGCTTTCTACTTCGCTCGTTGTGTCTGATGAATCCCCGGCTTTGCATTCTCTCTTAGCTTCTTTTCCTTGTTTACCTCAGCCGCGGTGTCAACATCTGGCATGGGTTTGCCAACCCAAAACTAAGTTAGAGACCCGCACATCAGAAAGTGCCAAGAGGATCACAAGGACGATAGGGGAAGCATAACAGAAGTTCATCACAACGAAAGGATCACAACGAAAAGACAGGATAACAAATATTTTGGACGTGGCACAGAAAATATTTTTATAAAAAAACTTTTACTTTTTTAAATATACGATTTATTATTTAACCATTTCCATGAATCGTAAAATTAAGCCTTTTGCTGGTTATTTTTTAATAGATAAACCATTTATTATTAATTATTAATTTTTTCTAAAGCTTTTTAAATAAAATTGTTGTATAAGTATATGAATTTTTATATTTTCATTCCTTTGTTTGTTACTCAACGATTTCCATTCTTAATATTTCTCTTATTCAGCTGAAAACGAAACGAAAAAAAGACGTTTTACCAGTTTACACTTCTGAATATTACAATTTAATATTTTAAGGGTCTTCACTAATTTGAAATAATAATAATAATAATTTCATTTAAATTTAATTGTCACTTTTGGTCTTGGTAACAAGTCTATGTCCTTTAAAGGACAAGGAGCGTCTACAAAGCTTAAAAGTTAATAAAGTTATTCTCAAGTAACCTAAAGATTATCTCTAATAATCTAATTCAAGTAAACAGCAGTTTTATAATATACCAAAGGAGAAAAAGAGGAGAAAACTAAAAGTATATGTATATCACACTAAAGAAGCAAAATAAGAGCAAGGAAAATTATAAATAAAGAAATGAAGAAATGCAAAAATAGCAACAACAATGGTTTAATTAAGAGTTTAATATTAAATCGAACAGCTGCTGCTGCTATTGCAAGAAAAAAGAAATCACAACAACAAAAACAATAGCTATGCCAATAAATATTAACAACTCCGAATATTGAAGCTCAACTTCAGCTAGTTTAGTTAAAGTTAAACCAACTTAAAGTTTAGATACTGTTAATAAAGCTAGCTGAAACAGCTGTTGCAGTTGCTACAACCAACACCATTAAACGCCATCTGTTCATCGATAGTTTGACACGTTGACCTTTCACCCCCCACCCCTCCCCGTAACAATTCTTACACATAACGTGCCTTTGGCTGGTTGCCATATAAGCAACGCTCAACTGGAAGAAGGAAAAACAAAAACAACAACACGTCCGCACGCTTGCTTAAAACGTAAACCTCCAAAAACGGTTTTCAACAAAGCTGCGTTTGGAGTGTTTTAAGAAAAAAACGATATTCGAACGTTTTGCACGACTTTTGAACAAGGTTTTCTTTTTTTAGTTATCTTTATATAGAATATACCTTAAGTGATAAGTTTTTATACAATAACTTTGTAATTTTAGGCTTAAAAAATGCATTGAAATTAAACATCTCTGGGTTAAATATATAGTATATACGATATACTATATAGTTGTCTAAACTTAACTCAGTGTAATAGTTTCAGACCACTCTAAACTATTTCACTCTATTATATTCTACTCTCGAATACCTTGGAATACTTGAGACTCTCTTCTAGACCCCTTTAGGCCACCCTAGACTAATCTGGATTACTGTTTTTTTTTCACTTCTTGAGACCACACCTTTTGACTCGTCTAGACTGCTCTAGACTCGAATTACTCTACGTCTTTGATTGAGACATATCTAGGCTCTGGACTCCTCTAGCCTTCTTTAGGTTACTCTAGATACTTCTAGACTCTTCTAAAACCATCTAGACTCCTCTCGATTCCTTTGAACTACTCGATACTAGTAGAGGTTCCTTTAGAATCTGTACTCCACTAGCCTAGATTCTATATTTCTCTATACTCTACACCACTCTATACTTACGACTCAACTCTGAACTGTTTCAATCAAGTCTACTCTATACTCTACATTCAGTACTATAAGCCAATGAGTGAACCTTCTTCATTCTTCTTATCTGTTCTTATATTCATTCATTCAAGTAATAAGTTATGTTCGAAATTTGCATTCATTTTCATGAGTTCGAGTCTCGACCACACTCAATGTTAACTTTCTAGTCCTTTGAAAGAAGAAGTTGACAGTATAAAGTGATGTTATGTGAGACTGGGGTTAACGTAGGTCCTATCTACCTATGGGCATAACTTGTAGATTGCTTCAGTTAGCTGCTGGAGTTGCTACAAGTATTCGGTGGGTTGGTCACTTTGCTGGTACGTTTGAGTAGTTAGAAATGCGTTTTTGAAACTAAGTGTTCGTAATCAGACGTTAAAACTTTTTATGATATTTTAGGAATAAACTAGTTCTTGTTTGAGTCAGAAAGCTCAAACATGTTATTTGCATTTATAATGTGTCGACAACTTCGACATTCATTTTCAAAGAATTAGCAAACGATTCCCTTTAATTATGTATACTAGTTAACAAAATTTTAAAAATTGTCTGTAATAGAATAACCACTATTTGTTCACATATGTACATGTCTCATATATTTATATATAATTTTCTTTTTCTAAATTCCCGAAGATAGCTTTACATTTTTAGGTTTTAGTTTTAAGCAACTGATTGTGCCAAATGAATAAGCATATAAAAGAGAACTAAAGATCTAACAATTACATATTTTATATAATATATAATTTTTCTATCAGAGTTGTAGTTTATGCGCAGTCAATGGAAATATGTGAAAAAGTCGCTAGTTTTGGGCAAAAGTAGGGTCCAAAATTTACGAAATAATCTTAATAGAAATCATTAAAATTTGCCATTTCTGTAAATTTTAGGTATAGTTATCACTTTAACGAAGTCATAAGATCAAAATGCTTCTATTTATTTCAATGTCAATATATTGTACATAAGAAAATAGAGATTCTCAGGTTTCTTTGTTGTAACTATGTTATATACTATATAGTGTTATTATGTTGAAATGATAAGCTTCAGAAAGCTACATGTACACATTGTCGCCTAATATTTTACCTAAAGTGATTAGATTGCGTTACTGAACTTCGGAGCAAACTTATTAAAGTTCGTGTTATTGGTGAATGTTGGTTGTGAAAATGATGCCGTTGGGCTCTAGTAGAGGCGGCGGTACGCCTCTTCTGCACGCTGCTGCTATGATATCCTTTAGATAGACTAATGTGACTACCCTCGTATAGTACAAAAAGATTTACCATGTCAAAAGCAGTACTTTTCTCACATTAAAGCAGTAATTTTTGCTAATTTAACTGACACATTTTGACTTTCAAGTCACAAAAATTAGTGGCCAAGAGAAGGTAAAAAATATTTCGATAACATTTAATGTAGAGTACAAAATTTCAATGATTATCTACTCTTCATTAGATGTCATTAGAGTTGTGTAACGGTGAACAGTCGAGGGTGTGTGAGTTGTCGGTGTTGTTGTCAGTGTTGCCAAGTTTTACAGTCGACAACAAAACACAACCAGGTTGTCATAAAAACATATTTTGTCTCTCATTTGATTTCGTTTTCTTCCTCTTCCTTTAAAAGGTGTTGTCGCCTGGATGAGTGAAAAATTACCCATAATTATTTTCTCATAATGCATTTTTTTTCATAATTTTTTGTTCCTCATTATTTTAGTTTCATGTAACACAATCACCATTGACAAAAAACATGATTACAACAATAAATGATTTTATTAACTTTACGTGTTACACTTTTACTAGGAACAATTGACGTATCCTGAATTTTTATGATTCTTTTATGACAGATTATTGTCATATTATTATTATTATTATTATTATACTATAATAACAATTTAAGTATATTTGATATTTCGAGATGTCTCTCCCAATACCTCTCTCTCTCTCTTCCAATGCTATCAACAATTCGACTGTCATATTAAATATTATCTCCTCTGTCATGTTTATCATTTGAATATTTTAGCGATTCCGCTTTTATTGGATTTTGTTATCGAAGCTAGCGTCTTCGATTTCATCACACGTCCTCACACTTCACCCAACGCACCATCTTTCCTCCACCCAACCAACCCTCCCTCCCTCCCTATACATCAGCACCGCTAGAGTGAGCACCTTCCTGGACGATTAAAATGCGTTCGATTTATTTACCACTTTTTACTAGCAACAACAACGTTTTGTTGCTCGGGTTGGTTATGTTGTACGTGAGTGTTTTAAATATTCGTGTGTGTGTGAGTGTATTATTGCATAAGTGTCACTTACGTTTAATGCGTTTTGTACGTTTTTAGTGTTTAATATGCAATTTCTAATAATTTTTTTTTTTTATTTCCATGTTTTCTACTTCAAGTTTTATTTTATTACTTTGCACCCTTCTTAACTTTTTTCGTTTTTGTTGTGGTTATTAGTGTTAACGGTATTTTCGTTGTTATTGTTATCATTAGTATTGTTATTGTTATCATTAGTGTTGTTATTGTAACTTGTATTTTTTGTTGTTATTGCTGTTTTCGTGTAACTGACATTTTAAGCCACTTCTAATGTAATATTTATGCTCTTCGACTATAAAAGCGACTTGCGAAAGCGACTGTGTTCTTCAGAGGCGTAGTCGACTTGTGTTAGCCGATGAGGGGAAGCGAAAGCGAAGGCAACGACTTCTGATACTTTTTCTATCTTTCTTTAAATGGCAAAAATTTTTAAGTTAAACGAGTTACTTGAATTACGTTACGTTGCCATAATCAGTCAATGCAAATGACATAAAAATTATTATTAATTGTTTGTTTTTCTGGTCAGTTTTTGCAAAACAAACTCCCTGCACAAAACATGACCGGATGTCAACGAATTCGCCGTAACTTCTACGTTATTAAAAAATCGTATGTCGCTTTTTGCTGAAGTCCTATTTTGGACTTTTTTTTTGGGCCTCTTTTTGGGTGTGTTGTTTGGTGTTAATGATAAGCGTTTATTTCATTTTCTTTAATAAATATGAATTGAAAATAATTAATATTTATACAAAAGTTCATTTAAATCATAAAACTTAATATTCACGGAATTAAAGGGTAATGATATGCAAATTAAAAATAACTAAAAAAAATAAACCAGAAAGAGTGTTAACTTCGGCCTGGCCGAAGTTCATATACCCTACATACGTGTACTTAAAAATTAGGCGTGGCAATGGTCTAATTTTTTGCTTTTCAATCTCAAATATCCTGTGATGACAGAGAATAATCGTACCAAATTTGATGAAAATATCTCTATTCGTGCTCCTATAATCGATTTTTATTTAATTAGTGGGCGGACCACGCCCATTTTTGGTGATCTGTTTTGGTCAGAGACAGTAGACTTCTGAACAAAATTTCAACGCCAAATTCGTTCTACAAACTGAGAAATTGACCTATAAGCATGGATTAATTCATATTCACTATAAAAAGTAGGCGTGGTATGGGTCCGATTTTGCCCATTTTCAATACCGATGAGTTTCTAATGATAGACAATATTCGTGCCAAGTTTGAAAATAACAAGTCGAAAGCTATTATTAAAAAGTCGCTAACGAAATTTTTGTAACACCCCAAAAGTAACAAAAACAACAACAACAACAATAACAAGAATAATCAGAACAACAACAATTTCACAGATTTAAACTGTAATGAGTTAGGGTCTCGCCGGCGTCTCTGGAGTTGTTTTATTATTATTGTTGTTACTTCGATCGTTGCTGTTGTTGTTGTTGTTTCGTTACTCTCTGCTGTGATTTACAATTTTAATGATCGTATAACAATTAAACAAGAAACAAGAATCTCCACTGGCGCCTTAAAGTGGAGAGACATATACATATACATTTCCAAAGTGAATATTTCAAGTAAATTTTTTTTATTTTATTGTAATATATGTATATGAGATCTATAATATTTTCAAAATGTTATTTAAAAAGTCTCAAATTTCTGTAATATTCAACGATTTTTGGAAGCTAGAATCTATGATAGCATATTTGTTTGTATTTATTGAACAAATAAGGAAAAGATAAACATGATAATTTTATACAAATATGTATTTTTATTTGCCAACATTGTTCATTTACTTTAAATGTCTATTTTAGTTAACTATTCCGTTAATAATTTATCATGTAATGTATTTAGACCGACATTAATTAAAATCGACAAATTCTAGTCCTTGTTAAAATTATTTACTTATTTTAAGCAATCTTTCCTCAATCAGACCTCAAAATCTTCTTAAAATTGTAATATTTAATTATTTCGTCCCTTGGATAAGTGACAAATGGAATATCTTTAGCAGATTTATTGTTAATTATATTCCTACTAACTCCCCATTTCTCCACTAATATAATTACTAAAATTATAATCCCTTTTACTGAATTATACTAATTATAAGACTTCCTAGACTTCGCGTGTAATTGTAATGGCTTTGAATAAATAAATAAATAAATTATGACCGCACCATGCTGACGACAAAATTAACCAACTCAGCCACTCCGTTGCGCCCCCTACATCTCTGCCACCATCGACCAAGGTTCTTTTTTCTCCGCCACACTACACCTCTGTGTGGGAGAGCCTGTGTCACTTACATGCATTGCATAACTTTGGAAGTTATGCTTCCATAACACATCTAATAATAGATGTGTACTCGTACAATGGGTCTTTATAATAAGTGGTATTAACCCTTCTGTGAACGGATAGGTCTGGCCAGACCTTTTCCAAGTTTGAGACCGAGTTGTAAAAAAACTGTTAGAGGTATCCCCATAAAACTTCCTGACTTTGTCAACTAACTAATTATCTGCCTAAATTTTTAAGAATCATGAAGACATATTGAATAGAACGGGAGTTATAACTATAACTTAAGTATATAACTTTTTCAACTTTATACCTTTCGTCAACAGATAGGTCTGACCAGACCTACATATAACTTCAGGCGAAATATGGCAGAAAAACTTATTTTTTATTTAGGTAGCTAGTAGCTTAGGTTTTTCCTTCACATAAGGGTAGGAAATAAAATCAGGATCAGTGCAGATGGCTGAGGTCAATATAAGAAAGATCCCTCATTATGCTTACTAGTAAAACATAAGGGGAATTTGAATGGATATTTCCGATAATAAAAAATGTATAAAAAACAATGTTGTTAAAGCAAATACTTTTTTACCTTTTTTACCAAAAAGGGTTACGCGATAATATTGTGGGCGAATATTTCGTACTATTGAATAGGGACGCTGCAGAAATCTGTATGTCTATCACTTGTTCGAAAGGATTGTGACATCTAACATCATTTTGCGAATGCATGAGCTTGTGTTGAAAATATAAAAGCAAAAGATGGTTCACTGTATATATGTATCATTCAACAAGTGATAATTGCATAAAAACGTCTTTAGATTGTGAACATTTTCAAAAATAAATAACCATAGAAATAAATAACCATAGCATAAAAATGTCTCAGTTAAATTGGAAGCGGTATATTTTCAAATCTGTCGTTACACCTGAAATTGTTGCAAAAAAACAAACGCAAAAGCTAGAACGGAAACGGAAAAATTCAATAAGTAACATCCAAGAAATACTCGACAGTGGACAGTGTTTACAGATGTATGAACTGTATGCATATTTTGGAGTACTGCTAGCTGCCGTAAGTATAGTGGGCCTGCGACTCATCGAATGATTATCCGAGCAAAGCAATTCTGTACATTGGAAAAGAACGTGACCAGGAACGGGAACATAATCAAGGAGAAAGGCAAGAGACAAGCGCGGCGGTGGCCACTAACCTTTGTCTACAATATGCTGGACATATTTGCACTGGCTGCAGAGAATATATATAATATTTCACATCAGTCTGAATGCACACAAAAAGCGAATGCTCGCAGGATTTTTTTTAAAGCTCTCGCAAAGGAGCTTGTGACTCCATATATTGAAGACCGACTGAGAAATTCGCAAATAGTTGAAAACTTTCCAGTTAAAAATGCACTAGTCATTTTTCGGAATACCTCTCAGCGAAAAAATTGCACAACCAACAACTAGCACTGACATTACAGTATCAAACCATTAAAAAGCTTGCTCTATATGTAGGACGAATGATAAAAGACAGCATAAAACAAGATTCAGTTGTCATCTTTGTCAATGCTCCTTGTCAAATCCTGTATGCTTACAACATAGCCAAGCTTTATATAAATGCCAAAATTGTTAAATTAAACCCAAAAGTATTTAATAAAGTGTGCCTTTTTCTAATTTCACAACAAATTTGATGTTTTTTCTTACTTTTATGGGGACATTACCTTGCTTAGCATACAAAGCATACTGTAGGTCTGGCCAGACCTATCTGCTGACGGAAGGTGGAAAAAATATCTGTTGACAGAAGGGTTAATCGAGATTTCCACAAACCGACAAACCTGAGATTCGATTTAGATGGACGAACACGTATCTAAATAAACTCAGAAGGAGGCGTTGATGAAGGATTATATTATTTTTGTATACCTGCCACGCTTCCTGATCTGTATTACAAACGGAAAGGCAAACTTTATATACGGGTGTAGGATATAAAAATAGGTAAGTGTAATATAAAAGTTTTTAATATAAACAAACCTATTAGAGGTTATTCAATTCAATTCAATTCAATTCAATTTATTAAATTTATAATTGCACACTAAGACATGAGTCTTTAATAGTGCTCCACGAAATAAAATACAAACATGAAACAAAAAAAAAAATTTAAATAATAAAAATAAAAATGACACATAATCAGAATAATAAATTACTTAAAACTAAGAATAACAATTCATATAAATTAAATTTGGTAACAAACATAGTAATTGCTTATAATAACAACATAAAAGGTAACATTTTCCATGATTAAATAAAATGATAAACACATAATGCTAACATTTTTCGTTATTAAACTTAAAATCTAAAGATAGAATAGAGTGTAGTGAAAATTTTTAAAATGAAAAGAAGACAGGAATATAGATTATACAATAGATTCGAACACATATTTAACTATTAGAAAAATACACAACAATTGCCTGCTTGAAACGGGCGGTCAACGAAATCCGTCGCAAATGCAACGGTAGCGAATTCCAGAGTCTGATGGCGCTAATGAAAAAGAACCTGCTACTATTGAGAAAGTTGTACCTCGAAACTATAAAACTTAAAGCTCTTGAAGACCGAAGATATCTCAGCTTCTCATATAAGTACTGGGGGTTCTGGGTATGGACAAGCTTATGTAAAAACATAATGTTTTGGATACTTTGATATTCCGGTAATCCACACCCTAGAATACCTTTGCTTACAAGCGAAATATGCTCGAAACGTCGGACAGCATAAACGTACCTAGCAGCATTGTTAAATGCTACAAGAAGCTTATGCTGAGATTGCGAATCGAGATGGCTGTACACAATACCCAGAAACGTTACATGAGGCATAATCAACTGTTTGACGAGTCTGCGTCTGGTCGCAAAATCCCAGATTGGTCGCGTCTGGAGTGTAGTTGGCAGACGACCGCAAGCATCGCAAAATCCCATAAATTTTCCCAACAGTAGCATTAATATGGTCCGTACATGTAAATTTGGAGTTGAGTATGAATCCAAGATTTTTTACCTTGCTTACAAACTCCAACTGAGTAGCGCCAATGATCAAAGGCGGGATGTAATCAAAACAAGAATTCCTTCTTATAATAGGAAGTACTTTTGATTTGGTAGGATTAATGCGTAGCAGATTGGAAGCAGCCCAAGTGTTAAGTGAGGACAAATCACAATTGAGTCTACAGCACAAATCCGCAACAAGACTGATAGGACTGGATAAATAGATCTGTATATCATCAGCGTAAGCATGTATCGAGGCATGTTTGCAAACTGAGAAGACATCGTTAATAAACATTGAAAACAATAGAGGACCCAAAATTGACCCTTGAGGGACTCCTTTGGTGACTAATTTAAACGAGGACAGTTTACTTCCAATTTTCACACGCTGCATTCTTCCTTCGAGGTAACACCAAAGCAAATTAACTGCACTACTACTAAAATAAAAATGACTACTTAGCTTTCTACACAGCAGAGTATGATCTACAGAGTCAAAAGCCTTAGAAAAATCAATCAGGCAAAGTAGTGTCAGATCATCTTGGTCATAAAATATTCTAACATCATCAGTAATTTTCAATAGAGCGGTCGCACAACTATGGCCAGTTCGGAAGCCCGATTGCAGTGGAGATAACAATTTGTTTAAATTCAAATAAGTAGATATTTGAAAATACATGATCCTTTCAAGGATTTTTCCCAAAGCAGGCAGAATACTTATAGGCCTAAAGTCAGTAGGGTGCGACGCAGATGCGGATTTAGCAATAGGGATTATTGTGGCTGTTTTCCACAAACTAGGAAATCTCGAGCATGTCAGGCAATGATTCATGATGTGAGTTAGTGGAGCTATAATGTACGGTAACACTACCTTAACAAACCTAATAGATAATCCATCAACCCCCATCGCATTAGAGGTTATTTTATATACATTATTAGCTACATCACTTTCATTAACAGAAGAAAATACAAACGGAGAAATGGATGATATACCTGACATTTCAGATAATTCATTTCTATCAAGAATGCCACTATAGGGACTATAGCTAACATTAGACAAAAATATTTCATTGAGTACATCCGGATCCAAATCACATTCTTCCTCGACTTTGTCAACAATTCTTAGCTTCTTTATATTTTTCCATAGCTGCTTAGATCTCAAATTGTGATTAAGCTTTGAGCTAAAATACTTATTTTTTTCATTTCTTAATAACATTGTTGCTGTATTGCGAGCACTTCTATATTCTTCCCACGCCTGAGCTGCCCTACTTTTTTCCATTTAGAATGCAGTTCCTTTTTTTTATGGCCACTAAGACACTATCAGTAAACCAGGGGCATCCTCTGTTTGATACTCGAACTGATGGCAGTGGAACATGAGTGAAAAAAGCAGTATTTAATTTTGTCATGAAGTCATTGAGTTTGTCATCAACTGTTTCATAGAACCAGACGTCATTCCAACATATTGCTGATAATTCCCAATATAATGACTCATAATTAATTGCATTGAAATCAAAATAAGAAAAATTATGTACTTGATTTCTGCATAAAGATATATTAAGACTAAAGAATAAAAGATCGTGGTCAGATATGAAGGTCAATTGGTCGTAATGTAAAAGAATGGAACTATCAGATATAAGACAAACGTCAAGTAAGCTAGGTTCACAAGCAGGTGCATACCTAGTAGGTATGCCAGAGTTGATGCTACTTAAGCCACACATTGAGACATAATACAAAAAATTTTCAGTTACAGAATCACTAACTAACAAATTAACGTTAACATCACCACACACAACAAGATAATCGTAGTCAATAAGTTTACCAGAGAGGTCAGTAAAAAACGGTTCTACACTTTGACTACAGAGGATTATAAACACACGAGACAAGAATTTTTATACTATTATCATATATTGCTACATTTAGGAACTCACAAGAGCTATTTCCTTTATCAATAAGTTTAGAGTTGAGAGAACGCTTACAGTAAATGGCAACGCCACCACCCCTTTTAACACATCTGTCATTGCGGTAGCGCTTATAGCCATCAAAGTTATACAACAAATCAGACACCTCACTTTTGAACCACGTTTCCGAGACACAAACAACATCCACAGCCGAACCCTCAAAAATATATCTAGCATAGTCCAATTTCAAACCATTCAAGCTTCTTGCATTAAAATGTATGACATTTAAACCACACGATTGCTTGCATAAAACATTCACCAAGGCTTTGTAACAATCAATAGCACCATCAACATTATCGCCATCATGAGACAACATCAGAAAAAATAAAGCCAGTCTCAGATACAAGCAAGTGTATAGCATCAAAATAATTCAACAGGTGTTCAAAAAGAGATAATGTTGGGGAGGAAGATAGTAAGCAAATAGTATTCGTAGGAAAGATGAAAATTAGTATTATAGTTGAAAAGAGTAGTAATATGTTAATAAGTAGTCCTAAACAGAAGTAAACAGAAGACAACTTAAAAATAGTAAACATTTATAATTACACATAATTCACATAAATATTAGCTTCCAACGACGCGATCAACACTCATCATGTCACTAACCAGCTTTGCCTCGTTATCAGCTGAAGCTCTGACAAATACTCGCCCACGTAAAGTAAACACAGAGACAAGTAATTTCTCTCTGCTCTTCATGTTGGCATGTTGTTGCAGTACTTCACGATTTGCTTTAGTTAGACTTTCATGCAGGTAGATATTTTGGTCACCGCTTAATCCAACATCATCAAGTATTAATTGGCGTCTATTCTGCTTTCGAAAAACAGCAATAGCCTTGAAGAAGTCATTGCGATCATCTGCCGAAGACAGCTTAGCTATGATCATCGAGTTTTGGTTTCTGTTATTTATTTTAGTCTTAACACGAAATATCTTCCGAAGAACTAAAGTATCCATTTTTACAGCTTTGCTAATTTTTCCAAAAATGTCAGAAAGATTTCCACCAGGTGTAAAAGGTATCCCATTAACTAAAACATCTGCTGAGACACAATCACTCTCAAACTTCTCCATCTTCGATTTTAAATTAATGATCTCAACATTTAGCGCAGCTGCAGGAGAGTTTGCGCTTACACAGTCAGTCGCAAGCTTGCTCTTAAAATCATCGAATTGCTCTTTTAATGTAGACATTTCAGCACAAGACACTTCAAGTACAGCCACTCTTTCTATAACGTTTCTTAAAGAAGATTTAATATTCGTCAGCTCAGCCGACACTTCACCAATCCTCTGCAGCACTCTCTCCTCAGATGCAACTAGTGCGCAGGTCATTTGCTCGACAATGCTCTCCTTGAAACAATTTAGCTTAGAGTCCAAGTTAGAATTCGAGCGCAATAATGCAGAAGCCGAGGATGAGTCATCAACAGATAACGGTTTCGTGCAAAGAGGAGTTGAAGGAGTCAACACTTTTCGTCCAGCACTTCGAGTAATTTTTACATTATTTGACATATTGAACAATTAATAACAAATAATTAACAAACGATTACTTATGAAATTATTATTCAAAAAACACAATTTCAATGACGGCAAAAGTGATCAGAGGCCAGATAACTTAAATCATGAAATCAATAGAAGTTAATCGCGAGCGCCAAAAACACGTCTACTCAACTTGACATTCTCACACCTTTTTGTATGTTTTTTTATAGATGCTTATATCTTTATTAGAATGAATATAACTGTTTACGCCAAAGCCTCAACGAAACCATTTCTGCAAAAGTTTCAAAATTTTGTGAGTTTATGCTCAAGTCGCCACGCGACCCCTCGTTCCAAATTCATGCCACAGCGCTAGTGCTGTCGCGTATCACGGGCAGACTGCCCACCCACTCATTCGATAGTGCGCTGCTTAGCAGCCTCCCTCGTAACATCGAGCTCGCAGACGTCAACTTTGTCAAAAGTCTGCAAGTTGACGTTCTCATTGGAGCCGACCTCTTCCCGGCGATCATACTTGACGGTATTCGCCGCAATGTGTTAGGTTCACTTCTAGCACAACAGACTGTGTTCGGCTGGATAATCACCGGACCAGTCCCCCCTTGCTACAATCGGGTAGCCCCAACATAAGGGTGGCCTTCTTCAATGAAGTCACCATCGAACAACAGTTCGGACGTTTTTGGGTGGTGGAGGAACTTCCCAAAACTCGTCACTTATCCCCCTCCGAAAAGTTTTGGGAAGAGAATTTCGTGAAAACAACTTTTAGGAGCCCTGACGGCCGCTACATCGTTACGTTGCCATTCAAAAGCGAAGCCGTAAACCAACACTCGCTAGGGTATTCACAGCACATCGCCCACCAAAAATACCTTCGCTCAGAAGCAAGGTTAGTCAAGAATCATGACCTCAAAAGGCAATATGACGATGTAGTTCAAGAATATCTTGATTTAGGTCATATGACGTCCGTAGCGCCCCCACAACTCGATGCTGAGCACTATTATTTGCCACATCATGCGGTTATAAAACCGGACAGCACGTCTACCAAGGTTAGAGTCGTGTTCAACGCTTCCTGCCCCACCACAAGTGGGCTCAGTTTGAACGATGTGTTACACGCAGGCCCAGTTCTACAAGCAGACCTAACATTTTTAATGTTAAGATGGCGCTTTTTTAGGTATGTTTTTAGCGGTGACATTCAAAAAATGTATCGCCAGATCCTCGTCGACCCGAAACATACCCCCTACCAACGAATTCTATTCCGAGATTCGAATAGCTCCCAAGTCAGGGACTATGAGTTACAAACGGTAACATTTGGCGTGAACTGCACCCCCTTTTTAGCGATACGCACTCTTCTCCAGTTAGCAGAAGAAATATAACAACAATTTCCGCTTGCGGCCCACATCCTGCGACATTCGATGTACGTTGATGACGTGTTGGCTGGCTCTCACAACCTTGCCATGGCCACTCAAATGCGCGATGAACTGTCAGAGGCGTTCATGAATGCCTGAATACGGCAGGCTTCTCTCTCCGGAAATGGACAGCCAACGAAAAACACATTTTGGACGACTTGCCTGGATCCCATTTGCTCAACGCTGAGTTCCTGAAGTTCGAGGACAACAGCACCGCAAAGATGCTCGGCATTCGGTGGAATGCCACCAGCGATGACTTTTATTTCGACACACAGACGATCGACATACAGCCAACGTACACCAAAAGACAAGTGCTGTCTCTCATCGCGAAGCTGTTCGATCCAGCCGGTTGGCTGGCACCTATCATCGTTGCCGCGAAAATGCTGATCCAATAAGTCTGGCTAGACAAGATTGACTGGGATGACCAACTTCCCGCACTGACGCAGCAAACATGGTTAAGTTTTCTTCAAAATTATCACCATATAGCCACGATTCGAATTCCCAGGTGGATTAGGTTCACCCCCGACTGCACAGTGGATCTTCATGCCTTTTCGGACGCTTCCGAAAAAGCATATGCCGGAGTCATCTACGCCCGTGTTCAAATCGGCGACACAGTTCATGTCTCGGTGCTGTACTCCAAGACACGAGTAGCGCCCAATAAAACGATATCGCTGCCTAGACTCGAACTCTGCGGAGCTACACTCGTCGCACACATGATCGACGCTCTCGTACCCAATCTGCACTATCATCCGGAGAATGTCTTCTGTTGGACAGACTCGACGATTGTTCTTGCGTGGATTAAGAAGCCCCTTGCGTCTGGGCCACCTTCGGGGCAAATCGCGTTGCCAAAATCATTGAAAGAGCGCCACACACTCAATGGTTTCACGTGGATTCGCACGACAATCCAGCAGACTTAGCGAGCCGCGGTGCCACTCCCCAAGAATTTGCGGAGAGCACCCTTTGGTGGAATGGTCCACCTTGGCTCATCCACGACAAGGATCGTTGGCCCGAACTACGAAAAGCTGCGGAGTTTGCTACCGCACTTGAAGAAAAGCCTGTAAAGGCTCTTCACATTTACTTCCGACCAGACGAAGACCCACTTGACCGGTTTTCCTCTCTCCCGAGAGCCGTACGCGTCTACTCATATGTACAGCGGTTTCTAGATAACACGCGACGTCGTCGCAACCCGCTTTATGCCACTTTGCGACTCTCGGCGTCAGAGATTCGAGACATTAAACGCCGTCTCACAATCATCTGTCAGCAGACACATTTTCCCGACGAATATTACGCGCTCGGAAGCAAGCAACCAGTGAGCTCGAAAAGTCGTTTACTCGCACTCAATCCCTTCATCCATGAAGACAAAACGATGCGCCTTGGCGGGCGGCTGTCTTCATGCCCGAATTTGGCATTCGATGAACGCCACCCAATCGTTTTGCCGTACGATTGTCAGTTGTCTCGGTTACTTGTTCTTTTTATCCATGCTGATGCTCCGATTGCTCAGGACCCAACACTGGATTCCGCGAGTAAAGAACCTCATCAAGACAACTATCCACCACTGTAAGCCGTGCATCTTGCATCGGAAGCAACAAAGAACGCAGATTATGGCGGCATTGCCAGAAGAACGCACGACTTTCTCCCGCTCCTTTTCTAACACCGGTGTCGACTTTGCGGGCCCTTTCGACATAAAGAATTACACCGGCCGGGCGTGCTTAATAACGAAAGGCTACACGTGCATCTTTGTTGGTTTTGCGACCAAAGCAATTCATTTAGAGGCGATCAGTGATCTGACCACGGCCGCTTTCCTTGCGGCCTTTTCACGGTTTGCAGCGCGCCGAGGCTGCCCCGCAAAGGTGTACTCGGATAACGGCACAAACTTCGTTGGCGCATCAAAAGAGCTCAAAAAAGAGTTTAAGCAATTCCTTGTTCGAACCCGCTCTCATCCGGATCTCATCGAGATCCAATATTCGCAGAATGTTGAATGGCACTTCATCCCCCCTGGTGCTCCTCACATGGGAGGGCTCTGGGAAGCCAGTGTTAAGAGTCTGAAAACGCATCTGCGCAAAGTCGCCCCAATGTCAAAATTTACCTTTGAAGAGTTCTCAACTCTCCTGAGCAAAATTGAAGCGTGCTTCAATTCTCGCCCGCTTCATCCGCAATCTGAGATTCCCAACGTTATGGAGGCAATAACTGCTGGCCACGTCCTAGTAGGCGGCCCTCTGCTCGCTCCTGCCGAGCCCGAAACCCTCGACAATCCGCTCTCCATTCTCAACCGATGGAGACGTGTCCAGGCCCTCGCCCAGCATTTCTGCCACCGGTGGAAAACGGAATATTTGCACGAGCTTGCGCGTCGCACCAAGTGGAAGACCGCGCAACACAACCTACAACCCAACGACCTGGTTGTTGTCCGTGACGACAACCTTCTTCCACGTCCTGGAGGCTGGGCCGCATCATCAAGGTGTATAAGGGTCAGGACGCCCGAGTGCGCGTGGCCTTATCGTGCGATCTCGAGTAGTTATTAATGCCTTTTTTCTCCACAGATCCAAGATGAAACGCGTTCCCCGAGATGCCGCGGCGAGAGAAGCGGCATGGGCACGTGGCCGGCTCCAGCTACTCGCAGAGCCACCGAACGCAGCCATGGGGCAACGACGCGCGCCCCCCATCGACCAGGGCGATGGTTATCCCCTGGAGCCGCGCGGTCATCGCAGCTGCTCACGCGACCTTTGGCGACCAGCAGGAGCGCGCCCATCTCGTCGCCGAGGATGCTGCCGGCTCTGCCGTGGAGAGCACCCGCTCCGGCAGTGCGGCCAGTTCCTCGATTTGCCGGTCGAAGGACGTTGGAGGACGCTGGCTGGACGCCACGTATGCATCAACTGCCTGGCGTGTTCGCATTAGAGAGCTGCACAAGATGTCTTGAAACGCACATCAAGCCACAACAAAAATTTCAAGCCTTGTACTGCTTGCTTATTTTGCTTTCGAATCAAGACATTGACTGCCGAAAGCGTGCTGATAGCAAAGCACAACAAGGCAATAGTATTCATTGTCATTCGTTGCTTTTTTGAACGAAAAGGCAATGCATAGCAATGCATAACAATTGCTATGACAACTGATGACGCATGGCAATGTAGAGCAACGAATGGTGCTAAACTCAAACGAAGACTCATGCAAAAGAATGAGATAGCTTCATATAACTGCGCATCGTTGCCGACATCATAGCAGTATTGCTATTTTCGATGTCTTGTTGCCTTCCTAAAGGCACTATTGCCTTTTCTTACAATTCAAGCCTTTCATTGCCTTCACAGAAAAGCAACGCAACACAATGTCTTGTGCGAAGCAGGTAGACGGCAAGGCAGTCACGGCTTGTTCGGGTAGTTGCTTTGAAGTGTTCGTGTCAAATCGTTCATTTGTGCACGACAGTGCACAGCAAGGCAATACTGTGGCATGGTGCCTATAGCAATTTAAGACATCTTGTGCAGCTCTCTAGTTCGCATACCTCACCACGATGCACCAGCACGCGCCGCTCCACGGCCTGTGGCGAGGCCCATCACAGCGCCTTACACCAGTAGGCGCCCGATCCACCCCAGGGCTGAGGGTCGGGGAGCTTTGCAGTCCTGCAAGGCGGGCGGGATGTTTACGCCAAAGCAAACCGCTCGCCAGGCTGCCTCTCCTGATCGTCCGAAGCCGTGTCCTCTCGGAGCGCGGACTTCGGCCGCTCAGGAGAGGCAAGTTCAAAGCTTGACTGCGAGCTCTTCGGCTCCAGCCTTTGTGGTCGGAGTGGAGCCGGCACTTAATCGCCGACCGTGAACCAAGCAGTGCGCAAATTCTCCAATCAACCAGTGTTTGAACAATTAAACAAATTATATACAATCACACTTACACATTTACGTTTAAATTTACAGTTTACATTTTACATTGTACATATACCCATGGAACAATTAAATTCACAAACTTTGTAAAACCCAATACCCACAGTGAAAATAAATAGTGCTAAAACATTAATTGAACATATAGAACTGACTAATTGAAGAACATCTCTAACAAAACAAATACTCATACAATAACTATTATATAATATTCTTTCATGTATTAATTACAATTGACCAATCAAATCGTAATCTTCATTAATTACATTTTTTGTTTTCGGTTTTTACATTCCATAGAGCTCTGCGAATAAATCATACCTTTTGTTCGCATCGGTTTCATTCTTGAAATTAATGAGCCACTCAGCGAAATATTCAAACTGGTTCTGAATTTCAGGGCACAATGAATCCAAGAATTTATTACCAGCTACGTAAAGTCTTTCGCTGAATCTTAAAACCTTGCCTTCGAATTCATCGTCGAAGCGGTTAATTGTAGCTGCGATAGCTGAATCTTCATCGTTTGGCTGATCGTTCGTGGTGGTATTAAACATATCTAAGAAATATGCCATCTCTCGTAATAACCCAAATCTGGCATCCCCTGTGTTCTTATCTTTGAGATAAGCTTCAGCCAACTTGTTGCGATACTCGGTAAATTTGTCGATTTTATTTTTGAGATCCTCAGAGATTTCTTCCCAGTCATCTACTTCGGCGAGTAGATTATCACCGAAATCCTTCGCGCTGATCAAGTGTATATTAATGAATTCGATTAATTCATCAGTTAAGAATGATCTAAAAGCTTTGTTTACTCTTAGGCCCTCGGCATTGCATTCATTCTTAGTTTCCTCTTCCTTCGATAGTTCAGCTGCGGTGTCAGCATCTGGCATGGGTTTGCCAATTGAGCACTAAGTAAGAGATCAGAAAGTCAGAAAGTACGAATAGGATCATCAGGAACGTAGGGAAAAATGTCATAGAAAGTCAGAGAGAGCTTTTTGAGTTTCATAGAAGTTGAGAATTTTATTAAAGAATCACAGAAAAGGAGACATTAGAAGAATATTCTATGGAAGGATCACAGCGAATGAAACAAAAATGGAACGGAATATTCCCTGCAAGGATCAAAGAAGAGAGTTCCTTCGAAAGGACTTCAGAGGAAAGAAGTTCCATAGACAGAGTAAGTTAGAAAATATATTTACTTACTTGCACCAGCAATAATGCTGTCAGGAGTAGAAAAATCAACTTGGAAGACATGCTGAGTTATGTTCACGAGCTATTTTCAGATATTACTAAATTAAATCCCAGAGTTCTTCGGATTTTATACTTTCCAGCGTGCGAGATTCAGAATTTATGAATACTTTATAATAATAAGATTTATCATGGTTATATTTGAAAATACAATAACAAAAATTAGCTACATATGTACATACAAAAGGGTCAAACCGAAAATCAGAACGTTATCTGTTTTGGTAGAATGTGTTTGTAAGAAGCAGAAGAATTTGAAATGAACTCGAATCAAAATGTTAAATATATAAACTCTGTTATACAAGAATTTTAAATAAAAAGATTAAAATTATAAAACATGAAATAAATCTCATCGGATGCTTGATGTTGCTTTTTATTCTGTATACATAAAGTGATTACATAAAAGATAAGGGAGGGAAAAATGAACGCGGAAAGACGAGAGTGAAGTGAGTGGAAGGGTTGGGAAGGGTGGCTTTGAAAATGTATAACAAGATCAAAGTTTCCACCAACAATCAGTAGCTGTTTACACAAAAACAACGCTCGCCAGTGGATCTCTCTTGGTCTGTTTAATCTCATCCTTCCTTGAATAACTAGGCACGATTCATATATAGAGAGTGATAGGAAGAGTTTAAGGAAGAAAGAGATATGTGATAATCCTTAACTTGCTGATTTGAATTAATTTCTACTCCCTTGTATATAAACAGATCATATCGACGATTTCAAAGCTTGTAATCGTCTCGTATATTTATCTGAAGTTTCGTCTAACTAAATAAACATACCTTATATATTTCAATTTATTTGGATCGGTTTTTATTCGCTTTTTCATTAATTTCGAAGATGTTGCCAAACAATCTAAGCTTTTTTACATAATCGGCTTCTTCCTTGAAAACCTAGTTAAACCCTCAGCGAATGCCTAGCAAATTACGCATTTCGTTCAGTAGTTAAATATATAGTATATACGATATACTATATAGTTGTCTAAACTTAACTCACTGTAATAGTTTCAGACCACTCTAAACTATTTCAGTCTATTATATTCTACTCTCGAATACCTTGGAATACTTGAGACTCTCTTCTAGACTCCTTTAAGCCACTAATCTGGATTACTGTTTTCTTCACTTCTTGAAACCCTTCTAAACACTTCTGGACACCTCTTGGCTCATCTAGACTGCTCTAGACTCGAATTAATCTATTGAGTAACACATTGATTGAGACATATCCAGGGTCTGGACTCCTCTAGACTTCTTTATGTTACTCTAGATACTTCTAGACCCCTCTAAAAGCATCTAGACTCCTCTCGATTCCTTTGGACTACTCGATACTATTAGAGGTTCCTTTAGAATCTGTACTCCACTAGCCTAGATTCTAGATTTCTGTATACTCTACACCACTCTATACTTACGACTGCTCCAAACTATTCTAATCAACTCTGAACTGTTTCAATCAAGTGTACTCTACTCTACATTCAGCACTATAAGCCAAGGAGTGTACCTTCTTCATACCTTTTTCCTACCTGTTCTTACATTCATTCATTCAAGTAATAAGTTATGTTCGAAATTTGCATTCATTTTCATGAGTTCGAGTCTCGACCACACTCAGTGTTTATTTTCTAGTCTTTTCAAAGAAGAAGTGGACAGTATAAAGTTATATTATGTATGACGGAGGTTAACGTAGGTCATATCTACCTATTGGCATAACTTGTAGATTGCTTCAGTTAGTTGGTGGAGTTGTTACAAGTATTCGGTAGGTCGGTCTAACCTATCAAAAAATTAAAAATTATGTGTAATAGAATACACCATTTTTGTTGATATACATACATCTCTCATATATTTTTATATAATTTTCCTTTTTTGAAATTCCTGAAGTCATTTTTAGGAGTATCTCTAGTTTTAAGCAACTGATGGTGCCAAATGAATAATCATATAAAAGAGAGCTAAATAGCTAACAACTACATATTTTATATATAATTTTTCTATCAGAGTTTTAGTTTATGTGCAGTCAATTGAAATATGTGAAAAAGTCGCCAGTTTTGGGCAAAAGTAAGGTCCAAAATTTACGAAATAATCTTGAAAAATAGAAATCATTAAAATGTACCCATTTCTGTAATTTTTAAGTATAGTTATCACTTTAACGAAGTCATAAGATCAAAATGCTTCTATTTATATCAATGTAAATATATTGTACATAAGAAAATCGAGATTCTCAGATTTCTTTGTTGTAACTATGTTATATACTATGTAGGGTTATTATGTTGAAATTATAAGCTTCAGAAAGCTACATGTACACATTGTCGCCTAATATTTTACCTAAAGTGATTAGATTGCGTTACTGAACTTCGGAGCAAACTTATTAAAGTTCGTGTTATTGGTGAATGTTGGTTGTGAAAATGATGCCGTTGGGCTCTATTAGAGGCGGCGGTACGCCTCTTCTGCACGCTGCTGCTATGATATCCTTTAGATAGACTAATGTGACTACCCTCGTATAGTACAAAAAGATTTACCATGTCAAAAGCAGTACTTTTCTCACATTAAAGCAGTAACTTTTGCTGATTTAACTGACACATTTTTACCTCCAAGTCACAAAAATTAGTGGCCAAGAGAAGGTAAACCAGTAAGAAAGCTATATTCGGCCTGGCCGAATCTTAGATACCCTACACCTTAAAAGTTTTTAGGAAGTTTTAGGCATTTTAGGAATTAAGGTTTTATACCAATGCATTTTTTTATAAATTGATTCTATGTTTATATGTCTTATATTCGTTTTATTTGATCGTTTACAAATCCGAACAAAGATTATTTATACAAAATTCCATATTAATTAATAACATATAAAATTACAGACTTATATAAGGATTTAGGAGCAATTTCACTTTAGCGGTTTTGCCCCGATTTTTTTGTTACTTTTTTTACCGTTTTTTGGACCATTATAATGGTAAATAACCGCCCACTTTTGGGGGCGTGGCATTAGTTTGCGTGTTATCGGCGTTTGAAGGTCGCGAAAGGTCACTTCTTTAAAGGTTTATTATACCCAAATTAGGAATGGTATACCAACGAGGTGTCAAAGGAAAGGTATTGCCATGCCCCTCATTTCCCTAGTACACCATTTTACCGCCAAGGTTACGGTTTGGAAGATACTTGAGTTTGAAGAAAAAAATGGTGTAGGTGCCATTATAAAACCTTTCCCCTCCCTCTTGTATGACAATTAAGGTATATATTAGAAACACTATTTATAAAGCCCATAATTTTCTCTTTTCAGCGATATACAATATGTCATACTTACCGCTATAGTTGGTAAATTGCAGAAGGAATGATTATTTAAAAACAGTGTTTTATGTGTATTTCATGATGTGTTTTTTTTTATTAATTATTATTTATTAAGTAGGAATTTATTCGTCTGGTACAATTTCATAGTGATTATAACCCTCAGTATGTCAAACACCGGCTACGCAACAGAATAGTGTTTTGTGGCCAATTTTAGGGCGTGTATGCGTCCTCCGGCCTTCGGCCTACGACCGCGCTTTTTGATTATAACCCTCAGTATGTTAAACGATGGTTAATGCTAAAAAACGGAAATTTTGGGGTCTGTAAAACGCTCATTTTTTTATATTTCAGTGAGTGTGGTTGGAATTGTTGGAGCACCTGCAACATATTATATATCGTTGAAAAGAGAAAATCATGGGCTTTAAGATTATTGATTTTAATATATACCTTAATTGTCATATAAGAGATAGGGGGAAGGTTTTGTAATAGCCCCTCCACCATTTTTTTCTTAAAAGTAAAATATCTCCTAAACAATTGACAATATCGAAAAAATATATATTACTAAAACATAGGTGCAAATATTTCCTTTCAATCGGTATATACAGCTTCTCTATAGGGCTAATAGTTTGGGACTTATCGCTCGCCAAAAATTCTGCATTTCCGCAATTCAAACGCCCATATCTTCTATACGGAAGCCACCCCCCAAAAAAATTTTGGGATTCGATTCTTCGGTAAAAAACGAAGGCTTAATTTCACTTTAGCGGTTTGGCGCAGGATTTATGTAGGACGATTGTGCCATATTACCCTTTCGTCCATGTAACCTAAAAGTATGTGCGCCACGCCCATTTTCTGCAACGTAAAATATAATAATGTCGCTTGATATTGAAATTTTATTGTAATATCTTAAAAACTGGAAGAAATATGTGGTTATAAGGAAAGCTATCTTATAATCACATTTAATCACAGACGGGTATAAATAGTAGGCGTGGTCGTTACCCGTTTTCAAAACAAAATAATTGGCTTAGTATTTTTATTATTGTGTTCAAATTTAAGCTTTATTTCCGTGGTAATAAATTTGCTTTCATGAACTATACTGTATAAGCAGTGTAAAAGTGGGCGGACCGCGCCCACTTAGGAAATAAGTTGTTATGTAAAGTTTGAATCAGGATGTTTATATATTTAACAATATAACCATTTGAGAACCTCTTTTACCTGTATAACCTAAAAGTGGGCGGATCACGCCCATATTTGGCATATCAACGGATGAAGTTACTCTATACCCAGAAATGAAATTTTGTTGACATAACTAAAAAATAACGGCTGATACAACATTTTTACTAAAAAATAGGCGTGGTCGTGGACCGATTTTGCCTATTTTCAATACCAACCTGCACACAGTAAGAAACAATATTTCTGTAAAATTTCATCACGATATATTCACCGGTGCTCCTGTGATCGTGATTTCAACAGACAGACAGACAGACAGACAGACAGACAGACAGACAAGACAGACAGACAGACGGACGGACATGGCTAAATCGACTCAGGAGGTCACGCTGATCAAGAATATATATACTTTTCTATACCTATCGTCTCTATTTCTATGCATTACACATTTCGTGACAAAGTGAATATACCCTTAACCTTAAGGTGTAGGGTATAAAAATATTTGGATAACCTTAAATGTAGAGTACAAAATTTTACTGATTATCTACTCTTCATTAGATGTCATTAGAGTTGCGTAACGGTGAACAGTCGAGGGTGTGTGAGTTGTCGGTGTTGTTGTTAGTGTTGCCAAGTTTTACAGTCGACAACAAAACACAACCAGGTTGTCATAAAAACATATTTTGTCTCTCATTTGATTTCGTTTTCTTCCCCTTCCTATTGAGGTGTCACCTGGGAGTGAAAAATTACGCATAATTATTTTCTGATAACGTATTTTTATCATAATTTTTTGTTTTAATTTCATGTGACACAATCATCATTGACAAAAAACATGATTACAACAATAAATGATTTTATTAACTTTACGTGTTACACTTTTACTAGGAACAATTGACGTATCCTGAATTTTTATGATTCTTTTATGACAGATTATTGTTATTATTATACTATAATAACAATTTAAGTATATTTGATATTTCGAGATGTCTCTCTCTCTATCTCTCTCTTTCTCTCTTTCTTCCAATGATTTCAACAATTCGACTGTCATATTAAATGTTATCTCCTCTGTCATGTTTATCATTTGAATATTTTAGCGATTCCGCTTTTATTGGATTTTGTTATCGAAGCTAGCGTCTTCGTTTTCATCACACGTCCTCACACTTCACCCACCGCACCATCTGTCCTCCACCCAACCAACCCTCCCTTCCCTCCCTATACATCAGCACCGCTACAGTGAGCACCTTCCTGGACGATTAAAATGCGTTCGATTTATTTACCACTTTTTAATAGCAGCAACAACGTTCTGTTGCTCGTTTGGTTATGTTGTACGTGAGTGTTTTAAGTATTCGTGTCTGTGTGTGTGTGTGAGTGTATCATCATTATTGCATAAGTGTCACTTATGTTTTATGCGTTTTGTATAACGCATAAACTTGTTTTCTACTTCAAGTTTTATTTTATTACTTTGCACCCTTCTTAATTTTTCTCGTTTTTGTTGTTCTTATTAGTGTTAGCGATATTTTCGTTGTTTATGTTGTTATTGTTATCATTAGTGTTGTTATTGTAATTTGTATTTTTTGTTGTTATTGCTGTTTTTGTGTAACTGACGTAAGCCACTTCTAATGTAATATTTATGCTCTTCGACTATAAAAGCGACTTGCGCTGTGTTCTTCAGAGGCGTAGTCGACTTGTGTTAGCCGATGAGGGGGTGCGAAAGGCGGAGGCATCGACTTCTGATACTTTTTCTCTCTTCCTTTAAATGGCAATAATTTTTACATAACTTGAGTCAAGCGAGTTACTTGAATTACGTTACGTTGCCATAATCAGTCAATGCAAATGACATAAAAATTATTATGAATTGTTTGTTTTTCTGGTCAGTTTTTGCAGAAACAAACTCGCTGCAAAAAACATGACCGGATGTCAACGAATTCGCCGTAACTTCTACGTTGTTAAAAAATCGTATCTCGTATTTTACTGAAGTCCTATTTTTGACTTTTTTTTTTGGGCCTCTTTTTGTGTGTGTTTTTTGGTGTTAATGATAAGCGGATATTCAATTTTCTTTAATAAATATGAATTGAAAATAATTAATATTAATCCAAAGGTCGTTGAAATCATTAAATTTAATATTAAAGGAATTTAAGTGCAAGATATGCAAATTAAAAAGAAATAAAAAAAAAATAAATAAAAAACAGCACAAAAAAGTATAATAATTAAATAATATTAGACAATTAATAAAACTATACCAACAATAATAGGTTGATGATTATATACGATTCTTTAACTTGAAAAGGTGTTGGCAGCATGTTGTTATCGTTCTTGTTTTTGTAAGTCATTGTATCCTTTTCTCTCACTAGAGAGATTTCTAACCACCCCAAAAGTAACAAAAACAACAACAACAACAATAATCAGAACAAAAACAATTTCACAGATTTAAGCTGTAATGAGTTCGGGTCTCGTCGGCGTCTCTGGAGTTGTTTTATTATTATTGTTGTTACTACGATCGTTGCTGTTGTTGTTGTTGTTTCGTTACTCTCTGTTGTGATTTATAACTTTAATGATCGTATAACAATTAAACAAGAAACAAGAAAAAAAAACGAAAGACTATAAGAAGCTTTGTGTTCACTAAACCAAAAAAATATATCAAAAACAAACAAACAACTAAAAGGGGGGTAACAAAAAAGTGAGCACGAAAATAAAAGAAACGGATACCAGAAAAATGTACGAATACAAAGAAAAGGGTACCAGAAATGGTACAAAAGCTCGCTTCAAAAACTAGGCTTCAAGCTGTCTGTTTTTAAATGGTTAGCAATAGATTGATATAATGACTGAGAAATACTGAGCTCAATAATCAATAAAGTTACAAAAACGAGGTCATCAGTGTAGAAAAAAAATAAAAAAAAAAGAAGGAGTCAAAAGACGAAGAACACGACAATAAGAAGAAGAAAGACGAGAAGAAGAAATCAAACAGCTGCATAGATAATTATTGAGGAAGTTATTGAAATCAATGATGATTTATAATATTTCTTCTTTTAGAGAAAAATATATGTTGGAATATATGTATATTGTATTAACTTTGTACTCTACAACATTTCACTAGCAAACTGGTTCATTCAAACAATCTCTTTACCAGAGAATAAATATTCTAGTTGTGAAAATTTGTTCTTCCTATCTAATAAAAAACTCATTTGAAACCTATCAACATTTTTCCTTTTCTTTGCTCAACAGTTGTAATAGCAATAGATTATGGGCCCAGGACCCATTTAAGTCTTTAAATAGAAATGAGTTCCCCATCGTTATATCAAATAGAAAAACTCGACGAGTCCAACTATCAATCATGGGCGTACACATGCGTAGCATCCTAATTTGTTCAGAGCAATGGGCGATTGTAAATGGCAAATTGGCGAGACCGGAAGCTGCATCGGATGCACTGAAGTGGGACGTAACAGACAAAAAGGCTTTAGCATACATAATGCTTAGTGTAAAACCTTCGCAGTTAACTTACATCAGGCATTGTAAGTCTTCTAAAGAGGCGTGGGAAAAATTAAGAGATGTGTACCAACCACATGGCCCTGCTAGAAAAGTAACCCTTTATAAGCAGTTATTATATTTAAAAATGTGGGAAAGCGAAGAAGACGAAAATGTAAACAACACACAGCAGCAAGCTTTCGACGCAAGAGAACAAAACACAAGACATGAGAAAAGTGGAAACACAAATAGAAAATACAAAAATGATGGAAAATGCTTCAATTGTGGAAAAAGAGGACATTTCGCAGCGACATGCAGATCAGAAAAGAAGCACAGTATTCAATCTTTTACTCTTCTTGCAGCTACGGAGTTTCAAGGATTTTCTAGAAATGTATGGTGCTTTGACAGTGGAGCAACTACACATACATATGTGTTGCGAAAGAAACATGTTTAGTACATTTGACAACTACAGTGAAAAGATTGAGCTGGCAGGTAACCAATATATTCAAGCCCATGGTAAAGGTAACGTAACGGTTACCACAAAATTGAATGAAATAACCTTATAATAAGTTTTATTCGTACCTGATTTACAAGCAAACTTCTTGTCAGTTTCCAAAGCTGTTCAGAATGGTTTAAAGGTAAACTTTTGCGAACAATTTGCACAAATCAAGGATCGGAATGGAAGTCTAGTACTGAAAGCTAGAAGAATTAACGACTTATTCATTTTGGAAAACGAAACCATACCAAACAAATGTTTTTATGCGAACAATGATGAATCCATGAAGTGGCACATACGCTATGGCCATTTGAATTTTCAAAGCCTTAATTACTTATCTAAGGACGATATGGTTTGAAAATTAAGAGCATTGCAAATAATTTACAATGTCAAACTTGTATGACATCGAAGCTATGCACGAAATCATTCCCGAAAAGTTCTGATAGTCGCGCTGAAGAAATGTTAGACCTAATTCACACAGATGTGTGCGGACCTATTAATCAAAGGTCAGTTGGTGGATCCTTATATTTCGTAACATTTATTGACGATATGTCAAGAAGGATTTTTGTGTATTTCATAAAAAGAAAGGGTCTTAGAGAGATTTAGAGAGTTCGAAACAATGATTGAATGTCAGACAGGTAGGAGAATTAAGGCAATTCGGTGCGACAATGGTAAAGAGTATCGAAACAAGTCCTTCGATAATTTCTTGAGCGATCAAGGCATTATTAGGCAGTTGACTGTTCCGTACACTCCACAACAAAATGGAGTTGCGGAAAGGGCCAATCGAACTTTAGTTGAAATGGCACGGAGTATGCTCTTTATTCACGCTGGGCTTAATGAAACACTTTGGGCCGAAGCTGTAGCAACAGCATACCTAAGAAATCGATCGCCTACAAAAGTTTTAGACAAGAAAACAACTCACGAAATATGGAATCCAAAGAAACCTAATGTTAAACATTTAAAAATTTTCAGATCGATAGCATATGCATTTGATAAAACGCAGAAGCACAAGTTATAAGCAAGAGGCAAGGAATATGTTATGGTAGGCTACACAATGACATCAAAAGCCTATCGCTTAATTGATACGAACAAAAACGAAGTAGTAGAAAAACGCGATGTTAGGTTTGATGAGAGCAAACTTTTTAAGTATGAAGAGATCTTGAAGAAACGTGAAAGAAAGCAATATACACAACATAAGACTATTGGAATGGAAGTGCGCTATGCAGAAGGAGTATGATTCCTTAATTCAAAACAAGACTTGGTCATTAGTGGATTTATCAAAAGAACAAAAATCAGTAAATTGCAAGTGGGACTTTGCAGTGAAAGACAAGAAAGAATGTCATGTAGAACGACTTAAAGCTCGATTAGTAGCAAACGGTTGCAGTCAACAATATGGAGTAAATTACACGGAAACATTTTCGCCAGTGGTTCGGTGTGCCACGATAAGAATGTTGATAGCAATATCAGTAGAGTATAAACTGCATATGCATCAAATGGTTACGTCCATATCAACAGCATATATCAACAGTGAATTACATGATGATGTCTATATGAAACAACCACAAGGATTTGTAGATAAAAAATCTCCCGACAAGGTCTTAAAACTTAATAAAGCTATCTACGGTCTGAAACATTCTGGCCGTGAATGGAATCTAAAAATATATGAAGTATTAAGAAATATTGGATTCTCTTCTTGTGAATCGGAACCATGTTTGTATAAGAAAAATAACAATGGAGTGTACAACTTTATAGCAATACATATATGTACATATATGACATTATTCTAGCAAGTATAATCACGATCTAATAGAAGTCGAAAAGCAGATTTCGAACAACGTTGATGTTGTAGACAAAGGAACGTTGAACTTTATATTGGGTGTGCAAATTGAGAGAGACGGAGAAACTGGTAATATTCATATATGCCAGAAGCAGTATATACAAAACTTGTTGAAGCAGTACAACATGGAAAACTGTAGACCGGTAGCTACACCTCTCGATCCTGGATTTCAGGTACATTGCCAGAGAAAGGACGGTCAAGGTGTAGATTGCACAACATATCAGTCACTTATTGGTTCTCTAATGCATTTGGCATTGGCCACTCGACCAGATATTTTGCACTCGGTATGTAAGCTTTCACAGCGGAACACGTCACCACACGTCGAACATTTAACAGCAGCTAAACACGTTTTAAGGTACATATCCAAAGCTATTGACTTCAAATTACATTATAAAAGATAAGGTAACCCATTTTTGTATATGTGGATGCAGATTGGGGTGGGGATAGTTCGGACCGTAAATCCTATACTGGATATGCGTATTTTCGTGCAGCAGCCGTTTTCTCTTGGGAATCCAAAAAACAAAACTCAATTGCTCTCAGTAGTACAGAGGCTGAATATATGGCATTATCGACTGCCGCAAAAGAAGCTATCTATATACGAAAATTGCTAGCAGAAATTGAATTAAACAAAGCAGATATTCCGATGTCAATTAAATGTGATAACTTGAGCGCACAACAACTTGCAAAGAAGTAAATTATATCTCTACAAACGTTATGGTTGCAGATATTTTAACAATAAACTTAGCTAAAGTTAAACACAATAAATTTACAGAATTGTTTAGTTTATATTAATTATTTACATACAATTGCTTATTAGCATTTCCATTAAAGAACAAGCATTGAGAAGGAGTGTTAGAATATATGTATATTGTATTAACTTTGTACTCTACAATATTTCACTATCAAACTTGTACATTCAAACAATCTCTTTACCAGAGCATAAATATTCTAGTTGTGAAATATTTTTCTTCCTATCTAATAAAAAACTCATTTGAAACGTATCAACATTTTTCCTTCTCTTTGCTCAACAATTGTAATACAATAATATAAAAAAGCGCGAGATATTTTATATTTTATACAAATATTTCGAGATGAGCTTTTTTTACGTGTTTATATAAAATATAAAAAATTCTCTGTCATTAATTATAAATAATCTGAAAGCTGTTGTATTTATTGAACTTCTTTGAATATCGTATGCTTTTTTATACATACTCGCATTCGTATTCTAAGTAATTTCTACATATTCTTCGTAAGCTTATTTATATATGTACATATATAACCTTATTTTATTTATAACATTTATAACATTAGAGAAGAGGTATTTCACAAGAGGATTGATCACAATCATTCAAAACTCTTCCTCGAATATTTAATGAACTCATAAATTTCCAAAATGGTTTTCTTTTTTACGTTTCTTTTTCTTTCGAATGTAATTTAATTATTCATCAAATTACCTCGATTACCTGATATTATATTCAGGAACTCATGTGAGATACATGAGCATAAATCTCAAGAGAAACCGCAAAAAGGACAAAAAAAATAAAATCTTGCGTTTTGTATTGGCACCTTAAAGTGGAGACACACATACCTATACATTCCCCAAGTGAATATTTCAAGTAAATGATTTTTCATTTTTTGTATATTAGATCAATAACATGTTAAAATGTTATTTAAAAAGCCTCCAATTTCTCGAATATTCAACGATGTTTGGAAGTTAGAATCTATGATAGTATATTTGTTTGTATTTATGGAAGGAATAAGGAAAAGATAAACTTGATAATTTTATACATTTATCTTTATTTGCCAACTTTGTTCATTTATTTTAAAGGTCTATTTTAGTTAACTATACCGTTAGTAATTTATCATGTAATGTATTTAGACCAACATTAATTAAAATTGACAAATTCTAGTCCTTGTTTAAATTATTTACATTTCCTTTTCTTGGATTCTATTCGCTTTTTTCATTCAACTCAAAAATCTCTTGGAACAACGTAATCTGTTTCTCAAAATTTCTTTCTTCTTTGAAAAGCTTGTGCCACTCATCGATCTTTTTGAGCGAACTTTTCTGTACTTCAGGGCTCAACGAATTCCAGTATTTAACCAATCTTTCGATGAATTCTAAAAACTTGACCTTTACATCCTTTACGATTTTTTCAATGCCATTCTTCTTCAAGGAGGCTGCCATGATTAAAGTTTCAGCGTCTGTCATTTCGGTCATCGTGGTATTGAACGTATCCCGAAGAGCTTTCATCTTATCTAGTAAAGCCAATTTCCAGCCCATCTTCCCCATATTTTTAAGGTCGATTGTATCTAAAATGCTTACAATCTCGGTCAATTTGTCGGTTCTGATTTTGAGAGCCTCAGATTTTTCCTCCATTGCATTAAGATCCGTGACGACGTCCTTAATAAGTTTCTTTCCGCTATTTAAAACCAGATCAGCGATTTCTGTAATTTCACCAAGAAGGAATGAGAGCAAAGCCGCTTCTTCGCTTTTTTCTTCGCTCGTTTTGTCTGATAAGTCCCAGGCATCGGATTCTTTCTTAGTTTCCTCTTCCTTCGATACTTCAGCATCTGCGGTGTTAGCATCTGGCATGGGTTTGCCAACTGAGCACTAAGTAGGAGACCAGAAAGTCAGAAAGTACGAACAGGATCATCAGAAAAGGAAAGGAAAAGGAAGGGAAAATGTCATAGAAAATCAGAGAAAATCAGATATTCTATTGAAGGATCACAGCGAATGAAACAAAAATGGAACAGAAGATTCCCTGCAAGGATCAAAGAACAGTGAGTTCCTTCGAAAGGACTTCAGAGGAGAGAAGTTCCACAGACAGAGTAAGATAGAAAATATATTTACTTACTTGCACCAGCAATAATGCTGCCAGGAGTAGAAAAATCAACTTGGAAGACATGCTGAGTTATGTTCACGAGCTATTTTCAGATGTTACTAAATTAAATCGCAGAGTTCTTCGGATTTTATACTTTCCAGCGTGTGAGATTCAGAATTTATAAATACTTTATGTTAATAAGGTTTATCATGGTTAGAATTGAAAATACAATAACAAAAATTAGCTACATATGTACATATAAAAGGGTCAAACCGAAAATCAGAACGTTATCTGCTTTGGTGGAATGTGTTTCTAAGGAGCAGAAGAATTTGAAATGAATTCGAATCAAAATGTTAAATATATAAACTCTTTTATACAAGAATTTTAAATAAAAAGATTACAATTATAAAACATGAAATAAATCTCTTCGGATGCTTGACGATTGCTTTTTATTCTTTATACATAAAGTGATTACATAACAGATAAGGGAGGGAGGAAAAATGAACGAGGAAAGACGAGAGTGAAGTGAGTGGAAGGGTTAGACCTTGAGTTATGAAAAAAATCAGTAGCTGTTTACACTAAAACGACGCTCGCCATTAGATTTCTCTTGGTCTGTTTAATCTCATCCTTCGTCGAATAAACCTTAGCGTATATATAACCAGGCAGGATCCATATAGAGAGGGTGATAGGAAGAGTGTAAGAAGGAAAGAGATATCTGATAATCCTTAAATTACTGACTTAAATTCTTTTCTAATCGCTTGTATATAAAATTGTTTGTATAATCGTCTCGTTTAATTATCTAAAGATTCGTCTAAATAAATTATATAAATATTATATACTAAATAAATTATATTATATACTAAATAAATTATATAAATTTATAACTCTGATTTCCTCACAATTAACTTATTAATTAATATCGATAAACTTAAATCACACATTAGGCGACATATTTAAATTTATTTGGATCGGTTTATATTCGCTTTCTCATTAATTTAGAAGATGTTCCCAAACAAGCTAAACTTTGTTCCAAGATCGGCTTCTTTCTTGAAAATCTGATATCCAGGATAATAGATATTTTGGACGTGGCACAGAAAATATTTATATACATATAAAAACTTTTAATTTCTTGAACATACGATCTATTGTTTAACGATTTCCATGAATCATGAAATAAAGTCTTTTGCTGCTTGTTTTCCAATGGATAAACCATTTATTATTAATAATTAATTTTTGCTAACGATTTTTAAATTAAATTTTTATATAAGTATATGAATTTTTATATTTTTTTTTTGATTTTCATACTAGTTTTGTAATAAATTTTATGCCACTTTCAAAAATAACAGCTCTATTTATCACTCTAAAGAAGCAAAATAAGAGCAAGGAAAACTATAAATAAACGAATGAAGAAAGGCAAAAATAACAACAACAATGGTTGAATCAAAAATCTCAATTATTTTAATTTTGTAGTCTTTTGAAAGAAGTTGACAGTATAAAGTGATGCTATGTGAGACAAGGGCTAAGGTAGGTCATATCTACCTATTGGCATAACTTGTAGATTGCTTCAGTTAGCTGGTGGAGTTGTTAGAAGTATTCGGTAGGTTGGTCACTTTGCTGGTACGTTTGAGTAGTTAGAACTGTGTTTCTGAAACTGAGTGTTCGTAATGAGAGGTTAAAACTTTTTATGATATGTTAGGAATAAAATAGTTCTTGTTTGAGCCACAAAGCTCACAACATGTTATTTGCATTTATAATGTGACGATAACTTTGGCATTCATTTGCAAAGAATTAGCAAACGATTCCCTTTAATTATACTAGTTAACAAAATTTTACAAATTATCTGTAATTGAATAGCCACTATTTTTTGTTCACATATATCTCTGATATATTTTTATATAATTTTCTTTTTTTAAATTTCTGAAGATAGCTTTACATTTTTAGGTGTATCTCTAGTTTTAAGCAACTGATGGTGCCAAATGAGTAATCATATAAAAGAGAACTAAAGATCTAATAACTACATATTTTATATATAATTTTTCTATCAGTTTTAGTTTATGTTCGGTCCATAGAATTATGTGAAAAAGTTCCTTTTTTGGGCAAAAGTATAAAGTTAAAGTCGAAAATTTACGAAATAATGTTGGAAAAATATTAATCATTAAAATGTACCCATTTCTTTAATTTTTAAATATAGTTATCACTTTAACGAAGTCATAAGATCAAAATGCCATTTATTTCAATGTCAATATATTGTACATAAGAAAATAGAGATTCTCAGATTTCTTTGCTGTAACTATGTTACATACTATTACATGTAGTGTTATTATGTTGAAATGATAAGCTTCAGAAAGCTACATGTAGACATTTGCGCCTAATGTTTTACCTCAAGTGATTAGATTGCGTTACTGAACTTGCGAGCAAACTTATTAAAGTTCGTGTTATTGGTGAATGTTGGTTGTGAAAATGATGCCGTTGGGCTCTACTAGAGGCGGCGCACGCTGCTGCTATGATATCTACTAGATGGACCAATGCGACTACCCTCGTTTCTCAAATGAAAGCAGTAACTTTTGCTGATTTAACTGACACATTTTTACCTCCAAGTCACAAAAATTAGTGGCCAAGAGAAGGTAAAAAATATTTGGATAACCTTAAATGTAGAGTACAAAATTTCACTGATTATTACTCTTCATTAGATGTCATTAAAGTTGCGTAACGGTGAACAGTCGAGGGTGTGTGAGTTGTCGATGTTGTTGTCAGTGTTGGCAAGTTTTACAGTCTCAACAAAACACAACCAGGTTGTCATGAAAACATATTTCTTCTCTCATTTGATTTCGTTTTCTTCCTCTTCCTTTAAAAGGTGTTGTCGCCTGGATGAGTGAAAAAATACCCATAATTATTTTCTCATAACGCATTTTTTATCATAATTTTTTGTTCCTCATTATTTTAATTTCATTGACAAAAAACATGATTACACAAAAACAGCAATAACAACAAAAAATACAAGCAACAATAACAACACTAATTAAGCCACTTCTAATGTAATATTTATGCTATTCGAGCAAAAGGCGGAGGAAACAATTTTTACATAACTTGACTTAAACGAGTTACTTGAATTGCGTTACGTTGCCAATAATCAGTCAATGCAAATGACATAAAATTATTATTGTATGTTTTTCTGGTTAGTTTTTGCAGTTAGTTTTATTAAAAAATCGTATGTCATTTTTTGCTGAAGTCCATTTTGGGCTTCTTTTTGTGTGTGTTTTTTGGTGTTAATGATAAGCGGATATTTAATTTTCTTTAATAAATATGAATTGAAAATAATTAATAGTAATTCAAATATTGTTGAAATCATTAAATATAATATTAAAGGAATTGAAGTGCAATGATATGCAAATTAAAAAGAAATAAAAAAAAAAATAAATACAAAACCGCACAAAAAAGTATAATAATTAAATAATATTAGACAATTATTAAAATTATACCAACAATAATACGTTGATGATTATATACGATTCTTCAACTTGAAATGGTGTTGGCAACATGTTGTTATTCTTCCTGTTTTTTTTAAGTTATTGTATCCTATTTCAAATAACATCAGCTACTTGAAAGCTACAAAATCGAAATGAATACAAATACAATAAAAGAAACAAAAATAACAAAAAATAAGTGAGCACGAAAATAAAAGAAACGGGTACCAGAAAAATGTATGAATACAAAGAAAAGGGTACCAGAAATGGTACAAAAGCTCGCTTTAAAAACTGGGCTTCAAGCTGTCTTTTTTCACAAGAGGATTGATCACAATCATTCGAAACTTTTCCTCGAATCCTCGAATATTTAATGCTCATCAATTTCCAAAAAGGTTTTTTTTATGTTTTTTCTTCTTTCGAAATGATGTTGTTTGGTTGTAATTTTATTTTAAATAGAATTTAAGGAATGTAATTTAATTATTCATAAAATTACCCCGATAACCTGATATCATACTCAGGAACTCATGCGAGATTCATGAGAATTAATCTCAAGAGAAACCACAAAAGGAACAACAAAAATTACAATCTTGCGATATTGTACTGGCTTACAATTATTTCTGCTGTATTCGCATAAGCGCCTTAAAGTAGAGAGCCACATATTTCCCAAGTGATTAGTTCAAGTCAAAATGTTTTCAAAATGTTAATTAAGAAGTCTCCAATTTCTCGAATGTCCAACGATTTTTGGAAGTTAGAATCTATGATAATATATTTGTATGTATTTATTGAACGAATAAGGAAAAGAATAACATGATAATTTTATACATTTATCTTAATTTGCCAACTTTGTTCATTTACTTTAAATGTATATTTTAGTTAGTAATTTAGCATGTAAGGTATTTACACCGACATTAATTAAAATCGACAAATTCTAGTCTTTGTTCAAATTATTTACATTACTCTTTTTGGTTTCTATTCGATATTTATTCCATTCATCTCGAAATACTCGTGGAACAACATAATCTTTTTCTCAAAATTGGTTTCTTCCTTGACAAGCTTGAGCCACTCAGCGAATTTTTTGTGTTCGGTCTGTTCTTCAGGGCTCAACGAATCCCAGTATTTATCCGTAGCTACGTAAAATCTTTCGGTGAGTTCTAAAAACTTGACCTTTATATTCTCTAAGATTTTTTCAATGCCATGCTTTTTCAAGGAGGCTTCAATTATTAAATATTCAGCGCTTGGGTTTTCGGTCTCGGTGGTATTGAACGTATCCCGAAAAGCATCCATCTTATCCAGTAAATCCAATTTCCAGCACGTCTTTTTCTTATTTTTAAGGTCGATTTTATTTAAAATGCTTAAAATTTCGCCCAATATGACGGTTTTAATTTTCAGACCCTCAGATTTCTCCTCCATTGCATTAAGATCCGCGATTACATCTTGCATGAGTTTCTTCCAGCTGTTTAAAGACATATCAGCGATTTCGGTATATTCACCAAGAAGGAATGAAAACAAAGCCGCTTCTTCGCTTTTTTCTTCGCTTGTTGAGTCTGATAAGTCCTCGGCGTCGCATTTTTTCTTAGTTTCCTCTTCCTTCGATACTTCAGCATCTGCGGTGTTAGCATCTGGCATGGGTTTGCCAACTGAGCACTAAGTAGGAGACCAGAAAGTCAGAAAGTACGAACAGGATCATCAGAAAAGGAAAGGAAAAGGAAGGGAAAATGTCATAGAAAATCAGAGAAAATCAGATATTCTATTGAAGGATCACAGCGAATGAAACAAAAATGGAACAGAAGATTCGAAAGGACTTCAGAGGAGAGAAGTTCCACAGACAGAGTAAGATAGAAAATATATTTACTTACTTGCACCAGCAATAATGCTGCCAGGAGTAGAAAAATCAACTTGGAAGACATGCTGAGTTATGTTCACGAGCTATTTTCAGATGTTACTAAATTAAATCTCAGATTGCTTAGGATTTTATATTCGCAAGCGGGTGAGATTATATACAAAACGTCAGAGTTATATACGTTATATTAATAAGATTTATCATGGTTAGAATTGAAAATACAATAACAACCAGTAAGAGTGCTATATTCGGCCAGGCCGAATCTTAGGAAAGGAATATAAGAGATATAAGGAAAGCTATCTTATAATCACATTTAACCACAGACGGGTATAAATACAGTGGCGTAGCTAGGGTGGGGTGGGCGCGGCGGTCCACCCTGGGCTGCGCAATTTCCGGGGAGAGAGTTTTGGAAATCAAGTATTAATTGATTGAATTCTAGGATTTTTTGGGGCTGCAAGTTGAAGAACCGTCCCGGTCTCCATGAGTCCTACCTACGCCTAGCTAGGCCTCTGTATAAATAGTAGGCGTGGTCGTTACCTGTTTTCAAAACAAAATAGCTTATATTAGTTTTATTATTGTGTTCAAATTTAAACTTTATTTCCGTGGTAATAAACTTGTTTTCATACTGCTATTCTGTATAAGTAGTGTAAAAGTGGGGGGACCGCGCCCAGTTTTGCTGTTATAATGCTTTATTGGAAAATAAGTTGTTGTCTAAAGTTTTATTCAGGAAGTTAGTATATTTAACATTGGGATTCCATAACCATTAATAACCATTTAAGATCCTCTTTCGCCTATGTTTCCTAAAAGTGGGCGGATTACTCCCATATTTGGCATATTAACGGATGCTATTCTATACCCAGGAATGAAATTTTGTTGTCATACCTCAAAAAGGAACGCTGATATGACATTTCTAATAAAAAATAGGCGTGGTCGTTGTGCGATTTTGTCCATTTTCAATACCAACCTGTACACCATAAGAATGAATATTTCTGCAAACATAAATTTATAAATATAATATATGTATATATGTATATACATAATTTATAAATTATATAAATATATTTCATTATGATATATTCACCGGTTCTCCTGTGATCGTGATTTCCACAGGCAGACAGATAGACAGACAGATTGACAGACACACAGACAGACGGATGGACATCGCTAAATATACATATATACTTTTCTATACCTACCGTCTCTATTTCTAGGCGTTACACATTTCGTGACAAAGTGAAAATGATCTTAACCTTAAGGTGTAGGGTATAAAAATTAGCTACATATGTATGTACATATAAAAGGGTCAAACCAAAAATCAGAACGTTATCTGTTTTGGTGGAATGTGTTTGTAAGAAGCAGAAGAATTTTAAATGTATTCAAATCAAAATGTTAAATATATAAACTCTTTTATACAAGAATTTTAAATAAAAAGATTAAAATTATAAAACATATGTATGAAATAAGTGCCATCGGATGCTTGATGAAGCTTTTTATTCTGTATACATAAAGTAATTACATAAAAGATAAGGGAGGGACGAAAAATGAACGCGGAAAGACGAGAGTGAAGTGAGTGGAAGGGTTTGACCTTGAGCTTTAAAAACGTATGACAAGATCAAACTTTTCACCTAAAATCAGTAGCTGTTTACACTAAAACGACGCTCGCCAGCGGACCTCTGTTGGTCTGTTTAATGTCATCCTTCCTTGAATAAACCTTAGTGTTCATACATATAACTATGCAGGATCCATATATAGAGGGTGATAGGAAGAGTTTAAGAAGGAAAGAGATAAACCTTAAATTGCTGATTTGAACTCATTTATACTCGTTTGTATATAAACTCGCTTGTATAATCGTCTCATCTAATTATCTAAAGTTCTGTCTAATTAAATAAATTATATAAATTTATAACGCTGATTGTTTTCTTCACAATTAACTTATTAATTAATATCGACAAGTTTAAATCATACTTTAGGTCACATATTTAAATTTATTTTGATCGGTTTTTATTCGCTTTTTCATTAATTTCGGTGATGTTGCCAAACAATCGAAGCTCTTTTCAAATACCGGTTTCTTTCTTGAAAACACGGTGAAACCCTCAGCGAATACCTAGCAAATTTCGCATTTCGTTCAGTAGTCCAGCCCAGTGTCTTATCTTTAAGATCAGTTTTATCCAATTTGTTGGTTTTGATTGTGTGGTCATTTACAATTGACCTAGTCTCATTTACAATTGATCTAATCTCATTTACAGTTGGAAAATCTCATTTACAATTAACCTAATCTCATTTACACTTGGAAAATCTCATTTACAATTGACCTAATCTCATTTACACTTGGAAAATCTCATTTACACTTGGAAAATCTCATTTACAATTAACCTAATCTCATTTACATTTGGAAAATCTCATTTACAATTGACCTATTCTCATTTACACTTGGACAATCTCATTTACAATTGACCTATTCTCATTTACACTTGGAAATGGTGTAGTTAAGAAAATTTAAAAATTGTCTGTAATAGAATAGCCACTATATTCACATACATATATCTCCGATATATTTTTATATAATTTTCATTTTTTAAATTCCTGAGGATAGCTTATTACATATATTGTATACATATATCTTATTACATATATGTATATTATACATTTTTAGGAGTATCTCTAATTTTAAGCAACTGATGGTGCCAAATATGTAATCATATAAAAGATAACTAAATACCTAACAACTACATATTTTATATTTTTTTATCAGAGTTGTAATTTATGCGCAGTCAATGGAAATATGTGAAAAAGTTGCTTTTTTGGACAAAACTATAAAGTAAAACACGAAAAATTACGAAATGATCTCGGAAAAGTAAAAATCATTAAAATTTGCCCATTTCTGTAACTTTTACGTATAGTTATCACTTTAACGAAGTCATAAGATCAAAATGCTTCTATTTATTTGAATGTCAATATATTGTACATAAGAAAGTAGAGATTCTCTGGTTTCTTTGTTGTAACTATGTTATATACTATGTAGGGTTATTATGTTGAAATGATAAGCTTCACAAAACTACATGTACACATTTGCGCGTAATGTTTTACGTAAACTGATTAGATTGCGTTACTGAACTTGCGAGCAAACTTATTAAAGTTCGTGTTATTGGTAAATGTTAGTTGTGAAAATGATGCCGTTGGGCTCTAGTACCCTGTTCTTCACGCTGCTGCTATGATATCCTTTAGATAGACCAATGCGACTACCCTCGTATAGTATAAAAAGTTGTACCATGTCAAAAGCAGTAGTTTTCTCACATTGCAACAGTAACTTTTGCTGATTTAACTGACACATTTTTACCTCCAAGGCACAAATATTAGTGACCAAAGAAGGTAAAAAGTATTTAGATAACCTTAAATGTAGAGTACAAAATTTCACTGATTATCTACTCTTCATTAGATCTCATTAAAGTTGCGTAACGGTGAACAGTCGGGGGTATGTGAGTTGTCGGTGTTGTTGTCAGTGTTGCCAAGTTTTACAGTCTTAACAAAACACAACCAGGTTGTCATGAAAACATATTTTGTCTCTCATTTGATTTCGTTTTCTTCCTCTTCCTTTAAAGTTTAGAGTTGTCGCCTGGATGAGTGCAAAATTAGGCATAATTATTTTCTCATAATGCATTTTTTAACATGATTTTTTTTTCCTCATTGTTTTAATTTCATGTGACACAATCATCAATGACAAAACACATGATAACAACAATAAATGATTTTATTAACGTTACGTGTTACTTCACATCCTCTAAGATTTTTTTTCTGCCATGCTTCTTAAAGTTGGTTATAATGATTAAATTTCCAGCGCTTGGATTTTCGGTCGCCGTGGTTTTGAAAGTTTTCCGCAAAGCATCCATCTTAACCAGTAAAGCCAATTTCCAGCCCCACATCATCTTCTTATTTTTAAGGTCGATTTGATTTATAATGCTTAAAATCTCGTCCAATATGTCGGTTTTAATTTTGAGAGCCTCAGATTTCTCCTCTATTGCCTTAAGATCTCTGACTACGTCTTCTATGACTTTCTTCGAGCTGTTTAAAGTCATATCAGTGACTTCGGTAATGTTACTACGAAGGATTGAAAGCAAAGCCGCTTCCGCGTCCCCGGCATCGGATTCCTTCTTAGTTTCCTCTTCCTTTGATACTTCAGCCGCGGTGTCAGCATCTGGCATGGGTTTGCCAACCGAGCACTAAGTAGGAGATCAGAAAGTCAGAAAGTACGAACAGGATCATCAGAAAAGGAAAGGAAAAGGAAGGGAAAATGTCATAGAAAATCAGAGAGAGCTTTTTGAGTTTCATAGAAGTTGAGAATTTTATTAAAGAATCACAGAAAAGGAGACATTAGAGGAATATTCTATTGAAGGATCACAGCGACTGAAACAAGAATGAACAGAAGATTCCCTGCAAGGATCAAAGAAGAAAGAGTTCCTTCGAAAAGTCTTCAGAGGAGAGAAATTCCACAGACAGAGTAAGATAGAAAATATATTTACTTACTTGCACCAGCAATAATGCTGTCAGGAGTAGAAAAATCAACTTGGAAGACATGCTGAGTTATGTTCACGAGCTATTTTCAGATGTTACTAAATTAAATCGCAGAGTTCTTCGGATTTTATACTTTCCAGCGTGTGAGATTCAGAATTTATAAATACTTTATGTTAATAATATTTATCATGGTTAGAATTGAAAATACAATAACAAAAATTAGCTACATATGTACATACAAAAGGGTCAAACCGAAAATCAGAACGTTATCTGTTTTGGTAGAATGTGTTTCTAAGGAGCAGAAGAATTTGAAATGAATTCGAATCAAAATGTTAAATATATAAACTCCTTTATACAAGAATTTTAAATAAATAGATTAAAATTATGAAACATGAAATAAATCTCATCGGATGCTTGATGATGCTTTTTATTCTGTATACATAAAGTCACTACATAACAGATAAGGGAGGGAAAAATGAACGCGGAAAGACGAGAGTGAAGTGAGTGGAAGGGTTTGACCGTGAGCTTTGAAACCGTATTACAAGATCAAAGTTTCCACCTAAAATCAGTAGCTGTTTACGCCAAAACGACGCTCGCCAGTGGACCTCACTTCGTCTGTTTAGTGTCATCCTTCCTTGAATAAACCTTAGCGTTTATATAACCAGGCGGAATCCATATATAGGGGGTGATAGGAAAAGTTTAAGAAGGAAAGAGATATCTGATAATCCTTAAATTGCGGATTTGAACTCATTTCTATTCGCTTGTATATAAACTCGCTTGTATAATCGTCTCGTGTAATTATCTAAAGTTTCGTCTAACTAAATAAATTATATAAATTTATAACTCGTTTTCCGTTTCCTCACAATTAACTTATTAATTAATAACGACAAATTTAAATCATACTTTAGGTTAAATATTTAAATTTATTTGGATCGGTTTTTATTCGCTTTCTCATTAATTTCGAATATGTTGCCAAAGAATCTAAGCTTTTTTTCATAATCGGCTTCTTCCTTGAAAATCTGGTGAAACCTTCAGCCAATATCTAGCAAATTACGCATTTCGTTCAGTAGTGCTAAATTGCAGCCCAGTTTTTTCTTATCTTTAAGATCAGTTTTATCCAATTTGTTGGTTTTGATTGTGGGCTCTCTTTTCTTTTCAGATTGCTCTCTTTTGGGACTACTTCCTCGACAAGTTCTTCCCGCTGGTCAAAGTCAATTCAGTGATTTCGGATTTCAGTGATTTGTGTCTGATAAATCCCCGGCTTTGTATTCTCTCTTAGTTTCTTCTTCCTTGTTTACCTCAGCCGCGGTGTCAACATCTGGCATGGGTTTGCCAACCCAAAACTAAGTTAGAGACCCGCAAATCAGAAAATGCCATGAGGAACACAAGGACGATAGGGGAAAGATAACAGAAGATCATCATTGAGAGTATCCTTTTGCAGGATTATAGAAAGGAAAGTTCTATGAAAGGATCACACCAAATAGACAGGATAACAGATATTTTGGACGTGGCACAGAAAATATTTGTATACTTGTATATTTGTATAAACTTTTACTTTTTTAAATATATGATCTATGTATATTTAACCATTTCCATGAATCAATCAAGAGAAAAGAAACCACAACAATAAAAACAAAAGTTATGCAAATAAATATTAACAACTCCGAATATTGAAGCTCAACTTAAGTTAAGTCTAAGTGTTACGACAAAAGTTTAGTTACTGATAATAAAGCCAGCTGAAGCAGCTGTTGCAGTTGCTACAACCAACACCATTAAACGCCATCTGTTCATCGATAATTTGATACGTTGACCTTTCACCACATAACGTGATATTGGCTGGTTGCCACATAAGCAATGCTCAACTGGAAGAAGGAAAAACAAGAACAACAACACGTCCGCACACTTGCTTAAAACGTAAACCGTAAAAACGTAAACTGTTTTTAAGATAAACGATATTCGAACGTTTTGCACGACTTTTGAACGACGTTTTCTTTTTTTAGTTATCTTTAAATAGAATATACCTTAAGTTTTTACATAATAACTTTGTAATTTTAGGCTTAAAAAATGCATTGAAATTAAACATCGCTGGGTTAAAGGCTTAAATAAAGGCTTTTCCAATAAGAGGTGTAATTTTGAATAGCTCGGTATTTCGGTAGCTGTCACTTTTGAAGCTTTTATTTTTTAACTTTGACAAGTAGAAACTACGCCATTACTAAATGGAACGATACACGCTGTAACAATGCATTGAAATTATTAAAATTCACTAAAAAATAGTGAACATTTTGCAGTCACAGTTCGCAAAACTAAAGCATTTTTGGGTCGTCGTGAAGCACCTTGTCGGACCGTAATACAGAAATTGGTGGAAAAATTCGAGCTGTTGGGACAAGTTAGTGATGTGAAGAATAAAACCCGTGCACGTCGCTCAAGAACAACTGAGAATATTGCTGCTGTAGCCCAAAGTGTTGAGGATAACCCAGGTTTGTCCATTCCTCGTCGTTCTTTGGAATGAGAGATGATTAATGATTTTTTATGGCCGGAGTTAGATGGTGATTGATGATCTGGACAACGTTTACTTTCAACAAGGCGGCGCTACGTGCCACACAAGCAACGAAACCATTGATCTTTAACGGGAAAAGTTTCCTGACCGTGTTATCTCTCGAAGAGGTGATCACAATTGGCCACCGAGGTCTTGTGATTTAACACCTTGCGACTTCATCCTTTGGGGCCACGTGAAAGATAAGGTCTACGCCAACAGTCCAGCGTCGATTCAAGACCTCAAAGATGGAATTCGTGAGGCTATCGAGGACATAGGGCAGCCACTTTGCGATTTGGTTATGGAAAATTTCCTGAAAAGGATATGGTCCTGTAAGCGTGGTCGTGGTGTCCATTTGGCTGATGTTGTTTTTCATTCTTAACGGCATACCTTGCTCTTTAGTAGGAAATAAACATGCGATAATTTATCTCAAAAAATGGCATTTTTCTTTGAATATCAAAATTACACCTCTTATTGGAAAACCCTTTATATAGAATATAGGATATACTATATAGTTGTCTAAACTTAACTCACTGTAATACTTCAGACAACTCTAAACTATTTCACTCTATTATATTCTACTCTCGAATACCTTGGAATACTTGAGACTCTCTTCTAGACTCCTTAAGCCACGCTAGACTAATCTGTATTACTGTTTTTTTTTTCACTTCTTGAGACCCTTCTAGACTCTTCTGGTCACCTCTTGACTCATCTAGACTCGAATTACTCTATTGAGTAACACATTGATTGAGACATATATAGGCTCTGAACTCCTCTAGACTTCTTTAAGTTACTCTAGATACTTCTAGTCTCTTCTAAAAGCATCTAGTCTCCTTTGGTTGCTTTAGACTGCTAGATACTTGTAGCAATTCCTTTAGAATATGTACTCCGCTAGATTCTAGATTTCTCTAGAGGTCTCTATACTCTACACCATCTCTATACTTAAGACTGCTCTAAACTATTCCAAGCAACTCTGAACTGTTTCAATCAAGTCTACTCTATACTCTACATTCAGTACTATAAGCTAATGAGTGTACCTCCTTCATTCTTTCTATCTGTTTTTACATTCATTCATTCAAGAAATAAGTTATGTTCGAAATTTGCATACATTTTCATGAGTTCGAGTCTCGACCACACTCAACAGTATAAAGTAATGTTATGTGAGACAAGGGCTAAGGTAGGTCATATCTACCTATTGGCATAACTTGTAGATTGCTTCAGTTAGCTGGTGGAGTTGTTACAAGTATTCGGTAGGTTGGTCACTTTGCTGGTACGTTTGAGTAGTTAGAACTGTGTTTCTGAAACTGAGTGTTCGTAATCAGACGTTAAAACTTTTTATGATATTTTAGGAATAAACTAGTTCTTGTTTGAGTCACAAAGCTGAAACATGTTATTTGCATTTATAATGTGTCGACAACTTCGACACTCATTTTCAAAGAATTAGCAAACGATTCCCTTTAATTATACTAGTTAACAACAAGTTTCTAAGTACAAGTGTTTAGGGTATGTGAACTTCGGCCAGCCTGAAGTTAACACTCTTTCTGGGTTTTTCTTAATTCCACATATTTAACAAGATCTTTTTTTGCTTTTTTCTGGTTTTTTTCGTTGATTTCTCTTAAAGTTTTATTTCGTATGTTGGACAGTAATCGTTCCAGCATGCGTGTTAAATTAAAGTTGTCAGAAAATTATTACAATTATAAGAAAAAGAGGAAATAAAATAAAACTGTAAGAAAAGACAAGGGGCGATGTACGATGAAAGACAAGAACCAGGGAAAGGAATTATATATGCAGATATCGCCCTAATACCTTTGTAACAATCTCAAAGTTTGTATCCTTATAATAACAGACGTTTATATAGCACTTGGGTGAGTTCCGTACTAAAAAAACATTTCTGTATTTCAGGGTTAAAGGGTTATAAAGCATCTATTTTAATAGATTCTCACATTTCTCACAACATCTCAAATCCAATTTTTATGCACTAAGAAAAAGTTATAAAAAAAAAATCATTATTATATTATGGAAAATAACTAAAATAAAAAACGCAGGTAATAACAAAATGTTTAAGAAAAAGAAAACCAGATTTAAATTATGTTAATGTGGGCGTACCACGCCCTTTCTTTGATGATATTTTTATAGTACGTATACTGAATGGTTTCAGTTTGTGTTCGTTGCAGGAACATAGAAATTTTGTGGGAAAAAAATCTTTTACAGTGCATATACTAGTAGTGGAATATCAGGCTGACGAACCCATGTTTACCATATGATTAAATGCACAGATGATTACTTTTGGATTTGTAGCTCACTCCAGTATATTAAACATCTTTTAAGAGTCTACTATATTATATAAAAGTTAATTCGTATATTCATAAGTCTAGTCTACACTCATAACATATTTTTCAAATATTTCGAATAGGAAATATAATATAAATGTCGGCGTATTACTCCCATTACTATTTGTCGACCTTGTCGACGCTTTAGCAAACAACACTATAAATTGAAGAATACGTGTTATTTCTCCTAAATTTCTGTATTGAATATCTCCATTGATTTTATCTTAATCGTGCTTCCACAAACCTACAAACCTGAGGTTGATTTAGATGGACGAACACGTATCTAAATAAACTCAGACGGAGGCGTTGATTAATGATTATATTATTTTTGTATACCTGCCACGCTTCCTAATCTGTATTACAAACGGAAAGGCAAACTAAATATACGGATGTAGGATATAACCAGTAAGAAAGCTATATTCGGCCTGGCCGAATCTTAGATAGCCTACACCTAAAAGTTTTTAGGAATTTTTAGGAATTTTAGGAATTAAGGTATTATACCAATGCATTTTTTTATAAATTGATTCTATATTTATGTCTTATATTCGTTTTATTTGCTCGTTTATAAATCCGAACAACGAATATTTATACAAAATTTCATATTAATTGATAACATATAAAATTACAGACTTATATAAAGATTTATGTAGGACGATTGTGCCATATTACCCTTCCGCCAATGTAACCTAAAAGTATGCGTGCCACTTCCACTTTCTGCAACGTAAAATATAATAATGTCGCTCGATATTGAAATTTTATTGTCATATCTTAAAAACTAGAAGTAATATGTGGTTATAAGGAAAGCTATCTTATAATCACATTTAATGACAGACGGGTACAAATAGTAGGCGTGGTCGTTACTCGTTTTCAAAACAAAATAATTGGCTTAGTAGTTTTATTATTGTGCTCAAATTTAAGCTTTATGTTCGTGGTAATAAATTCGTTTTCATGAGCTATGCTGTATAAGCAGTGTAAAAGTGGGCGGACCGCGCCCACTTTTGCTGTAATAATGCTTTATTAGAAAAGATGTTGTTATGTAAAGTTTGATTCAGGAAGATTACATATTTAACAATATAACCATTTAACACTAGGACTACCGAGGTTTGTTTCCTCCTAGTACTACCGCAGGTGTCATTATGACACCACTCATATTTTCGTGTCCGTACTTTCTTTGGCTCCAATATCGACCAAACCATCAGTTATAAAAATAAAGGGATTACAAAACTTATTATTTTAAAAATCGAAATTTATATTTATTTGCATTTTGCACATAACAATATTTTTTTAGCAGTGCAACACCCACATATCCTTTTTCTGCATTTCTTACATTTTCTCGTTCCCTGTTGTATTTGCAATTTATCTATGCTTGACATTGGTGAGCCCTAGCGCTATTATCATCATCATCATCTTCTTGTCGGTCTTCATCAAACAGAATGGGTTTGGTTGGGTGCTGAATAGCGTAATGTGCCGATAATTCTTCACAAAGTTTTTGAATTTTGTTCCGTCTGGAGAACTTTCTGCATATTAGAACTTTGCGTTAGCCGTGATTGACGTTTCTTTTTTGGCAACGAAACACTATCATCCTTTTGCGTATGGAGCCAAGGATCTTTGCGAAAAAAATGATTTGAATAATATTCGGTTCGTAAATTATATCTGTACTCACTTCGAAGTTCAACATCGCAATCGGGAAAGCTGTCTAATGCAGAGGATCATTAATTTTTCAGATTAATCAGATTAATTTTTATTGTAGTCTTTATCTGAAGCGTATTCTTCTTCATCTGAAGATGATTCAAAGTTCTCCGCTTCAACATCTGAAATATCACTTTGAATATCACGTAGAACATCTACTATTTCCTTTGTACCTTTTTTGTACATTTATATAGCCAGAAATTACGAGAGCAAAACGATACTATTACGCAGACGCGTTGAACTATACGACGGTTGCAATAAACCAATACACAAAACAATTCAAGCCGAAAGTCGAAAAAGTTCATCACAAATAAACGGTGAACAAACTTGTGCATGTACAATCTCTTCATGAGTTTAAGTAAGAATAATCAAAGATTAAGTTAAATTAACGAATTGAGAGGTACAAGTTCATAAAAGTGTTAGATATATGCATTCGTGAAAACTTGAGGTATCATAACAAAAAAAAGCTCAATTTGAATAAATGACACCATTTCACAACTTGAAAAGTGTCAAAATGACATCCTCGGTAGTCCTAGTGTTAAGACCCTCTTTTGCCTGTATAACCAAAAAGTGGTCGGATCACGCCCATTTTTGGCATATAAACGGATGAAGTTACTCTCTAACCAGAATTTTGCTGCCATAACTGAAAAACGAACGCTGATATCATATTTTTACAAAAGATAGGCGTGGTGGTGGACGATTTTGCCCATTTTCAATACCAACCTGCACACCCTAAGAAAGAATATTTCTGTAAAATTTCATCACGATATCTTCACCGGTTCTCCTGTGATCGTGATTTCAACAGACAGACAGACAGGCAGACAGACGAAGGGACATGGGTAAATCGACTCAGGAGGTCACGCTGATCAAGAATATATATACTTTTCTATGCCTATCGTCACTATTTCTATGCGTTACACATTTCGTAACAAAGTGAACATACCCTTAAACTTAAGGTGTAGGGTATAAAAATCGGTAAGTGTAATAAAAAAGTTTTTAATATAAACAAACCTATTAAGAGGTTATAGGTATGTTTTTTTATAGATGCTTATATCTTTATTGGAATAAATATAACTATTGTATAATAATCATTCATGTATTAATTACAATTGACCAATTAAATCGTAATCTACATTAATTACATTTATTGTTTTCGGTTTTTACGTAGTCCATAGATCTCTAATAATAAATTAAACTTTTTGTTCACATCGGTTTCCTTCTTGAAATTAATGAACCACTCAGCGAAATCTTCAAAATGGTTCTGGTTTTCAGGGCACAATGAATCCAAGAATTTATCACCAGCTACGTAAAATCTTTCGCTGAATTTTAAAACTTTGCCTTCAAATTCATCCTCGAAGCGGGTAATTGTGGCTGCGATAACTGAATCTTCATCGTTTGGCTGTTCGTTCTCGGTGATATTAAACATATCTAAGAAATGTCCCATCTCTCCCCATAACCCAAATCTAGCATCCACCGTGTTCTTATCTTTGAGATCAATTTTAGCCAACTTGTTGCGATAGTCGGTAAATGTGTCGATTTTATTTTTGAGATCCTCAGAGATTTCTTCCCAGTCATCTACTTGGGAGACTAGATCATCACCGAAATCCTTCACGCTGACCAACGGTATATCAATGAGTTCACTGAATTCATCAATAAAGAATGATTTTATAATGTCTACACTTGTTTCATTACATTCTTTCTTAGTTTCTTCTTCCTTGGATACTTCAACCGAGGTGTCTCCATCCGGCATGGGTTTGCTAACGGAGCACTAACAGGAACGGAAAGAAGGGAAAAGATTAGAGATCAGGGAGGGAAAAAGAGTAAAAGAAAAGGTAGTTTTAGAAGATCTTCTATAAAAGAATCGCAGCTAATGGATAGAAAATAGCGTAGATATGAGGTTGCAAAGGGAAAGTTTTACAGAGAGCCGAAATAGTATAGAAGATATATTGACTTACTTGCACCAGCAATAATGCTGTCAGGAGTAGAAAAGTTAACTTGGAAGACATGCTGAGTTATGTTCACGAGTTATTTTCAGATGTTTCTAAATTAAATCCCAGATTGCTTCGGATTTTATACTTTCCAGCGTGTGAGATTCAGAATTTATAAATACTTTATGTTAATAAGGTTTATCATGGTTAGAATTGAATATACAATAACAAAAATTAGCTACATATGTACATATAAAAGGGTCAAACCGAAAATCAGAACGTTATCTGTTTTGGTAGAATGTGTTTCTAAGGAGCAGAAGAATTTGAAATGTATTCGAATCAAAATGTTAAATATATAAACTCTTTTATACGAGAATTTTAAATAAAAAGATTAAAATTATAAAACATTAAATAAATCTCATCGGATGCTTGACGATGCTTTTTATTCTTTATACATAAAGTGATTACATAACAGATAAGGGAGGGAGGGAAAATGAACGAGGACAGACGAGAGTAAAGTGAGAGGAACCTTGAGACCTTGAGCTTTGAAAACGTATAACAAGATCAAAGTTTCCACCTAAAATCAGTAGCTGTTTACGCTAAAACGCCGCTCGCCAGCGGACCTCTGTTGGTCTGTTTAATCTCATCCTTCCTTGAATAAACCTTAGTGTTCATACATATAACTATGCAGGATCCATATATAGAGAGTGATAGGAAGAGTTTAAGAAGGAAAGAGATATCTGATAATCCTTAAATTGCTGATTTGAACTCATTTCAATTGCTTGTATATAAATTCGCTTGTATAATCGTCTCATCTAATTATCTAAAGTTTCTGATTTCCTCACAATTAACTATATCGATTAATTAATTAACTATCGATTATCGCAGGAAAACGGTAGCACTGACTACCTCGTGAAAACTACTGACTTCGAGAAAGAGACGGTTTCCCACATGCTATGTGAATGCCCGGCACTTATGCGTACCAGACTTACGACTTGGGGCAAGATTACCTTCAATGGACTGGAGGAAGTCGCCAAATTTCATCCCAGGCAACTGCTCAGGTTCCTCAACCTGACGGGCTGGGTATAAAACTAACACCACTTCCACTTAACGGACATCTCCTCCCCCTTTTCTAAACTAATTATCGCCTTTTCAGGTCTCACGTTTCTTAGGTGGTTTCAAAACGACGCTCCTCAGTCTTACTTGTTGCCCGACATCAAGTTCGATGCGGGCGCCACCCCGCAATTTTGGTGATAACATTTTATAGTTGAAATTCTTTTGTTAACTTTGTAAAAAAAACGTACTCAATTGAATGTATGATTATAAATATGGATAGAATGTGCCTATATCTTATTAAAATTACCATTAACTCATTTTTTAAAAAACTGGACTTATTCCACTTTCAAAAATAACAGTTCATATCACACTAAAGAAGCAAAATAAGAGCAAGGAAAACTATAAATAAACGAATGAAGAAATGCAAAAATAACAACAACGATGGTTGAATCAAAAATCTTAATTATTTTAATTTTGTAGTCTTTTGAAAGAAGTTGACAGTATAAAGTAATGCTATGTGAGACAAGGGCTAAGGTAGGTCATATCTACCTATTGGCATAACTTGTAGATTGCTTCAGTTAGCTGGTGGAGTTGTTACAAGTATTCGGTAGGTTGGTCACTTTGCTGGTACGTTTGAGTAGTTAGAACTGTGTTTCTGAAACTGAGTGTTCGTAATGAGACGTTAAAACTTTTTATATGTTAACACATGGATATGAGTCACAAAGCTCACAACATGTTATTTGCATTTATAATTTGACGATAACTTTGGCATTCATTTGCAAAAATTAGCAAACGAAGATAGCTTTACATTTTTAGGTGTATCTCTAGTTTTAAGCAACTGATGGTGGCAAATGAATAATCATATAAAAGAGAACTAAAGATTTAACAATTACATATTTTATATAATACTAGTATATAAGCCTGACTTCGCCAGGAAGTTATTATTTTTTATTTATTTCGTAAAAAAAATTGCGAAGTCTTTTGGACTTTCTCACCTTACAATTTTTTAGTTTATTTATTTTGGAGCATCAAAAGTAAAAAATTAATCGCAATTAATATCGATTGTTTGAATATGATTCAAATATTGCTTGAGAATATTTCTTTAAAAGCAACATTTCTCAGCTAATTTTCACAGTCTGCGTGTGTTCTACAATGATCAGGGTGTTTTCCAGGTAGGTCTTCTGCGGCTCAAGTAGGCACCCAAAAACACAGATTAAAGCAAACAATTCTCTGGCTTCCAGCCAGTTTGGCTTCCCAAACAGAATCGTCTTCTAAGATACCCAACTCCTTGCATGTCTCTTGGAATGTTTTGAATGTGACCTCGTGCACAGTTCTCAAAACTGATATCTCCTGTCACATGTAATAGAAGTAGCCTTAGATGATATCGCCCACCTTCCGATATACTAATGTTCATTTTGGGTAAGCAAGATAAGCATTTTGTTCGGTGTTGGGTAAGCAACTATACCCAACACCGCCACAAATAGTCACAAACAAAACAAATTCAATGAAATTAAATTATTATGAAAAATTATTAAATTTTTAAATTATTAAATTTTTAAATTATTAAATTTTAAAATTACAAAATTTTTCATAATAAAATCTGACAAATTAATCACCACAATCTAGGAAAAAAAATACAAATTTCTTCCCAATCGGATTTTTTGCAAAAAAATGGCGAAGCCGTTTGGATTTTTGAAATTTGTGATTTTTTTCACCAACATTAGATGCCCAGGAACATCTGTGAAAAATTTCAGGTTTCTAAGTGATGTGCAAGTCCAAAAAAAAGTCCCGGACATATTTTAACAGAAAATATGCTAACAGAAACGCATAGGGATTTTATATATATAGATATAATTTTTCTATCAGAGTTGTAATTTATACGCAGTCAATGGAAATATGTGAAAAAGTCGCCATTTTTGGGAAAAAGTAGGATCGAAAATTTACAAAATAATCTCGGAAAAGTAGAAATCATTAAAGTGTGGCAATTTCTGTAAATTTTAGGTATAGTTATCACTTTAGCGAAGTCATAAGATCAAAATGCCATTTATTTCAGTGTCAATATATTGTACATAAGAAAATAGAGATTCTCAGGTTTCTTTGTTGTAACTATGTTATATACTATGTAGTGTTATTATGTTGAAATGATAAGCTTCAGAAAGCTACATGTAGACATTTGCGCCTAATATTTTACCTAAACTGATTAGATTGCGTTACTGAACTTCGGAGCAAACTTATTAAAGTTCGTGTTATTGGTGAATGTTAGTTGTGAAAATGATGCCGTTGGGCTCTAGTAGAGGCGGCGGTACGCCTCTTCTGCACGCTGCTGCTATGATATCCTTTAGATAGACCAATGTGACTACCCTCGTATAGTACAAAAAGTTTTAGCATGTCAAAAACAGCGCTTTTCTCACATTAAAGCAGTATGTCAAGTCACAAAAATGAGTGGCCAAGAGAAGGTAAAAAATATTTAGATAACCTTAAATGTAGAGTACAAAATTTCACTGATTATTACTCTTCATCAGATGTCATTAGAGTTGCGTAACGGTGGACAGTCGAGGGTGTGTGAGTTGTCGGTGTTGTTGTCAGTGTTGCCAAGTTTTACAGTCGTCAACAAAACAGAACCAGGTTGTCATGAAAACATATTTTGTCTCTCATTTGATTTCGTTTTCTTCCTCTTCCTTTAAAAGGTGTTGTCGCCTGGATGAGTGAAAAATTACCCATAATTATTTTCTCATAACGCATTTTTATCATAATTTTTTGTTCCTCATTATTTTAATTTCATGTGACAAAAAACATGATTACACGAAAACAGCAATAAAAACAAAAAATACAAGTAACAATAACAACACTAATGTGACATTTCAAGCCACTTCTAATGTAATATTTCGTCGAAGAGCATCTTCGACTCTAAAAGTGACTTGCGCTGTGTTCTTCAGAGGCGTAGTCGACTTGTGTTAGCCGATGAAGGGGAGCGAAAGCAACGACTTCTGATAATTTTTCTATCTTTCTTTAAATGGCAATAATTTTTACATAACTTGAGTTAAACGAGTTACTTGAATTACGTTACGTTGCCATAATCAGTCAATGCAAATGACATATCAATTATTATTAATTGTTTGTTTTTCTAGTCAGTTTTTGCAGAAATAAACTCGCTGCAAAAAACATGACCGGATGTCAACGAATTCGCCGTAACTTCTACGTTATTAAAAAACCGTATGTCGTTTTTTGCTGAAGTCGTATTTTGGGCTTCTTTTTTGTGTGTTTTTTGGTGTTGGCAACATGTTGTTATTCTTCCTGTTTTTGTAAGTCATTGTATCCTTTTTTAAATAACATCAGCTACTTAAAAGCTATAAAATCGAAATGAATAGAAATACAATAAAAGAAACAAAAATAACAAGACGAAAGCTAATAAAAACTCGCCAAAGAAATTTTTGTAACCACCTCAAAAGTAACAAAAATAAACAACAACAATAATCAGAACAACAATAATTTCGGCATAAATGCAGAATAGCTGCCAAGCTCAGATTTTTTTTTCCTTTTTTTTACCGTTAGTTGGGACCATCAGGAACGGAACTGTATGGTTTTTGTCAGGGGCTGGTCAGCCATCTTGGATTTATGACCGTTTGAAGGTCAAATAAATGTACTAATAAAAGGCACTTATCTCGTAAACTAAGTGAGGTAGCGGATCAAGCAAAGTACTGTTGGTATTTTTTTTTTTCACAAAAAATTTTTAATTTCAAATGTTTTTCACTAGAGCGGCACAGGCAAAATTGTTATTGCAATTTTGAAAAGTAAAGCTAAAGTAATGAAATACAATAGTAAGTATAATATATTATATACCATTTTAAAGGTAAAAGAACAGGCTTTCCACAACTGTAATTTGTTTTATACCTTAATGAGTCCGTTTGGCAGAAAAAAATTATTGTTTCAAGGTCAACTTGTCACATTTTTCTAAAAATCAATATAACTCCTTAACCGCCATGTTATGGACAAACATGTATATTATATAAAATAAAGGTATTCAAAATACCTTTCCAACAGTACTTTGCTTGTTCCGCTAGCTCACTTAGTTTATGAGATAAGTGCCTTTTATTAGTACATTTATTTGACCTTCAAACGGTCATAAATCCAAGATGGCTGGCAGCCCCCGAAAAAACATGGCCACTTCCGTTTATAACGGTCTCAAATAACGGTAAAAAAAAAGGAAAAAAAAATCTGAGCTTGGCAGCTGTTCTGCATTTGTTCCATAATTTCATTTAAGCTGTAATAAGTTCGGGTCTCGCCGGCGCACAGTGGGCGGGTTTTTTAACTTAGCGGCCAAAAGTCATTTTTTTCAATGTCACCGATTTCAAAATGGGTTAGGTCATATGAAAGTAGAAACCTGAGAACCTAGGAAGCCAAAAAATTACAGCTTTATCTTGATTATTTCATTAGTAACTATGCAATAAAAAACAGCACTTTTTATTTTCAACTAAAATAAACACATTTTTTCAACTTTTCCCAGATTTAGATATCCATATCTCTGTCAATATTTCAGATATTAAGTTCCGGTTTTTTTTATTAAATTCTTGGATATATTCATTGTCAAATGTTGTTACAATTGAGTAAAACTGTGGTATAGTTATTACGTAACAAGAATTCTAGAAATGCTCCAAATTTGGTTAAATTTCGGCGTATTTTGGAGCAGGACTTTTGCGCTCCAAAATGCTCCAAAACGAATTTTACACCATTGTAAAGCTGAAAGTTTTCTCTAAAAGCCCATACCCATTTTTTTTGGCATCGGTTTGCCCCACCGGGCGCTAGAGCCCATTATATGAGTCAAAGTCACACACTGCAAACGTTTTTAACATGTTTTCCGTTATTTTTCCTTTGTTAGTGTTTCAAAATATATATACATTTCAAAGTATGGAAAGGTACTGGGATAGTTTGTAGTAATTACTTCTTTTTTTAATTATCAGGTAATTAGCTCTTACTGCATATATACTGTAAATGTGAACAGATTATTTCTTTCATTGTGATGTGATAAAAGATGTGATAACCGAAGAAATTAATAAAATTAGAAGGAAAATTGATGATCTTCAGTCGAGGCTATTTGAGTATCATGGCCATATTACTCTAATAATTGACCAGCCAAAACAAGGAGATGGAAATACGAATGATGGAAACACCACTAGAAGATTTTTCTCAGATCCTGAGACGGCAGCTTTCATTACAGGAGTGGACGTTGAATTAATTAAGCAATTCAAAATAATAATAAAAGTTATAGCTTGCAGCAGGGTGATTGATGCCAAAAAATTTGTATGCAAAGAAAACCGCAGAAATTTACAACGAAAAATATCCCTGGAAGAATATGCCATCAACAATTCATAAAATTCTTTATCATGGCGAGCAAATTATTGAAAATAGTATACTTCCACTTGGCGATCTTTCTGAAGAAGCACAAGAAAAAAGAAACAAGGATTACAGATTTTTCCGTGAACACAACAGAAGGAAAATTTCAAGATATTGTACCAATGAGGATCTGCTTGCAGTTTTGCTGTGCACATCGCATCCATATATTTCAAATATCCTCCAAAAATGGAAATCTAGCTCAATCAAGTTGGATAGTAATGCACAAAATTTACTACTAGACGAGCGGAATTCTATCAACTAATGTTTTGAAAAAATTGTTTAATTTGCATTAGTTCCTTATTTATTACCTTATTTTTATTAATTTATTTTATTAATATGTTCGTTAATGATAATAAAAAGTCTTTAAACATTAAATAAAAAGAAATGTATTATTTTTATAATCTCTTTTTTGAGGCTTTTAAGAAAATTTTAGTAGGTACCCTGAATAAAACTCTCATATCTCTGGTTTTCAATGATCGATTTTTATGATTATAGCCTCACATTAAAGCTTAAGATTAGAGGAATCCAACAAAAAAAACCGGAATAAAATATTCCAAGAGAGTCAAAAGATATGGATTTTTGACCGCTAAGTTGAAAAACCGGCCACTGTGCGGCGTCTCTGGAGTTTTTTTATTATTATTGTTGTTACTACGATCGTTGCTGTTGTTGTTGTTGTTTCGTTACTCTCTGTTGTGATTTATAACTTTAATGATCGTATAACAATTAAACAAGAAACAAGAAAAAAACGAAAGACTATAAGAAGCTTTAGTTTGTGTTCATTAAACAAAAAAAAATATATCAAAAACAAACAAACAACTAAAAGGGGGGTAACAAAAAAGTGAGCACGAAAATAAAAGAAACGGGTACCAGAAAAATGTACGAATACAAAGAAAAGGGTACCAGAAATTGTACAAAAGCTTGCTTTAAAAATTGGGCTTCAAGCTGTCTTTTTTTAGTGGTTAGCAATAGATTGATATAATGACAGTAATACTGAGCTCAATTATCAATAAAGTTGCAGAAACGAGGTCATCAGTGGAGAACAAAAATAAAAGAAAGAAAAGAAGAAGTCGAAAAGACGAAGAACACGACAATAAGAATTAGAAATCAAACAGCTGCAGAGATAATTATTGAGGAAGTTATTGATATAAATGATGATTTATAATATTTCTTCCTTTAGAGAAAAATATAAAAAAGCGTGAGATATTTTATATTTTATACAAATATTTGAAGATGAGCATGTTTTTAAGCTTATTTATATATGTATATAACCTTATTTTATTTATAACATTAGAGAAGAGGTATTTCACAAGAGGATTGATCACAATCTTTCGAAACTTTTCCCCGAATCCTCGAATATTTAATGAACTCATAAATTTCCAAAATGGTTTTCTTTTTTATGTTTTTTCTAATTTTATTTGAATTAGGATTTAAGGAATGTAATTTAATTATTCATCAAATCACCAAATTACCTCGATTACCAGATATCCAACTCAGGAACTCATGCGAGATACATGAAAATAAATCTCAAGTCAAATCGCAAAAAGGGCAAAAAAAAATAAAATGTTGCGTGGCACTGGCTTACATTTATTTCTGCTGTATTCGCACAAGCAGGTTAAAGTGGAGACATATACATATGTACATATATTTCCCAAGTGATTAGTTCAAGTAAATGATTTTTAATTTATTGTATATGAGATTTTTAAAATTTTGTTTTTATTGAATGTTTTCAAAATGTCATTTAAAAAGTCTCCAGTTTCTCGAATATCAAACGATTTTTGGAAGTTAGAATAATAGAAGTCTATGATAGTGTATTTGTATGTATTTATTGAACAATATACATACAATATATATAAGGAAAAGATAAGCATGATAATTTTATACTTTTATCTTTATTTGCCAACTTTGTTCATTTACTTTAAACGTCTATTTTAGTTAACTATACCGTTAATAATTTATCATGTAATGTACTAAACCAACATTAATTAAAATCGGCAAATTCTAGTCCTTGTTAAATTATTTACATTTAATTTTCTTGGTTCTTCATTTCTATTCGCTTTTCTCATTCAACTCGAAAAACTCGTGAAACATCATAATCTTTTTCTCAAAATTGGTTTCCTCCTTCAAAAGCTTGAACCACTCAGCGAACTTTTCGAATTCGATCTGTTCTTCAGGGGTCAACGAATTCCAGTATTTATCCGAAGGTACGTAAAATCTTTCGGCGAATTCAAAAAACTTGACCTTTACACCGTCTAAGATTTTTTTAATGCCATGCTTCTTCAAGAAGGCTTCAATGATTATATATTCAGCGCTTGGATTTTCGGTCGCCGTGGTATTGAAATCCTCCAGCAAAGCACCTATCTCATCCAGTAAAATCAATTTCCAGTCCATATTCTTCTTATTTTTAAGGTCAATTTTTTTTAAATTGCTTAAAATCTCGCCCAACATATCGGTTTTAATTTTGAGAGCCTCAGATTTCTCCTCCATTGCATTAAGATCCGCGACTACGTCTTGCATAAGTTTCTTCGAGATATTTAAATTCTTATCAGCGATTTCGGTATATTCACCGAGACGGAATAAAAACAAAGCCACTTCTTTGCTTTTTTCTTCGCTCGTTGACTCTGATAAGTCCCCGGCATCGCATTCTTTCTTAGTTTCCACTTCCTTCGATACTTCAGCCGCGATGTCGGCATCTGGCTTGGGTTTGCCAACTGAGCACTAAGTAGGAGACCAGAAAGTCAGAAAGTACGAACAGGATCATTAGAAAAGCAGGGAAAATGTCAAAAAGGGAAAAAATAGAAAATCAGGGAGAGCTTTTTGAAATTCATAGAAGTGTTCATATTAATAATGAATCACAGAAAACGGAAAAAAAACAAATTTTTTTTAACTAAACGAATTTTCGTGAAAGGATTATAATATAGATGAGTTATATGAAGTTATATCAAAGGATTAAAGATGGAATCCTCAGCCAAAATAGAGTATATTTACTTACTTGAACCAGCAATAATGCTGTCAGGAGCAGAAAAATTAACTTGGAAGACATGCTGAGTTATGTTCACGAGCTATTTTCAGATGTTACTAAATTAAATCCCAGAGTTCTTCGGATTTTATACTTTCAAGCGTGTGAGAATCAGAATTTATAAATACGTTATATTAATAAGATTTATCATGATTAGATTTAAAAATACAATAACAACCAGTAAGAGTGCTATATTCGGCCAGGCCGAATATAAGGAAAGGAATCTAAGGAAAGCTACCTTATAAGAAATTTTTGGGGCTGCAAGTTAATTAACCGTCTAACCGTTAACGGTCTCCATGAGTCCTTGCTAAGCCAATGTATAAATAGTAGGCGTGGTCATTACCTGTTTTCAAAACAGAATAACTAGATTAGTAGTTATTGTGTTCAAATTTAAACTTTATTTCCGTGGTAATAAACTTGTTTTCATACTGCTATACTGTATAAGTAGTGTAAAAGTGGGCGGACCGCACCCAGTTTTGATGTAATAATGTTTTATTGGAAAATAAGTTTTTATGTAAAGTTTTATTCAGGAAGTTTATATATTTAACAATATAACAATTTAAGGCCCTCTTTTGAATGTGTAACCTAAAAGTGGGCGGATGATGCCCATATTCGGCATATTAACGGACAATGCTACTCTATATCCAGGAATAAAAAATAGGCATGGCCGATTTCACCCATTTTCAATAACAACCTGCATACCATAAGAATGAATATTTCTGCAAATTTCATTATGACATCTTCATCGGTTCTCCTATGATCGTGATTTCAACAGACAGACAGATAGACAGACAGATTGGCAGACGGACAGACAGACGGACGGACATCGCTAAATATATATACTTTTCTATACCTATCGTCTCTATTTCTATGCGTTACACATTTAGTGACAAAGTGAATATGCTCTTAACCTTAAGGTGTAGGGTATACAAATTAGCTACATATGTATGTACATATAAAAGGCTCAAACCGAATATCAGAACGTTATCTGTTTTGGTAGAATGTGTTTGTAAGAAGCAGAAGAATTTTAAATGTATTCAAATCAAAATGTTAAATATATAAACTCTTTTATACAAGAATTTTAAATAAAAAGATTAAAATTATAAAACATTAAATAAATCTCATCGGATGCTTGACGATGCTTTTTATTCTGTATACATAAAGTGATTACATAACAGATAAGGGAGGGAGGGAAAATGAACGAGGAAAGACAAGAGTGAAGTGAGTGGAAGGGTTACACCTTGAGCTTTGAAAACGTATAACAAGATCAAACTTTCCACCTAAAATCAGTAGCTGTTTACACTAAAACGACGCTCGCCAGCGGACAGCTCTTGGTTTCTTTAACATCATCCTTCCTTGAATAAACCTTAGTACTTATATAACTTCGGCAGGATCCATAAATAGAGGGTGATAGGAAAAGTTTAAGAAAGAAAGAGATATCTGATTATCCTAAAATTGTGATTTGAATTCATTTCTATTCGCTTGTATATAAACTCGCTTGTATAATCGTTTCATCTAATTATCTAAAGTTTCGTTTAACTAAATAAATTATATTTTTTTTTTCCTCACAATTGATAGGAAAGAGTCGAGTACAATATATTGGAAATCTCAAATAAATGATTTTTAACTTATTAATTACACTTTTTTACGAAAAATTTAAATCACACTTTATATTTAAATTTATTTGGATCGGTTTTTATTCGCTTTTTCATTAATTTCGGCGATGTTGCCAAACAATCGAAGCTTTTTTCCAAGACCGGCTTCTTTCTTGAAAACACGGTGAAACCCTCAGCGAATATCTAGCAAATTACGCATTTCGTTCAGTAGTGCTAAATTGCAGCCCAGTTTTTTTAATCTTTAAGATTAGCTTTAACCAATTTGTTGACGAACTTTTTCAATTTTTTGCTTTTGATTGTGAGGGCTAACTTTCCCTTTGAGATTGCTCTCTTTTGGCATTCGCATTAGATTACTTCCTCGACAAGTTCTTCCCGCTGGTCAAAGTCAATTCAGTGATTTCGGTGAATTCACCAAAGAGGATTGACGCTTCTTCGCTTTCTACTTCGCTCGTTGTGTCTGATGAATCCCCGGATTTGCATTCTCTCTTAGTTTCTTCTTCCTTGTTTACCTCAGTCGCGGTGTCAACATCTGGCATGGGTTTGTCAACCCGAAACGAATAGCCTGTTTCCATAAAAATATAAATCTGGATTTTTGCTTTCGATAATCGTATTACTAGTCGAGCGTTTACATAAAAGTTTCAGATTTATTTTGGCAATCGCAACAGGTGTTTTCCCAACAGCTGTTCTCTCAAGTTTCTCCAATCGGGAATATTTTTAAGATGGGAATCAAAATGCAAAAATTTAATAATTTTTTTTAATTTATATAATATAATTATAATAATTTATTTTTAATTGCGTGCAATTATACCTAGCTCTAATAGATAAATTTATGGGATTACAAAAGTGTGAAAAAGAAGAAGTTTAGTTTTTAAAAAAGACACATTTTTCTATATGTATGTAAGTATGCCAGCAATTCTGCGGCCATATATACGATGTGGCTATATTTTCTCATGCCTCTGAGCCCATCTATATTTTCAGCCCACTGATCTATGATCATGCTCTCGGCGTAGGCATTCAATGGCTTCCGCTTAGATTTTTCCATCTAAGAAATTGATTTCTTATTAATTGGAAATTCAGAAATTAATTCTTACCTTCGTTTTGTTCAACTTCAACAAACTTGACAGCTTATTACTTTGATATATTTATCTCATTCTACTTCATTGGTTGTAGAAAGAGACAAGGCTAGTAGTCGGTAGTTTCGATTTTCGAACCAGAGATGAATTCTCTGAAATCTACTTTGCTATGGCGATAGGGCAAAGCTAACAGAAGATCACCATTGATAGGATAATTTTGGAGGATTATAATATAGAAAAGGAAAAGGATCCTTTTGATCCTATGAAAGGATCACACCGAATTGACAGGTTAATAGATATTTTGGACGTGGCACAAAAAATATTTATATATAAAAACGTTTAATTTCTTAAACATACGATCTATTATTTAACCAGTACTATTAATAGTAAAATAAAGTTTATTGCTTCTTGTTTTTTAATGGATAAACCATTTATTATAAATTTTTAATTTTTTCTAAAGCTTTATAAATTAAACTTTTGTATAACTGTAAGAATTTTTATATTTCGATTTGTTTGTTTGTTACTCACCGATTTCCATTCTTAATATTTCTTTCATTCAGCTGAAAACGAAACGAAAAAAATACTTTTTACCAGTTTACACTTTTGAAGGTTTCAAATTAATATTTTAAGGGTCTTCACTAATTTAAAATAATAATAATAATTTCATATAAATTTAACTTTTTTTTAAAGGACAAGGATCCTCTAGAAAACCTTAAAAGTTAATAAAGTTATTCTCCAGTAACCTAACGATTATCTCTAATAATCTAATTCAACTAAACACCAGTTTTATAATAAAAAAAGGAGAAAAAGAGGAGAAAAGTAAAAGTTTATATCACACTAAAGAAGCAAAATAAGAGCAAGGAAAATTATAAATAAAGGAATATAGAAATGCAAAAATAACAACAACGATGATTGAATCAAAAATCTTAATTATGAACATATGTTAATTTTGTAGTCTTTTGAAAGAAGAAGTTGTTAGTATAAAGTGATGTTATGTAAGACGGGGCTAACGTAGGTCATATCTACCTATTGGCATAACTTGTAGATTGCTTCAGTTAGTTGGTGGAGTTATTACAAGTATTCGGTACGTTGGTCACTTTGCTGGTACGTTTGAGTAGTTAGAACTGTGTTTCTGAAACTGAGTGTTCGTAATGAGAGGTTAAAACTTTTTATGATATGTTCAGAATAAACTAGTTCTTGTTTGAGTCACAAAGCTCACATGTTATTTACATTTATATACAATGTAACGATAACTTTTACATTTATTTTCAAAGAATTAGCAAACGATAACCTTTAATTATACTAGTTAACAACATTTGAAAAATTGTCTGTAATAGATTAGCCCCTATTTTTTGTTCACATATGTATGTATATCTTTCATATAGTTTTATATAATTTTCTTTTTTTTAATTCCTGAAGAAGCTTTACATTATTACGCCTAATGTTTTACCTAAACTGATTAGATTGCGTTACTATACTTGCGATATAACTTATTAAAGTTCGTGTTATTGGTGAATGTTGGATGTGTAAAACACAAGCAGGTTGTCATGAAAACATATTTTGTCTGTCATTTTATTTCCGTTTCTTCCTCTTCCTTTAGAATTTGAAGTTGTCGCCTGGATAAGTGAAAAATTACCCATAATTATTTTCTCATAACGCATTTTTTATCATAATTTTTTGTTCCTCATTATTTTAATTTCATGTGACACAATCATCATTGACAAAAAGCATGATTACACGAAAACAGCAATAACAACAAAAAATACAAGTAACAATAGCAACACTAATGATAACAATAACAACACTAATGTGACATTTTAAGCCACTTCTAATGTAATATTTATGCTTTATTTTAACGAAAGGCGGAGGCAACAACTGCTGATACTTTTTCTATCTTTCTCTAAATGGCAATAATTTTTGCATAACTTGAGTTAAACGAGTTACTTCCATTACGTTACGTCAATCAATCAATCAGTCAATGCAAATGACATAAAAATTATTATTAATTGTTTGTTTTTCTGGTCAGTTTTTGCAAAAACAAACTCGCTGCAAAAAACATGTACGGATGTCAACGAATTCTCCGTAACTTCTACGTTATTAAAAAATCGTATGTCGTTTTTTGCTGAAGTCCGTTTCTGGGCTTCTTTTTGTGTGTGTTTTTTGGTGTTAATGATAAGCGGATATTTAATTTTCTTTAATAAATATGAATTGAAAATAATTAATATTTATACAAAAGTTAGTTTAAATCATTAAATTTAATATTAAAGGAATTGAAGTGCAATGACATGAAAATTGAAAAGAAATAAAAAAATATAAAAAAGCATGAGATATTTTTTATTTTATACAAATATTTGAATATGCGATTTTTTTACAAATTTGTACAAAATACAAAAAATTCTCTGTCATTAATTATAAATAAACTGAAAGTTGTTGTATTTATTGAACTTCTTTGAATATCGCGTGCTTTTTTATACATACTCGTATGCGTATTCTAAGTAATCTATACATTTATACATTCTTCGTAAGCTTATTTATATATGTATATAACCTTATTTTATTTATAACATTAGAGAAGAGGTATTTCACAAGAGGATTGATCACAATCATTCGAAACTCTTCCTCGAATATTTAATGAACTCATAAATTTCCAAAATGTTTTTCTTTCTTGTTTCGTTTTCTTTCGAAATGATGTAATTTTATTTGAAATAGAATTGAATGAATGTAATTAAATTATTCATAAAATTACCTCGATTACCTGATATCACACTCAGGAACTCATGCGAGATACATACATGAGAATAAATCTCAAGAGAAACCGCAAAAAGGACAAAAAAAAAATAAAACCTTGCGTTATTGCACTGGTTTACATTTATTTCTGCGTAAACTAAAATCAGATCATTTCTAATCGGGTAACACGCACAAAAACCATAGAATAGAACCATGAATGATAATGAGAATAGCAGCAATAGCAACAAAAACAACAACAACAACAACATAACAATGAACGCAATTCGTTCAGAAGCTTTACAAATGAATGAAGATTACAAGCGCTACAGGTACGAGTATGAGAACGAGTAGGAGTGAGTATATTGTCTCGGGGTCACACGACCGAAGGTGCTGCTGGTTGAAATCATCTCATGAATGTTGTCATTTAATGCGAATGCGTATAATAAATTAGTACGTACTCAAAGTACTCGTAGATATAAAGATATAAGATATATACAATATATAAATATACGATGTACATATATGTACATATGTCGTATAAACACTAGTTGTAATTATAAATGTTTTACTACTAGTTATTGATATCAATGATGATATCAAATATATATATAATAAATTAGAACCGATGCAGATACAAAAATATATCACAGATATAGGTATTGTACAATATATGATTAGATATACAACATATACGATGTGAAGTGCGAGTATTAATCACTCGTATATATACGAATTGTAGTTGTAACCATAAATAAAGATATAATTCAAGTAGGTATAAATATAAATTATATATATACAATTCGTAGCATGTATACGAGGTATGTAAGAGTTTCTTTCATATAAATACAAGCTGTAATTGTAACCGTTTCTCAAATTAGTGACCGGAAGTTCATTAAAGACAGCCAAAATACACTCGAATATAAGATTTTATGATGTACTGATACCCACGACCCTCATTTGTCGGAAATAAATTTGTGATAATAACGGTTTTTGTAAATTGAACGAATCGTTTGCATACAAATATTTCATCGTCATCAAGAAAACAATCATTAAACTGTGCATGTTGAAAGCCTATCATTAAATAAATCCATTAAACTTGAAGAGTAATTGAACTTAATTGAATATGTTTTGGAAAATATCGGAATATAAGATACAAAGCTAAATGAGGAATATACTGAATATTATATCGATACGCTATCCATTAACATCCATTATTATAAGGAGACAAATCAATAATATATCTGTATAGTATATGTATTAAAACATCAAGAATAACAACAAGAAAAAAGCAACATCAAGCAAAACAACAGTAGATTCAAAGAAAAATCGCTCTTGAATGAAGAACAAAGAATTGACAGGAACAAAGAAGAAGTTATGCAAAACTTTCAACAGATTCGATACTCAAAGGATTTTACAAACCAGATAAAAGTATTGTATTAAATCAATTGTTTGTTAAGACTTTCAAAATCTTGACTTGAAAACAAGCACATTTTTTTAGTTATATTTTTTGTGGTAAAGCAAATTTTATTATTTTGTAGTAAAGGTCTTTGTAAATTTTTTGGTTTTAATTTTTAAAATATAAATATAATATTGTATATATTAATTATAATAAAAACATATTATAGTATAAATAATAATCGATAAAATCGAATCTTCGCATTGATTAAATATATTTTTATTAATTTAAGATTTGTTGGTGTGTGGTCTAAAATTTTAAAATATACAAAATGTCAATGTCAGAAAAATTCAATAATTTTGCTTTTCATAGTTTTTCTTTCACTTGTTTTCACCGAACTTTTAACCGTTAACAAAGCGACGTATTTATTGGCAACACGTCTTGTGTGTTTAAGACGCAAGCGTGCTCAAGTTCAGATAACATCACATCCATGCAAGAAGAAGAACAAGAAGAATAAGAAGAAGACTAAGAAAAAGAATAGGAAGATGATGAAGAGGAGGAAAAGACGAAGAAAATTAAAACAGTAGAAAATTAAATAATAGTTGCTTCAGTGGCAATTGTTAGAAAATCCGTTAAAAAACGCAAAAAAAAACACAAACAGCTAAGAAAATTGATGTTTTACTGTAGCGAAATGATACAATGATGAAGTGATGCAATGATGGAATTAATTGAAATACGCTGACTAAAGATTATGCAATTCTTTTTTTACTTTTTTGTAAAAAGACATCAAAACGAAAGAAATACCTAATACAATACATGAGTGTCGATGCAGAAAGTGAACAATGTTGCCAGATGTTTCAGATTGTCTGATTGTCGGATTGCATGATTTTCAGATGGCAATATTTTTTTCTTTTTGTATTTATTTTGAGTCGTCAGCTGGCGGAAGTGTAGACATTCAATGAATACAAAAAAGTTTTTCGTTTGATATGTTTGCCTCATCTCTCTCTCTCTCTCTCTCACCCTTTCTTTCTCCCCTCCCCCTCCTGCACTCTCCCTCGCAGCTTTGAGAATTTATTGCTTGAAGTCTTTTAACAACACTTCCTACTTTCATCGAGAAATGATGCTGAAAATGAGCATCCTCATGATGAAGGCTCTTCATTGAAACGCGATGACGATATTTCGATGATTTTCCGATAGTGTACAGAGTGAAAGATCGTTGGTTGGAAATATATACACTTTTTTTTAATATTTTAAACTTAAAAACTGTTAAAAAGAAGCCGAAAATGTTACTTAAAAAATATAAAAATATTCTCCGAAAAATAGTATACAAATTGTATGAAAAACAATATCGAAATGAAAGAAAAACGATATACCGATTTTCCATAATCTTTTATATGGAACCTTGTCTCGTTGTTGTTTTCTTTTTTTCTGTTGCTATTATTTTCGCCATTGTGTTTTGATTTTTATTTCTTTGCTTTTGGCTGTTGTCAATGTTTATTTTGTCTATTTTTAAAATATTCTTTATTATTTTCATTCCTTTGTTTTTATTATACTTGATCGGAATACTGAATATTATATATATGTATGTATAAGTATGTATATCGTATATGTATATGCTTTTTTTTTGCATTTTAATTTTGTCCCTGAAATGCAGGGTGTCCTTAAGTTTTCCTCCATTGTTTTTGGTCAATAAGCTGCAACAATAAATAAAGTCATGGCTGATGCGGACAATAGCAACAATAAACAACAAAAGCAGCAGAAGCAGCATCAAAAGACAACAACAACGAATATTTAAACAATTTTGAACATGAAAGCGTAGTACGTAATACATGCACACATAACATTTACACACACATTTGCATCTACATATCGGTGAAGCAGAGAAACATTTGAAGCATAACGTTCGAATTCATGTCTAGAGTTTTAATACCATGCACACCAACAACAACAACAACAACAACCACCCTTTTCATTTCATCATTTAAGCCTGTTTTTATCACATACGATGCAGTTTGAGCCGAACTGAGTTGAGTTGAGCCCAACTGAGTTCAGCTCCGTGGTTGATAATGATGACAACACAGAGTTGCTTCCAATTCTTTCCCCTTTCACTCCCTTCCACGCACCGTCGAGTTCCTCCTTCCCGACCGTCTTTGTTTTGTTGCTATTGTTGCTATAGAAATGTTTGTTGGTGTGTTGTGTTGTTTTTCTTGTCATTTTTTTGGTAGTACTGACTTTTTAGTATCTGTCGTGCTCATTGTAGCGGAACTTAATGCGGTATTTTTACCACTGAAGCCAGTGGTGATTATCGTTGTTGGAGTTGTTGTTGTTGCTGATTTCTTATTGTCGTTTTTGTTGTAGATGTCTATGGTTGTTGTTGACATTGTGATACTTAATTTATTTGAATAATCGATTAAATTTCAACAAATTTGCACAAAAGACCATATTGTGATATCGTTTCCGATGATGTACCATTCGGTACCGACCTATCCCATTATCTCCCGCCGCGATCTGTTTCATCGGCAATGTTTCATCTCGCCGATCAGTTTTCTTCCCTCTCATACAGCTCCGTACTATATCCATCCACCTCCAGACCCATCCCATTACCTGCAGATCATCCTATTCCACTTGTCCTGATCAATTATTCCACTTTCGTCCCTCTTTTGGAGTCTCTCTCTTTTGTCTCTCTTTTTCCCCCATATCATTCTGCCCTAATCAGGCCGTCCCTTAAAGTTCCCATATATACCTATCTGACTGTTACCAGTTCCGTCCTGCTCATTGTTGTCTTGTATTTGCATGCTCCAACCTATTCTAAGCTTTTTCGTCACAATGCAACACATCCCGTTATGTCCCATTTTCGAAGCTTTGCTAAAAACTGTACGAAATATTGAGAAAGTTCATATACCAAACTGTCTAAATCTCTAAAGCCTTAAATTTTCAATATATGCTCCATAGTAAGCATATTAAGTTTCCTTAAAGTTGGTTCGAATCAATAGATGGTTATCGTAACACCTGCATCCTTCCCGTTCTACATTTATCTCCGCCTCTCTTCGCCCCTCTTCAATCACTCATTGCCATGTCATTAGATTGTCTATTTTCACTCTGACAGAGAGGTTGACTTCTGTCCTTCCTCCATTCTTTTGTACAATAGTACTTTTCCATATTCTTTCGAACCTAAGTGAAGCATCTGCATATCTTAGTAGCTGTATAGTGTTGCAGTATCTGGAGAATATCTACTTACATAGTATTAGTATGCAAATGTGTTGGTATGTACTCGTATAAGTGTGTTCGTGTGAGTTTGTGTGTGTTCCTGTGTTCTCCTCTTATCAGGGTATCTTTTATTGAATTTGAGTTCCTTTGTTTTCAACATCATTCGCTGTTAGCTTCCGACAGAAGACAACTGAAATGTTCGGCTTCCGTAGATGTGACATTGTTTGAATATTTGAACTGATGCTCATTCAAGGAAACATATACAAATATAATGTATCTATGTATGTGTGTGTTAATATGTATTTGTTAATACCTGTTTGTATGCCATGAGTATATGCAATGTATTTGACCATTTGTAGAAATGTGTAACAACGGAAAAATTACAGTACAGCTGATAAAAAGAGACCTCTTTCTTTCCTTTCTTCTGTTTCCTTTTTAGTACCGTTAGGTTACTAAAATACATCGGCTGGGCATCTTTAATGATATAACATAAGCATCACATACGTTTGTATGTCAGAAGAGGTCTTTAATTTTCTTTAAATATTAAGGAAGGTCATTTCGAATGATGAAAATTATAAAAGATATGTTTTTAAAATTATCATGGATTATTGTGAAATTATCACTTCACTGGCTTTATGAAGTGATACAAATGGCATGACATTCAAAGTTCATCATGATTAGGATTCGAAGGCATCATCTTCAGTATAGTTATCATATTTATCATCTACGCGAATTTTTTATCCCCATCGAATCTTATGTAATTTTTATTCTTCTCATGTCTCGTGTAATTTTTATCCTTATCATGTCTAGTGCAATTTTTAACCTCATCATGTTTCAGGTAATCTAAAGAATCAACATCATTTTATTTACAAGTTGCAACATCTTACTTATTATCATAATCCATTTCAGCTATCATGATGATGATGGCATCTCCACCATCATCCATAATCTTCGTCCTCAACTTCTTGCTTCATATAAACACAGATATCACGCTGATATATCAATGCGTTGAGCGTGATATGCAGCTAAATGCAACGAGAACAGCGCCATCCTGGTTTGCTTTTAAAAAGTCACGTTTTTTTAGCTAAAATCCTTCATTTTAAATGATGCCCCAGATGACGGTGAAACACCAGAAAACAACAAAAGGAACAGCATGAGCATCAACAGCGGATAAGGAATATTGACATAGAGCTCTCTCTCTCTAGATAGAAAGAAAGAGAACGAGAGAGTGTGCCAGAAGAAGAGTGATTGTGCTATTGAGGAAGAGAGAGTGAGAGATATATTCTAATACAATATATTGAAAAAACTGAAAAACTGAAAAATCTGAATAAATATGGTGACCATTTCTAAGAATCACATACATTCCGTCTTTCAGGATTATTGTCCAAATTATTTTCTATACAATCCAGTTTGTGAGAAAATGGATCTTCAATCCATCAGACGATCAGAAGCTAACGTCAGCGAATCTGACGAAACTAACTCCAAAAATCTCCACAAAATTTCATCCTAAAGCATCCAAATGCAAATCTTTATCCTAAATACTTTTTCTACTTTCTTTTATAGTGGCGATGAGGTTCTTTCAATAACCTGATGACCTGATACCTACCTGGTCACATACCTGAAAATACATCGCATAGCAACGACTACCAGCGAATCATGTCACATTCAACATCAATCTTCTTCTAGTTTGCGTGTCTTTTCACCTGCTAATAAACAGAATTTTGCCCTCTGGTGGCCCCGTTTAACGTTTCCATTATGTAAGCTCTACAAAGAAGCTTAACATTCCCAGTGATTTTCCAGATGTGATTCAACAGGTACTCGTTACTCTCTTCACGACCGCGGCACGATACAGCTGAAGCTTTTCCGCTTACTGCCAATTTAATGTGCTTAACTTAATCTTTCCCAACCAACCGACAACAAAGCAGACGAACTCTCGATCTCGATGTTAGGATGTCTACGGTGTCTATGAGAATGTGTCTATTTTAGTAGTGCTCACAAAATAACTGAGTAACATGTCACCAAGTCATCTTTCTATTTTCCGCTATCTGTCTACGTCTCCGTGTCGGTCACTGTTAAGCTCCGGTTCTGGTTCCTGCCCTGTCCGGTGTAGAAATAATTCCTTGTAATACTTGTACTTGTACTTGTCATTGTTGTTGTCATTAGTATTGTTGTTGTTGTTTGATTATTCCTCCGCTCGCTGCTGTTTGACATTTTAGCACTTTAAGGGCCACAAGTGACAGGACGTGGGCTCAAGTTGGCATCACTTTGGCTTAAGAAAGGATAAACTAAAATAGCAAATTTGCGAAGATAGCCAAAGATTGACATCTGCACATGCACAATAATTCGATGTTGACGTGGGTCAAAGACGCGGAAGGAGGGAGGGAGGGAGCTAGTGAGAGAGGAATAACTGTCAGTCACGCTGACAGATTGACAAAGTGGTAGATCGACTGAACCGTGAAGGAAAAAAATAATGTTCAAACTTGCAGGAAAATCCACAGCTTTGAATAAAGCTTTTAAACTTTCATTTTATTTTTAATTAAAATTAAATCCATAAACGGATATCAGTTAAAATTCGTGATTAAATGATTATGGAAAACCAAATAAAATTCAGTTAAGTAAAAATTAATGCCAAATCTCGGGAAATCGCAATCACAAAAGACGCATTTTTATTTCAGCTCCACCAAAGTGAACAAAACCCAAAATACAAAAAAATAATCTGGTACAAAAGTAAAAAAGATACAAAAAAAAAAACAAATCCCAAAACACATTTTTCAAAAAGAAGTAGAAGAAGAAGTAAAAGAAGAAGTAGAAGTAGAAAGATAACGAGAATAGTTTCACTTACCGCATTGAACAGAAAACCGCAGACCAGCATAAAACAACAACAGCAATAAATAATTCCGATGGACTCACTCATAAGCAAAAAAATGAAATAAAAAACGAGATACAAGAATCACAACAGACCACAAGACACGAGATACGAGAACAGAGGATATCCACTCGAATTCAATTCAACCGTGAAGAAGAATTCACTGAATTCGCACGTTCTAAAAACGATTGAGAACGAGATCCGCGGCTGCAACAACCAAAGACGTCGTTCGCAGAGGTACGAGTATCTTTTCGCTGGTTTTCCTTCCCGTCTAACTTCAAGTTTGATTTTAATTACAGTTATTTTTTCCTAAGTATTCAGTTCTTCTCAAGCTCTTGTTTTTGCTGGGTTTCGTTTTCGGATACACTTCGGAGATACACTTCAGAGATACTCTACTCTTCAGAAATACACCATGATTGAGATATCCTCCTCTTTTTTGAGGATACCTCGTTTTTAGATATACACTATTTTTGAAATTTTAACTTTTGAGATGCCACTTTTTGAGATGCTTTTTTTTGTGGTAACACTTTCTTCGAGGAACCCTTTTTTTAGGGTGCTCGCTTTTTTAAATACCTCTATTTTTGGGGTACTATTTTTTTAAATTTTGTTGAGATTTATTTGAAAACTAATTTTTATGGAAATCTGTGATATTTATTTGAAAAAGTGGTACCTTAACAACTTTTAGAGTGTCTCTTTTTTACGGCAATCATTATTTTATTTAAGATACTCCCCGGAAGTTCTTCTTTTCAGATGCTTTTGCTAAACTTTGTAAAATTTTTAATATTTGTTTGAGAAATTCAAGGATACATCATTTATTTCTAATTCAACTCTGAGTTCAAAAGACTTCAGATGGCTTCTTTTGCTTTGCCGCTGCTGCTTTGTTTTGACGACTCTCTGGCGATGCACTTTTTTATCTTTAAGTTGGTTTTTTGCACGCTTCCTCTTGGACTCGCTTGAATTCACTGTAATTCAATGGCTCAGCTCAGTCGATAGCCAAACACATGGACACGACGTTTACCCGGGCATCGATTAAAGCGCAACACAAACTGCGGATGCGACGCGATGCTGCAGCGAAAAAAGCGCGCGAGTGCGATGCTGCTGCCGCTACGTTTGAGCCGCGTAGAATAACGTTACTTTTGTCTTCCTCTTCTTAAATTAACTTAAACTAACGTGACTTAAATTCACACAGAAGAGGGTACAAGAATGATATGATTGCAAGTGAGCGCCACTTTTTAGCCACTTCAAGTGTACCGCACACCACGAAACTCGATTTGGAACTGAAGCTTGTGAAACTGCAAGAAACAGCAACAGCAGAAGCAGCAGGTGAGCCTGTTGTTGACGGTGGTGAGTTCAACATGAAGAAACAAGCCAAGCCAAGCTATGTTGTGTAACTATGAAATTCAATTTTATCTGTTGCTTTAACTCACCACATTGAATGTGGTGGGAAGGAGGAGGTGGTTGGAGCTGCAGCATCAAACATGTTCGCTGTTGCTCTGACCGAGTTGTATTTTCTTTTGAACAGCTTTGAATTTATTTGTTTTTTGAGGTGAGCGAGAGAGTGAAGTTTTTGTTGGTATTTGGATGTGGTGAGAAAGAGATGTGATGAGAAAAGAATGTCGGAGAGGGACGAGAAGGAGCGAAAGTAAGTACGTTGCATTGGCTGCTGTGAGAAAAACATTTTTTTACCCGTTTTATTTCTGGTTCCGTAGTGTGTAACGAGTTTTCTTTTTCAGCCATGGATGTAGCTCAGTCTATCCAGGGTACGCCTGAAGGGGTCTTGTAATCCTCCAAGTGATACCAAAGGCCACACGAATTTCTTATGATTGCTTTCACAATCTGGCACTGACTCTAGAGTTCAGGTCGGAAAAAAATTCATACTTAATACCGTAATTTAAAATAAAAAATGCGACCTTTTTTCGCGATTTTTTTCGGAATTTTTATTCCAAATTTTAACTTTGGCATTAATTTTCTCAAAAACTGTTTGACATAGGAACCTAATTTAAAAAGGATATTAAGGAGCGGATATTTGGCTTTGAAAATCAGGAAGCAAAAGTGATCTAGGTTTAACCATTTTTTTTAAATATAATTTTTTTTCGATGTTAAGTCGGATTTTTATAAAATGGCCCCTCTCGCCTAAACGGGGGGAAATTGACCCCCTCCCATACGATTTTTTTCTTGTCTCTACCCATCCTACACGCCCTAGTCTTTTGAGCCTTCTTATGCGAAACACCCTGTATATATATTTTGTTGGGTGTTGACACAATGTGATTTCTGCCCAGTGCTCTGAATGCCAACGTGAAAGAATTCAAGTAAGCGCGGGAGTAACTATGACTCTCTTCGGTGTGAATCACTGCCGCCCTAGGCGGCGGAGGGTCACGGAAAGGTCAGAGTGTGGGGCTAGCGCTATACGCTGGCTGATTCCGAAGGGATCATAGAAGTGCCGATCCTCCACCTCCTAGTGGTTCCTGCCGGTAGCAGGCTTGCCTGGCTAACCGGCAGGGAGTTAGAGGGTCGTCCTGCTGGTACGACCCGGATAGCCTGGAGAAAGGCTATCCGGGTCTTGAGGGTTGCCAGCCCCCTCGACACTAAAATGTTGGCACAAGTAGAACAAACGAGCCTCGGATAAATATAGTAGAGCCCTCAGGCCCTACTTACCAACATTTCCCCTCACCACCCTCCCCCACTCGCAATCCCTTATCAGCCTTCACCTGTTCTGTCTGCTCGCGGACGTTTACCACTAAGATTGGTCTTGGAGTGCACATGCGTAGGGCGCATCCTGATGTGCAGGACCGCGAACGGCTTAGGGTGGATGTCAAGGCCCGGTGGAGCGAGGAGGAAATTCTCCTCATGGCTAGGAAGGAGGCGGAGTTCTGCGTGTTTCGTCATGTTCGGTTCATTAATAAAGAGCTGGAGAGGGTATTTCCGCGTCGTACCCTGGGGGCGATTAAAAAGCAGCGGCGTCAACCGACGTGCCAGGACGCGGTACTCCGCTTCGTGGAGGAGTTAGAAGCGTCTTCGGATGCTACAGCCCCTTCCGCAATGGCCTCTACCCAAGTGAGCGAACATGACGAAGCGATGCCTTCGGGCACGGTCGCAACCTCCGCGAGCAATGGAGCCACCCCGTGACGGCCTTCTCGAGTTTCTGAGGACCATGCCGGCGCCTGATATAACACAGTACGATTTTGGTACCCTTCAGTCAATAATTGATGACGCTACCGCTGGGGAAAAAGCAAGTACCCTGACCCGTCTCTCTTCCTACCTACGAACGGCTACGAGTAGGACTCCGTGTCTCATCCTACCATCTTCGGGACACTTCAATCTTGCGGTGCACCACCCGAGTGCATACGGTACCTCCGAAGCCTATATGGCACGTCATCCACAGAGTTTGTGGGTGACGGTTTGGTATCGGGGCGTGTGTTTCCAAACAGAAGGTAACAGTTGTTGAGGGGCGGACATTCGAGGTGGAGGGGAGACCTGTGCCCTTCGTCCGTAGGTCGGAAGAGTGGAGGTATCTCGGTATCTCCCTCTCTTCTACGGGCAGGTGCAGGTTTCTGCCCCATCTTGAACTACAGCCAAAGCTCGATCGGCTTACAAGAGCTCCGCTGAAACCTCAGCAACGGCTGCACTTGTTGCGTATCGTCCTCATTCCGCAGCTCTACCATAAACTAACGCTGGGAAGGGTCACTATCAGTCTGAACAAAGCCGATAGGGTTATCAGAGCTTCCGTTAGAAAGTGGCTGAACCTTCCCAGCGATGTTCCAACGAGCTATATGCACGCCCCTGTCGCCATGGGTGGATTGGCAATCCCATCATTAAGGCGGCATGCTCCGCTTAGAAGGAGAATGCGACTGATGAGACTTAGTCTGCCCAACCTCGACGCTGTTGCTATCGCTAACACCTTCATATCTAAATAGTTGAGCGAGGTCGACCGGAGGCTGCGAGTTGAGGATCGATACCTGGTGTCCTTCCTCGGCGTATTCACAATAGTTTTCATGCTTTTCGGCATTTCCAAATCAAGTTTTCCGCCAGCATCCTGCGTCGGCGCATTCTCCTCGACAACTCTGGGACGCTTCCCAGGGCTTGCTGTAGTCGAAAGCGATATTATCCTCGATCTTCAGGATGGCTATGTAGAGGTAGTTGATTACGGGTTCAAAGACATCGACTGTTGCCTCTTTAGGCATATACACTATACTACTACTACGGACTACAAATTTTAATATGGGTGCCATCCACGCAACCAATGACCCTAGGAATATTGCATGTCGTAAAGAAGTGTTCGTTTGTTGTAGTCAATTTCTCAGCCGACATTCGCAAATTGATGCAGTTAGCGCAGAATTGTACATACCTCAAATAAGTCCAAGTATTCGGGCATAATTTTGAAAAACTGCCCTTGGCACATTGTAGCAAAGCACGAATTTGCAACGTTCTTCTAATAGCTTCCTCATGCCAAAAATCGTAAACAAATTGCAAAATGTAGTTCCGGCGAGATCGCTGTCGTCAAAAATCAAGGTTTCATATGCGGAGCGATTGCGTTTAAAATTTGGCGAAAGCAATCTTTTCCCATACGAAAGTTTCTCTTAAATCTGTTTTTGTTAATAATACAATAGATACGGTAAAAGAATTATTAAAAAACTTACTCAAACTCCGGCATATCAAAAATATTTGACGCGTCACGTAGACTCCGATTCCGAATGGATTCAGTATGGTCCTCCTCAAACAAAAATGAACTAACAAATTCATATTTTAATAGTGTAGCACAACTCAACACACCAAAGTAAAATTGCACTGATTTATTAGGACTTGGAAACACAAGTGCTTTCCAGCGGAAGGCCTTAATTTATATAAGGAAAACGCTGGTTAGGACAATCTCTGGCGGTGTGCAAATAGTGTTGCACGCTGGTGGCCTAAGCTGATAGTGATATATAATGATATCACTGTTGATCGAAGTCGATAGTAATATAAAAGAATATTACTGGTTGTAGAGCCAGTAGTGAATGATAGTACATTCGCTGATGACCGAAGTCGATAGTAGAAGTCGCAAGATTGTTAAAATCTCCGTATAAGTTTTACCTTCTTCTCAACGCAACCCAACCTTGGATGGTTTTGCGCAGCCTTTTATGAGCAGCTTGCCTTGAACGTCCTGCGAATTATAAGTACTGCTTTTCCTGTGAATGCAAAATCTACAATCGTCAACCAATCACATTGTATATCTACGTACGTATGTACGACAATAAACCTGTTTCGTGTTATTTCTTTTGTCTTTGTTGATGAGTGTAAACAAGAATACAAATATGTATGTAGAATATACATATATTATTAAATATAATAAATAGAACAATTCTGTGGTTGTGATTTGTACCTGCGTTTTTAGGTGTTCTGGGTGCGTGAGTTTTTGTTAAATACCCTCAAACTTATATAAGATAATATTTATTATTTTGGTAATTTTCTCATATTTTACATTCATTTATAATTCTTATGTGTGACGTTCGGATCTGCTTTGAAAGCACGCAAATCAAAACGCTTAACATATCAAAGCGAGCACCTCAGCTAATCATCGGTATTCATGGTCAAGCATCCACTTGAAACATTTCATCTTGTTTGGCTTAAATGTGTGTAGTTTTTTCTTAAAATACACCGAATTAAGTTTGCACCATTTTTTCGCTCTGTCTTTTGTTGTTCGTGCCGCATAATTTACAGTTAAGTTGACTACAAGACTACGAGTGCAGCTTTGATGTTCTCAACAAACACGTTGGTGAGTATAAGAAAACAATTCAAAGAAAAAGAAGAACAAAAAACATGCTGCTGCACTCTCATTACACTAAGCACAAAAAAAATATAACAGAACCTTTGGTCGGTGTCAGACGAATCATCACGATGCATCATGCATGGACTAACCAATAAGCGTGAGTGATGCACGCATCATGATGATCCGTCTCAGACTTTCGCACGCATCATCTTCCCTCAAAAACGAGGGCACTCCAAAATAAACACACACACACAAACAAACACACACGCAGTTACACGTGCCTAAGTATGCAGCTCATTTAGACACATGTTGCACATCACCTTGTACTCAACCCACCCCTACTGTACCCCACATTCACCCAACCTCTCTCAACCTCTCACTCACTCTCATTCTTTCTCCTTTCACCACCCATCCACAACAGTTTCTCACGAAATGGTTTATGTTTGTGTTTTTTTTTTATTTTTTATAAAGGAAGAAAAAACCTTTGAAATAAAATACGGTAATTAAAGCAGTAAGCAAGCGTTTAGAGGGCCCCAGATTTTGTTGGGAGCACAGCAGCAACTGCAAAAACAACAATAACAACAAACAAACAAACAGCACCTACCTGGTATGCCTCAGGTGTTGATGTGTGTGTGTGTGTGTTTGTCGCATGTGTTGCAAGAATGGTGAGTTTTACTTTGTTTTTGTTGTAAACATGCAACGGGTTCTGGGTTCTCATGTTTGAGGCTCAGTTCGAAGCCAACGTGTATGAAGGGGGGTACAGTGATGGCTCTTAAAATTCTGTTTTTTTAATGTTACGGTACTTAAAATGTGCTGGTCAGGGACCAGAAATTTTATAATTCATATATGATTTTTTTCCATAACTTCGTCATTCAACGATATCTAATGATAAAAATTGTGATAAAATAAGAATATTTCACGTCGTTTCATCAACAAAGAGAACAAGCAAGAAGTAGCGTGACATAGCATCCATCCAACATAACAGGATTATGCAAATTACGTAATCCTTACTGAAGCAGCAGCATCAGCTCCCCGCTGTGAATTCGAATGCGTGCGCGTGCGCGTGCTCAAAACGATTCCCAACAACAACAAAATCAATGCGACAGCATCTCGACACTCAACGAGCTTGTCGCACATGCTTCGGCTGCTCGACAGATGGACGGACAGACGGATGTCTGTAGATCCAAAATCTGAAACACAGAGCTGAGCAGCGATGCTGTGATTTTGCGCATGCGCAGAAATGAATTGAAAAAATTATCTGATGCGCTTCTTATGATTCGAGGCACCACTTTTTAAGACTGCTATAACACTCCAAACACCCCTGCACCCTCCCCCTCCTACCAACCGCATCTAATTTGCATTTGTTTCGAGCGCCATGCTACACTAACAGAGAAACAGCAACAACAACAACACGCAGCTTGACCTCTTCGGCTTTGTTGTTCAATCAGAGATCCGTTGAATCCGCGCCGTATTCAATCTTCAAACGTGTAGCTTGATTCACGCACCGGGGAGACGTCGAGACGTTAAACGTTGAGACGTTGTTGAGATGTCGTGTCTGAAGCTGTTGTGAAGTGATCGCTGAAGCTGTGAAGCCGCTCGTTGAGCTGCTGTTTGACTGGCGCATTGAAAGAGTGCGCTTCGCAGCGACTCGTTAAGTTGTTAAAATAGATTGGATTTGAATAACTTGTTGAGTGATTTGAAGTCCTGTTGAATTCATTGTGTCATCAGATCTGCTTTGGTTGTTGTTGTTGGTTGCGTGATCTGAACTGAGTTCGTTCGGGAGCTGAGTAAACATCATGATGATGATGGTGATGTTAATGATGGTAATAATCGAAAATTCTGAACAACGTAAAGTGAAGCTATGATTATGTTTTTCCATGCAATTGATTTAAATTATTCACAATTAGAAACATTTTAACGCTCGCTTAATTTGTGAAAATTTAAAAAATCACGATAAAATAAAAAGTTGCTGAATAAATACAAAAATCTACGGAAAAAATAGGGGGAAACAGAATCAAATTTTAATTTGATACAAAAAAGTTATATCACGAGAAAGCCAAGCAAAACAGAAATAACTAATTAAATTAATTAACTGGAGAGCTTTTTTTATGTACATTCAGTAGTCTATCCTGATAACAAAGCAAAGGACAACAACACAGAATTGATAACGATCCCATGCCTTGTGTTCAGTTGGTTTAGTTGTTTTGCTGTTGTTGTTGTTGTGGTTTCGTTTGCTTCCAGGTTGTAACTTCAAGTGCTCCGTGTGCCTGGATTGACGTCAACGTAGCGTAACGTCAACCTAACATGACATGCCTCGTCATGAATTCGTTATTCGTTAATCAAACAAAACCAACGAGCAGCAGGCGTTGCGAACGCGTTAAACGCTTTCTGATTAACGAGATACCAGCAACAGCGGGCGGCTTTCGGTCGGTCGGCTGGCTGCAACCGCGAGTGACATGCAGCTGGCGGGCCGCAAAGTGACAGCGACAGCGGCTGCCACAACTCAAATCGCGAGATGCGCGAAGATACTCGCTGAGTTCGTGTGTAGGCCGACATCAGCACAAGCCACTTGAACCGTCCACGCCTACTCAAACGCCCTCTGGTGGCTAATATATGCTGGCTAACTTACTACGAGGCGAAGAGACAACAACAACAACGAATGATTTTTAGAAAAAATCACAAACGCCTGCGCAGAAGCTGATTCAAGTCGCTGCCAAATCGCTGTGTGCAATTTTCCCCCCGTTTACCTTGGCACCTCCCCCTGCCCCACCCTTGCTGACCTCTTCAAACAAACTGTTCTGGTGGCAAAACTTCAGGGTTCTCATTAGAGTACTTTAAAAAGAGTAGACTGCGATTAATAGTAGTAAACAATTTCCAACACTTTAAATATTAAAAGTCAACCTTTTCTGCTACTTTTATTTTTATTTATTCGACTACTTTAAGTAGTATTTTGTTTTATAATACTTTTTCTACTACTCTTTCTACTACCTCTACTAGTATCATTACCACTTTTAGTAGTAGTTTTCGAATACTTTTGCACTTTGCACAACACTATACAAAAGTGCGTCTGATTATCGTTGTCCGGCATCCGACGTCCGTCTGTCTGACAAACTGACGGGCTGATTGTTCATTTGTTGTATTTGTTACCTGCCGTGGTTGGTGTTGGTGTTGGCAGCATAGTTTTTGTTGCTGTTGCTGTTTTTTCCCCTTTGTGCTCGACTGGCCTTCTGGCTTTTTCTAGTTATAGCTTAATTTATGACAGATTTTAATGCAAACAGCCGCCAGGGGAGAGCCACAGACAAACAAACAGACACACATGAAAAAAACAACAACAATAAAAAGAAAACGTGTGCGATGACCATCTAAGAGACGTCGTTGTTGTTGTTATTGTTGTTATTGTGGCTACCTTTGTTGATCACATTGTTGTCGTTGCTGTTGTTGTCGTGGTTGTCGTGGTTGCCGTAGTTTTTGTTGTTATTGTCGTAGTTGTTGTTGTTGTTGTCATGGTTGTTGTTGTGTTTGTTGTTGTTGTTGTCCCTGTTGCTGTTCCTGATGAAGCTATAAATCGAAGGTGTTTGCTTTAACTGTGTGCAACGGTAAAAAGTCTGCATGGTTTTCCTTATTAATTTTGTTGTTGTTGTTGCCTTTGTTGTTGCTGTTGTCATTGTTGACTTATTGCTGTGCTATAAACTGGTCACTAACACCGCTAACTGAAGATGGTTCAGATGACTTCGTGGTGCAGTTTTGCTTGTCTGAGATGCAAAATTGACAACTAGATTGAGATGGATATCTGTACGCAGTGAAGAATTGAAGCTGCTGCTTCTCTGGTGGAAATCCCATTATAAATGATTGTTATTATTTATAAGATCTTTTCTCCCCCCTCTTTTGTTGGTATCTTTAAAAATATGAGGAAGCTTTCCTGTCTTACAGATTTCATTTTTTCGCCATTCTTAAAGTGATTGATATTTCACTGAATCATCGAGAATTTAGGTTTATTTTTTATGATTCTTAAAAATAATTATTTATAATACCTGCAATATCTCTAGTTAATAACATCTTTTGCATTAATTATTTAATTACATAAATTCTATAGAATTAATCCTGCTATCGAATCGAATGATGAATTTATTTTTCGTGATTAATTAATAAAAATGTTCCAAAAAATAGAGCAACAGCTTAAGCTTAAATTATTTATGCAAATAATATAAATAAACTACTTTTTAATTATCTCAGATTAGCTGAGAACTCTTTTAGTTTAATGATTATGATGCCAGTGATTATGATGATGATGATGGTGATGATTATGTTGATGGTGATGTTGTTATTAAAAGCTTTAGTTTAGCTTAAATAAACTATCAGCTTGTGTCTTCAACCACAATCGACTTGTTGGATACACACAGTTTCTTCTTCCTCTTCTTCGTATTTTCCTTCTTCTTCTTCCTCTCATTCCTCTTCTTATGCTTTTGAAAGTATCATATAATAAAGATTCACAAGTTGAGAATAAATCCACGAATTAAAGACTGCTTAAAAGGCAATGTAATTTAATTAAAAATAAAGTACAACCTGTGAATTAAAGAGCCAGAAAAAAGGAGGTTTTCTAAAGAAGAAGAAGCATCAAAAATTTCCATCATTAAAGATTTCATATTTATTTTATAAAAATTTCAGTTTAAAGTGCTTCAGAAAAGTGCTTCTTAATCAAAGTCACTCAATCCTAAATACTTTTTCTATTTATGATTTTATTCATTAAAAATCAACTTTTCATAAAGAAACTTTTCATAAATAAACTTTTTAAATAGAAACTTTTCACAACAACAATACTCACAGTAAAAAAAAACTCTTCTGTTTGAAACCACGTCTGATCTGAATTTGTAAAAAACGTGGTGCTGCATTTTGGCAAGAATAAAAATCAAAACCAAAGCAAACGAGAAGCTCACGACGAAGAGGATTAAAACTAAAAGCGGATCTGAGCCGGAAATCATCAGTGTCACGAAAGAGAAAGAGACCCCCTCCGAGAGAGAGACAAAAACCCGGATACACAAGCATTTTACTTGAAAATGTGATGTAATTCAAATAATTAAAAAAAAAACTATAGAACAAAAACAGTTGACAAAACAACTGACAACAGCTGCGACTCTGTCATTTGGAAAAAAGGACAAAGAACTTGAGGAGAAAGAAGAATTGGACGAGGAAGAAGAAGAAGAAGAAGCAGCGCAAATGTTGATGAAGAAGTAGAAGAAGAGTTGCAATAAAAAGCCAGTATAACAACAACAGCAACAACAATAAAAAACAATGACTACAAAAGTAATAAGAACGAAAAGGAATAAGAATAGAAGAAGAAAACAATAAGGATAAAAACAACAACGTCAACTACAACAACAAGAACTCGTTGAGATTATAAAACTTTGAAGTTTATTCGAAAATTTAGCAGACCAGCAGAAAAAATGTCCAAATCAAAATAAAATTCATATTCATATTCAAATTCTTCCATAAGTTTTCCTCCTCTCCCGCCCTCCACCAACCAAAAAGAATTAAAACCAGAAAGAGTGTTAACTTCAGCCTGGCCGAAGTTCATATACCCTACACACGTTTACTTAAAAATTAGGCGTGGCAATGGTCTAATTTTTTTCCTTTTCAATCTCAAATAGCCTGTGATGGCAGAAAATATTCGTGCCATATTTGGTGAAAATATCTCTATTCGTGCTCCTGTAATCGAGTTTTATTTAATTAGAGGGCGGACCACGCCCATTTGTGGTAGTCTTTTTTGGTCAGAGACAGTGGACTTCTGGACAAAATTTCAACCGAAAATTCGTTCTACAAGCTGAGAAATTGAGCTATAAGCATGGATGAATTTATATTCACTATAAAAAGTAGGCGTGGTAATGGTCCGATTTTGCCCATTTTCAATACCAATGAATTTCTAATGTTAGGCAATATTCGTGCCAAATTTGATTAAGATATCTCTATTTGTGCTCCTGTAATCGACTTTTATTTAAATAGTGGGCGGACCACGCCCATTTTTTGTGATTTGATTTCGTCATGGACAGTGGACTTCTGGACCAAATTTCAACCGCAAATTCGTTCTACAAGCTGGGAAATTGAGTTATAAGCATGAATGAATTTATATTCACTATAAAAAGTAGGCGTGGTAATGGTCCGATTTTGCCCATTTTCAATAGCGATGAGTTTCTAACGATATACAATATTCGTGCCAAGTTTGAAGAAGATATCTCTATTCGTTCTCTTGTAATCGTGATTTCCACAGACGGACAGACAGACAGACAGACAGACAGACAGACGGACGGACATGGCTAAATCGACTCAGGAGGTCACGCTGATCAAGAATATATATACTTTTCTATACCTGTCACGCCTCCTTTAATGCGTTACAAACGGAAGGAGTAAGTGAATATACCCTATTCACTTCGTGTGTAGGGTATAAAAATCTATTGGGGATTGAATTCTAAAAGAGGGAAAACGGTTCGTGACCAATTTTTCCAGTTCTGGAAGTCAATTCGAATTCTAGACCAACTGAAGATAATGATTGGAACAAAACATGCTGTTTTTTTATATTTTGTAGCTATCGCTGGGTTAAATATTGAAATCGGTTTTAGCACTTGTCTCAAAACTCAAACCTTTACTTCCTAACTTGATGACAAATGACCTCCCCATTATGAGCGCCCCAAATGGTCGTTATTTCGCCAACCTTCCGGATGATCACGTTTCACTATTCTATTTTTCACGATATCGTACTCATCCATCGTTGAAACCCTTTCGGAGTTATTTCACGGATTCATTAATTCATAGTTTTTCCCGCTTCGAAACTCTTTTAAAAACTTCATTAAGCTGAGGTTAAGGGTGTGGCCGGGGAATCGTTTATGGGCCAGCAAAAACCAATCGACAGAATCGAGAACCATTCGGAACATCCTGCTGTTGCTGCTGCTCCCATCGGATTTCTATTTGTCTCACCTACAATCGTTCCTAATGAGCCGGCCTCCTCGGCCTCCTGAGAATCCTCCCCGAGGCGGTGTATTTGAATCAGCTTTAAATGAGTACCTTGCAACGTCAAATACAAGAGAAGGTTTTTAGTGCCTTTGTAGCCAAATTATTGCCGCCTGGTTATGCTATAAATAGGGAAAAACAACAACAACAACCGAAAAAGAAACACTTTTGCCACGTCTGTTTCTCGGTCTGTTTCTCTCACTCTCCGTCTGTATGTCGACTGTCTGTCTGTTTGTCTGTCGCTCAGGATGCCTGACTTGACTCTAACCACCTTCTAGCAAATATTATGAATTACGATTGTGAGTGAGCGCGCTTTTGACCGGAGCCGTAAATCTTCCTGCTGCTGGTGGCACAGGCTGAATGCATCCATCTGTTATCAGAGTGGGTATTCGTACACCTCAGATCTGGTGGGTGTAGGAATCGGGCGGAGGTTCGAAAGTGTTGTGTTGTGCATTTAAATGTAGTGGTGACATCGTTTCACGGAGAAACTTAGAGCTGTGTGAAAATACCAGAACGTTGAGAATGCAAATTTTATATCTGACACAGCGATGTCATGACATGACATAAAAAACACGGGATACAGGAAGGCGAGAGAAGAAACGAAGTACTGAACAACATGTTTCCTTACAAAATATTTCTCAAATAGCGTTTCGAGCATTTTTACATCCCTGACTTAGAATTAAACTATGTAGATCAACAAAAGTCTGTGAAATTAGAGCTCACTAAGTACTTAAGACATGTATAAAATTTTAATATTTTAACTCCTATAGTTTATGAGATACAATGGCGTTTATGAGATACATTTTGGAAAGCATCAAAAACTCACCGCTTTAAAAGAATGTGAAATTTTGGACTTAACCGTTTAGGAATAAAAAGAGATTTCCTATAAATACTTATGAAGTAGAAACCAAACTTCAAGACGTCAATTTCTATTGATTTCCCAGATACGAAGTCCAGCTCCCTCTTTTGATAACATCAACCCATTTTAGCACCTTTGAATAAACTGACATTTTAATATAATTTAATTTGATCAATCAATAAGATTTAAGAGGGTGGGAGGGGGTAAAAGACCCCCAAACAACCCTGTTGCTTTTATTCTCATTCAAAAATGATTCTCATCTTAATTAGTCCGGTCCACCAACAAAGTAACCAACTCAATCAACTGATAATGTTTGAGTACCGTATCGGAACCGGCAAGATTAAGTTTCCTCACTGAGTGGGCGTTAAAAGCAGCCCATTTGTACAATTTTAAGGTTCAAATGGATTGCTTTATATGGCTTGAACCATGGAGCCATCACCTTGGGTAAGTCTGATGTTGAAGTTGCTACAATTTATGGCCATAAATCATTGGCATCGACTGCGGTTTGTTTCTGTGGTCAAGAGTTTGAAATGTTAAGTGTGTGTATGTGTGTGTGTTTGTATCTATATGTATGTTTGCCTTTATGAATGTGTGTGATAGTGTTTATGTGTGTGTGTGTGTGTGTTTTTGTCCATTATTCATAGCTAAAGCTAAAGCAATTAAAAGGTCTTGCTTCAGGTTTGCGCAGTTAAAATTTATTGCGGTGTTCGTTATGGTTTATAGTTTAAAGCCATTATTGTTGTTATTGTTTTTGTTGTTGTCATATAAAATAATGATAGAAAAGAGGAACGACGTTGATTCCTTTTCAGGTAAGAAGTAAATGAAGTGTAAAAATCATCAAGTTAAAGGATGGGCTTTTGTATTCCATCGATATGGAGTTCTGATGGTTTACTGATGGATCTCTTAACTCTGATACTATTGAAATTCCCATTGAAATCATCGAAGTTGTACAGAAGAACGTCACCCTTTCTTCACTTTCTGAACCTTGAAGATGGCCGAAGAGTCTGATTCGAAGCTTGTTTTGATTTTATAAGCAACTGATTATTTTTAGGTTTCTGACAAGTCAAAGCCTAGCAATGGATATCTTCTTTGAGTGTCATCTCATCTCTGGTGTGCGTTAATTCCATGTGACTTAAGTTGAGCGAACATGTCACAAAATCTTACTGAATCGCCGACATTCTGACATTTATATTTAAGTCAAAGTTAAAGAATTAGTCGACCTCGTAAGCTACCGCGTTTAGCGATCGCCTTTAAAGTGTGACAGGAGAAGAGGCATCATGAGCAAAACAACAACAAGGACATCGAAGTGAGAATGGTGAGTGAGGCAACAACAACCACGGGAACAACTTCACTGAGAGAGGAATAAAGAAGTAGCCAGGCAGTCAAACTGACTGATGAACAGAAGCACGATACTTCAGAATATCAAAGAAAAGAAGCCTGCGAAATATTAGCAAATATTTCGTTATGCTTTATTTCAAAATCCACGCTTTGCTTCTGGTCTCTTTTATTAAAAACCGCTAATAATAATGAAGGCTGTCGTCGTCGGTCCAATTAAAGTCTAAAGTCGGCCATTCTTTGAGTCAGAGGAATTTTTATTGGTGTGTTAATCGATCGATTAAAAGGTAAAAAAAATTCTTCAAAGAGGAAAAGAAGAAGAAGAAGAAAGAGAATAATAAAAATACGAATGACAAACAACTTAATGATTATTTAATGATGAAACCTGCTGAAAACCTGTGAATGAAACGAGCAATAATAAAATTCATAATAATAATAATAATAATAATGAGTTCTCTTTTTTAAGCTTCTCCTTTCATTTAAGTTACCGAAAATTTTTAAGGAAAAGTTTCAAGAGAAGAGAAAGAATCGTTTTTTAACATTTTTTAGAGCATTTTTGGTGTAGCAGCTGAGAATTTTCGGTGTACATTAAAGAAGTATTTAATATAAATAAATAAATAAACAGACCAACGCAAAAACAAAAACAACAACGAAATTTAAAAGCCAAGAAAATATCGATTTACACTCTTGTAAAATAAAAGAAAACTAAAAAGCAAATCCATTAAATTTGGACGCATTCCGAAATCGACTGTCAAAATGTCCGAATGGGATGTCAAGCGGTTCGAACAGAAGTTTTGGGGTTTTGTTTTTTCTTTTTCTCTTCATTCGTTGTATTCGAACTCATTCTTGAAATTGCATTCTAACCTCGTTCTAATTTAGCTCAACCCAACCTTAAAAATTGATCAACCAAAAAATTGGTTACAAACAGAGAAGAATTTGTAAAAATATAATTTTAAGGATTTATTTAATTTTTAGTATATCAAAGATATTACAAAAATTTAATAATATTGTATCATGTACAATACATAATAAATTTTTTTTTCTCCTAAAGAAATGTAAAGGAAATAAAAATTACAATCTTTGCGGAAATTTTGCCATAAAAATAAGTTTACTAGAAGCGAATAAATTTACTAGAATGTACTATAATAAATTTCGCCAACATAAAATTTCAATTTTTGCACTAAACAACAACAAGAGCAATAATGAACACAACAACAACAAACATCGGCTTAAAGCTCTCAGTGTAGCAAACGCAACTGATGCAATCAACTCCCTGAATGGAAGGGGCGGGCCCAGCGGGCATCACGTCAGAAGTCCACTAAAATAATTGAATGGAGCTAGCGTCCGTCCATTCGCACAACAAAGAGCAGCACAACAAAGAGCACAACAGAACCTGCCAGACGTGAGCCAGTGCTGCCAAAGCACACCACCAATAATTTGACAGATGTTGAAAATTTATAAATAACTCTGCCTCAAATGTCAGCTGCTAACCTCTGTAAATGAAGTCAATGTTATTTATTTTTGTCGCTTTTTCTACAACAGACAAGCTTTAGAATTGTTCCTATTGTTGTGGTCTTTGTTTTTGTTGTTGTTTTGTTGCTTTTTGATTTTGTTGTTTTTTGATTTGGCTGCTTTATTTATTTAGAGCTCGCTGACAAATTAATTTCTATTCTTGCTGTTGTAGTTGACGATCTTCTACTCCTTTTTCTGCTACTTTTTTTATAAATGCTTCTTTATAAAATAATTCTATAATAATTCTAAAATAATTCATTGAGGTTTTTTCTTTTGAGTTTTAGATTTTCTGAAATTCTGAATTTATTCTTTATTCTTAAATTAATTTGGTGAAAGAAAGCTTTTCTTATTCCCAATATTTCTGTCCTTTTTAAATTAAACTGTAATTTATTATTTCAATTATTTCAAATTCAAACAAATTCATTTATTTGAGTAGCTCTGCAAAAATAAACCGAGTTTTCATTTTGACCGATCGAAGAAAGTAAAACACATAATTAATGAGGCCGGTGATGAACGAAATCATTACAATATCAAGACAACTAATCTGCTGTCCCCCCTTCCGTAGCCACCCATGCCACAAACATCATAACTCCACGCCCATCATGACAAGAAAGGGTTCGATCATTTCATTCGACACAAACAACATCTCAAAACAAGCGAGTTAATAAAACTTCATCACGTCGGCGGACGGATTGAAACCACATAAAAGCCATTATCGGGTACCGCAGAGAGGGATATTGTTTGGGATCGCTGTAGAGAGGAAGATAAGAAGGAAATCAGCGAAAACGTAGCAACGGCGATCGACCGACTGAACGACTCTTCACATGTTCGTAATGCAATTAACGATAATGATTTTGATCTATTGTTATGTTAACACAGATGCCAGATGCTAGATTACGGCGACTCTATCCGATCGATGCAAACGAGGACGCAATCGCACAATACATACATATACATACTTATACATATGTATAAATACATATATAGATAGGTACCAAGCAGGACATGTATAGTATCTGGTACCTCATCGCTGAAAGACGCTATTTTAGCGATTACCGATCATGTTTTGGCGATAAAATTTCAATGCTCAATAATGCCATGAAGTTCAATTATTTTCGAAAGCACAGACACAACAACAACAGGAAGAACAACAACAACAACAGGAAAATAACAACAACATAAAATAACATACATTGTAAAAGATCCATCCCGCAGATAGTGTGAACAGAGGATTTCAATTTATAGTTTCGCACCTTCGGAAGTTCTGTTTTTTAAAAAAAAGGGAGACGGACAGCAGGGGGGAAACGCAGAAAAGTAGAAAAAATAATACATTTTTAGAATGCCGACAGCCGAAGATTTGGACTGAACCATGGAACGGGTGGAGAAGGTGTTGCATCTGCGGTCATCGCCGATTCGTAGGTTGAAGGTTCTTCATAGAGACTGAAGAAGATTCTTTTCTTCACTAAAGAGTATAGTGTAAAAAGCAAAGAGTAAAAAGAGTGGGTAAAAAGTGATGATTAAAAGTATAGGGTAAAGGGTAAAGATTAAAAGTCGAGGGTAAAGAGTAAAGATTTAAAAAAGAGGGTAAAAAGTAAAGATTAAAGAGTATATATAGAGTAAATAGTAAAGTGTAAATAAGAGGATTATAGTAACGAGTATTAGTTAAATAGTAACGTGGAAAAACTTACGAGTAACTCACGAATAATATCGAATAACGATCAATAACAATAACGAACAAATAGTAAAGAGTAGCAAGTAACTAGAAAAGATTATAAAGTAAATATATAAAAAAATTGTAAGAATATTAATAAAAATTACAAAAATTGTAAAAATCTCATAAATAACTTAAATATTCATACAATTTCATAAAAACTGAAATCGATTTGTAACGAGTCACAGTCTTTTTTCATCGTCACGCTTCAAAGAAGTTTCACCGGTGACGGTGGATGGAGCCGAGTTACGTACACTTTTGATGAACACGTTCCACTCTTTCTCACGGAACTCACTTCAAATAAGCAGCTGCACGTTGCCTATCACCAGCCACACCCACCTGTCCACCCCTACATCGACCCTTCGTTATACCCGAGGCTCTGATTGATGATTTCTTTTCACTTGAAATTCAATTCAATAAATTTTAACACCCAAAACTTCAGACCCTAAACAAATCAAGGAAAAAAAAACGCTGAAAAAGTTTTGGAAATTCAAAGAAAAAAATGTTGCTGCTTGAAGTGCGAAAATGTCAGCAGCACAACAAAAATCGGAGCAACAACAATTTATGCAGCACTGAAGACATAAAGCAAAGACAACGAAAGACAGTGATAGACAGACAGGCGACAGACAGAGAGACAGACAGGCGACAGACAGCCTGGAACCAGTTCTGTAACCAAAAAAATCGGACCTATTTTAAAACAGCTTCTGAATTATTTTTGTTATTGTATTTTATATTTTTATATGATTTTTCTTCGTCACTACTTATTTTTATATTTTTAGCTACTTTTCTTAATTTTTGTTACCATTTTTTATGTATATTAATTTTACTTCCTTTTTTATTTATATTTTCATTTTATTTTCTTTACCTTTAATTTTTTGCTACTTAGTTTTTCCTTTTTGACATTTGAAAAATTGCATCACAAGTTAAGCGAAACGTCAAAAAACAGCAAACAATCACAATCGCTAGCCAAACAACTTTCGGTTTCCTTTCAAATTTGAATTTTTTTTATTTTCTTGTTGTTTTTCAGTTCTGATTTTTTCTGATTTCGGCACTCAGCTGATTTTATATTAATTCGATTTTCCTTTTCGAAGCGACGGCGGCCAAATCGAGGTGCGGCAGCTGGGTTTTCTTTTTTTTTCCTATTTTTTCTTAACCATTTTTTGGCAGTTTTTAACTCTGTCTGCGATTAATTTAAAGCTGCGATTAGAATGAATGAAAAATTTACTACTTGATTTAATTTATTGGATGTAATATTTTTTTTATTTATTTTACTAACTGTCTCAGTCTTTGATTTCTTTCAATCTGATTTGATTTTCCTTGGATTATAAAATAGTACTAAAAATAGAGGTAAAAATCAATTTTATTTGTCCATAAAGTAGTAAATCCAAAAGTTTTGTTTAAAATCTACTGTTGCCAGTTGAAAATGGTTTGGACTTTGTGAGTTTCCATAAAGTATATCGTATGAAAAAGATGTTAAGCTCTTTATAAATATACGAAACCACATTTTAAAGCCCTAGAAAAGCTTCATAAGCGCCTTTAATAAATTAAATTTCTTTCCCAAAGCTTTCATGAACTCAATGAAAACCATCTTCTTCCCTCTATTGAAGCGTTTTTGTAAACGTTTTATCATTCAAATAAAGCCTCTTAAAAGCATTTTATAACCTCTTTTAAATCTATCTAAAGCACAAACTCCTTAATGAAGATTCTTAATAATCTTTTGAATACTTCTCTATTCTGCTGAAAGCATCTCCAGCGAACAAATGAAATAAAATTAGAGTTTTAAGGGTATTTAAGTCATTTTATGTATTTTTAATCTTTGATAATACTTGGGACATACTTTTTAATTCTCTCCACTCATAATTTAAATGATTTCTCATCCAAACACACATCAATATAATCAATATAATTAAATTTATTCTGACTTTTAATTAATTGGGCTCGCTTTCACACCTCTTTAAAGTGTAAGCAAACAAACACACTTTTGCTTGTCCTAAATAATAAAAGGTTACGCTTATTATTCACACTTCAAATTACATAATTAATGCAGTTGTTGGCTTTTTTAATGTTTATCTACACGTACCGTTTAAGAGTTAATAACTCTGAAGCTAACAGCAACATGATTAAGTTGATTAAGCCAGTTGATAGAAGTTCGTAAAAATATAGCCAAAGTAATGAAAGAAAAATAAAAGTAAAAGAAAAGAATGAGTAGCGAGTAGAAGCAGACACTTTAACAGCCGTGAAGCATACTGTAGACAGAACTGCCGTTTAAATACTCCAATTTTGTCGGCTGCATTAATTGCTATGCAAAACCATGGCCTGTCATGATTATCGAAGCCGATTTCGCACTGTATTAAGCTTGGCTGCGATGTGATGACGGAAGCAACGCCGGATATCCGATCATATTTAGTTGAAGCGTGACGAGTTGGTTTCATTTGCTTTTCTGTCTTCTTTTTTTTCGCAAAAAAAAAAAAACGCAAATTAAATTCATTAAATACTTTAGAAGTGAGAAGATTTTAGGTATGATGAGATATGATTAATTTTCTATACGTTGTTAAGATTCGTATTTTATAAGAGCAACTTTTAAAATTATCTACCCTTCTATTCCTACCTTTGACAGCTATTATTCACATTTATAAATAAATTTATTAGGAATAAATGCACGATTTAACGTCTTGACCGAAAAACTCAAATCATCGTTTCAAATCGTTAGTAAATTCGCAAAATTTATAAATAGTTTTGTGATTTTTATGGTTTTCATAAGATCTGTAAGCTCCGTAACCGATCTGTTAATAGATTTCATATTCTCGATGGAGATTCTATAATGAGGGAATATTCTGTTCTGTATCACTGAACTAAAGTGAATATCGCTGCTTTAAACAAATGTTTAGAGCTTTAAAGGGCTCATTTAGAGGGCACTTTAGAGAACCATCTGGTGCGTTGTATAGATATTGCAGTTGGTTAGTGAAACTATATTTTTTCATCAAGAATTTTCTAATTTAGTCCAACTTTTCAATTTCTTTGGGATTACTTTCTCGAAACTATTTATAATTTGCAAATTATTCGTTTTAGATTTTATATTTCTTATTAACGCTCTCTCTCTCTCCCTCTCTTCCTCTTTAATGCCTACCTACCATCAATTAGTATCTCTCCCGCATTTCCACTACGTAGCCTGAGATGATTTCCCAGATGTTGTTGCTGCTATAAACCACCAACCGCGCTCAGCCACGGGCGGTAAGTTGATTGAATTAAATTGAATTTGAAACCCTGGTCTTCGTTCACTTCTCTTTAATCTTTCCTTGCTTTTCCTTGATCTGTGATTGTTACTTAATTTTGTAACGAAACAATAGACGTGATACTCGTACATGAACATCGTGTTGGTGCTATGATAAAACTATCGGTCTGTCAGATGAAGTGATAAACATTGCGTGAAGTCAGAAGGCATTATAAATTGTGCAGCTCCATCATGTGGAGGTGGTTCAGCAGACATCATAGAAACTACAACTTCGCAATCATTGCGATAATAATCTTCTGCATTATCATCATTACTGTGAATATCGGCTACATCTTTGTTTTTGTTCGTATCAGTGGCTTCATCACAGTCATCATTTCTGCCCATTTCATTACCCACAACATCTCCATCTCCATTGTTATCATTACCATCTTCATTTTCATAATTTTCACCATCTTCGTTCTCATCAATACGAATATCATCATTATTATTGCTGACTATTTATCTAGTATCTTCATCTTTTCTCTATACTCATTACCCTCATTCCTATCATCTTCTTCATTATTGTTATCTTTATCTTCATCTCCATCACCATCATCCCCATCATTATCATCATCATTTCTATTATCATCTCTATCATTATCCATGCCATCATTTATATTACTATATGTTTTGAATTCTGCATTGATTGTGTGATCGAGTTGTTGTTGTTGTTGCTGCTTTTTTCATTTGGTGCTCCTCCTGCTGCTCATAATAATGCATCTGTTGTTCAATTTCACTGCCTTCCCTCCCTTCAGGTTGCCGTCTCCCGGTGATTCTTCCGAAAGCTAAAAATAGCTGTCCATCATTAATCGATGCTAGCGCAGATGTTGCAGTTGCTCGTGTTTTGATTAAAGTGTATTTCTGAAAAATAGATCTGAATAAAAATGAATTCAAATTCGTTTGCTAAACATGTATAAAAGTTATCGTTGCTTTTCGCGGAAAATGTTTGCAATAAATAAATAATATAAGACGAAAAAATAAAGTAACAATATTTTTTCAGAAGTAGTTTTTGAATTTTGAAGTGAACAAAATTGACCGCTCGGGTGAATCGATTACTAACCGGGCTGAAAATTTTGTACAATGAAATGTTGTTACATTAACATTACTTTTACTTTTAATTTTCAGCGAAATCAGTTGAATTTTTTTCCGTAACTTCCTCGACTTGCCATTTAACAATCACTGTAATAGAACTGAAGAGTAGATAAGGTAGATTTAAACAGTAGAGAGTACTTAAACCAGCAACCGCTCGTCCAGTGCATCAGCAAGTTTTACCGAAAGGACTGAAATTTTTGCCAGTCTGAATCATAAAAGGGAACTGTAATGTTGCAGTTGTTACAAAATGTTTACAAGTTGTGTCACAAACCAACGTTGTGTATCTCAGTTTCTAAGCACCGCCGTCAAAGGCGCTTTATATTTAATTTAACTATTTAATTAATTAAATTAATAATCAAGTAATATAATTTCAATACAAATTGAATTTTAAAATGGTTTTCATTTACAATATTTACAATAAATTTCCGAAAAATTCTTTGAGTTGCGCCATATTTTGTTCGATGTGGATCGTAAAAAGCAGAACCTAAATTTATTAAAGGTGTGTGTACAAACTAAATTTTGGCTTCTTAAAGAAACACTATTTTTAAAACTCTTGACGCTTAAAAACTGACAAATCTCGATTGTAGGTCGATTTTTGTTGTACAAAAATGTTGGACAAAAATTTAAAAAAATAATGAGAAATTTAAAGAAGGAAAACAGAAGAAATTGAAAGTTATTTTATTTATTAGGGCGCATTACATGTTCGGTAATTTAACACGTTCATACCTTATTGATTATGTTTTGTGTGTGGCTTCCAAATGACGAGGTTTAATAATTCGCAGTTATTATTATATAAAAGGTGATTAATATGAGGCTAAAATTAAAATCTATCACCACTTCGATTCTGTGATTACCGGCAGGTTTTCGATTCGATCAGTTGACTCCTTTGTTTGGGTATCAAAAAACCATCCATCGTAGGTATGAATTTAAACGTGAATGTATTTATTTCTTTTTATTTCGTGCATTCCCTTAAGTGTTCGTTTCTAACTGTTCATAGTTATTACGAACTTTAATGAATCTTTATACAGTAGAATTTTTTGTCAATTATTTCTAAAAATCTTTATAGTATACACGTGTATATTATAATACATATATTGATATAGTGATTATCTATAATATAGAAATTTCGAACTTAGGAATAATAATTAAATATATTTTCAAAATATATTTCTTATTTTTACAGATACATATAATAGTTAAAGTAACAATTATTAAAAGTTGTTTATTTTTACAGGAAACTACAATAAATCTAAATCTAAAATATTACATTATTACAATTGAAGTAGATACAGTAAATAAGTTTTTAGAGTGCTTAAAACTAAAGTGAAAATTTTTAAATATAGAATCTAAGAATCTAATAATAATAATAATAATAATAATAATATTACTTGTCTAATTTTTCTTAAAAAAGAATTCAATACAATTGTTTCTATGTTTCAAAATAACATTTTATGAAAATAATTTAATTACTTTGTTGAAAAACTTTAAAACTTATCTTTTAATTTAAAAAAGAGTAGCTATAGATGTTGCTATAAATATCTATCTATAAGATAAAAATTAAAAGGTTTACATAAGTTAAATAATTTTAATGTTGTGCTCAATCATATTAAAGACATTGTACAGAATTTTTTTTGGATTAGAAATGATTTCTAGTATTTAGATTGACTTTTTACTGGAAGAAACTTTTAGTAGACAGAGCATTGAGTAGTAAATTAGTTAAACAATCTGTAGTTAATGAAATGCAAATATTTATTAAAGTTTAAGAAAAGTATTGAAGAACTTCTTAGTTTGATTTTCTTACCATAATTCTTTGAAATAGTCTTTTATGCTTCAGAACGTGATATAATTCACAACTGATTTTTCTGAGTTTAATCTGAAAACTCTATTCATTTCTTAAACAATGATTTTCCACGCTTTGTTTGTGTAACGCTATTTAGGTTTATGGTGTTTTATGATGGAAATTTACATATATTGTTGTTGATATTGTAAAGATAAGGTTCTCATAAGAAGCCCATATCTAGTGCTGTATACAGCGCCCTTATATCACTGTGCGACGAGATCCTCCAGAAGGGGAAGTTCATGGTTTTGGCGGCGGACTCTTCTTCGGCCCCATCACCAATGACCACGTAGGTGCTCTTGCGGCTGAAACGAGTCACGATGCGTTCGTAGCAGGTTTCCTGACCTGAAAGAGCGGGGAAAATGAACGCGGTTTTATAATTATGCATGAGGTTTAGTTGTTGAGTAAAATGAGTCTAATAAATTCATGTGTTGTCATTCATTCTCTCAATTGTAGTTACCTATTTTGTGAGCGCTGTAAATGTTGTCAATGGAGAATATACCACCCAAGCCGAAGAGCAACACTTTGGCCAGCGCCGGCGCCAGTTGCGTCGAGGTGACCAACACATTTACGCAGTTTTCGCGTTGAGCAATCATGTTCAAACACTTCGTTGCCAGGCTCGCCCAGTTGTCGGTGGCCATTTCGATGTCCGAGCGTATCTGCAGCCAGGAATCACGTTTGGCGGGACCCAGGAGACCACCAACGCTGAAAGCGGGAAACGAACAGAAAGAAAACATTAAAATTATTTCCCCTCAACTGGTTCAACACTCATCAATGAGCAGGATCTTCATTGCAAATCGCATGATCATCACTGAAGAGGGATCAACACCGGACACACCCCCTTTCCCACTGCATCTGCTCAACCGCTCTACTTACTTGCCCCTGTAGGTGTTGTAGATCTCCTTGATCTTGCGGTATCTGAACGCCAACTTGCGCATCCAGTCCACGCCTCCACGCACTCCGGTGGGCAGACAAAGATTGGGCGGAGCTCCCGCCGGTGCCCCCGTATGGAAGCCGTCGGTGGCGAAGTTGTAATTGCTCAAGTCCTGGCCGTTGTCGTCCGAGGACACGTCATCGATGTGCACCTGATCGCACTCCTCGATCTCGTTGAAGAAGAAGTGCGTGTCGGCCATGTTGAAGACCATCTCCTCCATGCGGAAAGCGACCGTCATGAGTGCGCTGTGGTCTTTGGTGTAGCGGTTAGCGAAGGAGCCCGACAGCAGAGTGTGGAATATGATGATCGTCTCGTCGAGGTCCCAGATGAAGACGCGCTCTGGCGGCTTCACTGCCTCACAGTTCGGCGTGTCCGAGGTGGTGCTGCGGGTTGGACTGGGCTGAGCGTGCCGCCGACCGCGCGCTCGCCCACTTTTTCCCGTCGGCGTTGTCTTGGGCACCGAAGCGCCTGAGCCGGCCGCCATCGCAGAGCCCATCGCATTCGAAGCGTTCGGCGAGATCGGCAGCGGCGAGTGTGGAGACTGTGTGGCATGCAAGATGGGCGTAGTCGAATGTGTATCTGTGGGGCTCTCCGAGAGATTCGAGGCGGCCACGTGAAAGCCGTGACTGGCGCTCGAGCTGGGCGAGCTGACGGCGGCGTAGGGCGAGTAGTTGGCGGGGCTGTAATAGTTGCTGTACTGATCGTTGTAGTAACCGCTGTAGTCCTGCTGGGCCGCAGCCGCCGCGGCCGAGCCGAACTGCGCGAAGTTGTTGTAGCCGTAGGCGCTCGGGTACAGCTGCGAGGAGTTGTTGTTGACGGTCGTGGAGACGTAGCCCGAACCTAGGTAGGGATTCGTGGTGGGTTCCATTTTAGGGGTAGCGCGCGTCGTGCCATACGGAACTGAGCCGTAGGCGGAGTAGAATGGCGGCGTGTATTGCTGCATGCTGTTGTAGTAGTTGTAGTAATCGTGCTTCGTGTCGTAAGCAGCGGCAGCAGCTGCCGCGGCAGCCGAAGAGTTCACAGCGGCCATGGCAGCAGCAGAAGCGGCAGAGGCACTGGAGACCGACGAGCCGTTGGGATCCAAGGAGTTGTGGCCCACGGACGAGGAGCAGTTGTAGAGCGCGGTTGCGGAGCTGGCGGCGGCGGCAACGCTTTCCAAATGCGACGCAGAGGAATGCAACCCCGCAGAAGAAAGGCCGGCCAGAGCAGCGGCAGAGGCTGCGTCGTTCGCTGCAGCGGAGACAACGCCCCCGAGTTGAGCGGCGGACACCAGACCGGGACTACGATTCTCCGATTTGACCGACGGCAGATGCGATTCCGTCAGCCAATGAGACATGCCACCGTGAAGCGCGTCTGCGGCATGTTGTTGGTGTGGCTGGTGCTGCTGATGTTGGTGCTGAGCGCGTGCCGAAGAAGCGTTCAGAGCGTCGTTTGTGGGACTGGATGTGCTTGTGGGGTGCTGCGCATACGTGGAGAAGCTGCTGGAGGCGGCAGCAGCAGCGGCGGCGGCTGAGAGTGCCAAAGAAGAGGCGGGATGCGCGAGGCCGGCCGCGGACAGGCTGCAGCTGGAGTTGATGTTCGGCGCCGCACTGTAGTGACTGCTGAGCGAGGGAAGCGACGTTATCGTGGGCTGCAGCGGCTGCGTGTGAGGCGGGAGAGCGGCCAGCGAGCTGCACTGATTGTTGTGCTGCTGATGTTGCAGCGAGGATTGCTGAAGCTGCTGATGCTGTTGCTGCTGGTGCTGCTGTTGCAGGTGCTGCTGTTGCTGGTGATGATGCTGGAGTTGGTGAGTCGCTGAGGTCGTCGCTGATGTGGCAGATGCTGTTGATGACTGAGAACAGAGTCTGTAAAGGAGAGAGAAAGAGAGAGACAGAGATGGTCAAAACATAAATCAAACACTCAACGAAACTGAACGAAATCTCATACAATTTGTTGCACTTGAGTTGCCAAAGAAATCTGGAAAAAAATAGATGCACTCTTCAGAATTAGTTGTCAGGGTTTTTTGTTCGCTCTCCATGTTGAGCATGTGTCAAAATTTCACGGAATTCTACAAGCATTCTTCTAAATTCCAACAACTGCGCATTTTTCTTTTTTTCTGTGTTCCTCCCAATCTTTTCGGTTCGGCAAAAAAGTGTCACTCTTAAGCGTTCTTAACACTTTGAGGCATTAAAGACCTCGTACCCTCAGAGTGCCCCTTCGCATACTTAAGAGATTAAGCGGCGTAGAAGAGGAAGCAGCAGACGAAACGACTGCTACTCCTATTGTTGCCCTCGCTGATTGAGCATGCAACAAAGCCTTCTGCCAGGAAGAGGTTGGCATGTGTTTCGACCACACCGCTTGTGGAGAGCAGAGGCACATCATCTGCGTATCGAGTTTTATAGAAAAAATTCCGAAATCTTAGGTACCAGAAATTTTAATATTTTGGAGTTTAACTGTTTAAACGGCTCTCGGGAGACAGTTTTTCAAGGGATTCTCGACACTGAAAGGAGCTGCCTTAAATTAGAGTGACAGCTACAAAAAAAAAAAAAAAAAAACTAAAAACGAAAGAAAAAACATAAAAAACAAAACAAAAGTCGTTAAAACATGTGTTACTCGTGATTCGTTTTTAGAAATTAGTTAAGAAAATAATAAAAAAGGAGGAGGCAACCTTATTTTAGCATCGGCAAAAGAAAAAATAAAATATTAATGTTTCTGTGTGTGTTAATAGGAATTAATTTTGGCAACAATATTGGACTGAGATATTTTCTATAGTAGTATATTTATTAATAAACATATATTAAACATTTTGTACATAAAAAGACACCGCTGATGATGAGACATTTTGCACATAAAAAGAGATCGCTGATGAGTAACGTTGGCATGTTCCGAAATAGCTATACGATCTGTCAGTCAAGTTGTTGGTTCAAATCCTGTTGCAAATGAAAAGCTGATACCAAAAAAATATGGGTGGTATGTAATACAACACATATGTATATTCATATATTAAATACTTACAATTAAAATAATCATTTTTCATTTCCTTGCTTTTTATTGATGCTATTTAATAAATTATAAATTTGTATTTAGTCGTAAAATTTTACTACTTAAAGAATCTGTATTCGATCATCAAAAACCTCTTCTAATACAAAGCATTGTTTTGTAATAAAAATGTAATAAAACACCGAACAGCAGTTTTTATGATTTTTGAGTGGCCACAATTAAATTATCGAAAATAATTCAACTTGTACGATCATAAAATTAAATACAATCATAACTGTAAAATTCGAAGGTCGTGATTAACAATTATGAGAGACGGGAAATTACAGAATTTAAAAAATTTGAAATCATAAACAAATTAAATATTAAACAGAAACCAGCCGCTGGCCCACCTTATATTTTATTATACAAACATAAATTGAATGAAATAATAAAACATTTGGAGGAATTTTTATATTAGAAAACTGTCCAAAGATCGAATATCGAATATCGTATTAAATTCTTGGTGCAAAGAATATGAATCAATTACAGTGGCAAAGAATTTTATTTAATCTTTAAAAAAGTCTAACGAAAGTTCTTCATATACTAAATACATATATCGAACTGTTGCTTAAAAACATATGTATAGACAACATAAACAAGAACAACAACAAGAATTAAATCACCTACTTTTTAGTAGATTCATAAAAACATATCCACAAAAAAAAAACTATTGTAAAAAACCTCCAACATGTTGCTGTGAAAATAATTTTACCATCAGCGTAATTTAATCGTCGGTCTCTCTTCGGTTACGCACAGAAAAAAGCAAGAAAAAAGCAAGAAGAAAATAAAAAAAAATAAAAAAAAATAAAAAAAAATCCCCGACATGTCACAAAATCAAAAACCGAAACAAGAACAACAAATAAACTGGCGTTCGGTCACACGTCGTGTTACTTATCAGTGGGTGTTATTAATCAGTGTTCAGTGTGGAATATGATTGTAACATAACTCGTTCTCCTTTTTTTTGTTGTTGGTTCTCTTTCTGCCTTTAAAACAATTACTATATTGATTAAGAGGCATGATTAACAAAAATCTGACACCTTTTTTAGAGAAATTTTGGGGAAACTTTTTTGTTCTTTTCTAGTAATTAGATTGTGAAAAGTTGCTACATGTAAATCTATGTCATGTCATGTCATGTCATGTCATGTAATGTCGATGTGTATATTGTATAAGAATGTATGTACAATTGGTTGTGAATTAATTAATAATATCTGTGACATAAAGTGACATAAAGAAAAATAAAATAGTAAAAAAGTTGATGTAGCATTAAGCTAAAGATTGTGATTCGTTCTCCATGATGATGATTATGTTGATCACGATGATGGTGTTCGATACAGATGCCGAATCGGGAGAGCTGCTGATGTTAATACAAGTTGACAATTCGTAGAAGTCGTATAAACAACCATCAAAACGAAGATCAATAAAATTCATAAAACGAAAGGAACAACATGAAGAAGAATTAAAAGAAGAAACACAAGAAAAGCCAAAACAGAGGCAAAAACCAGAATATTTTAATGACTGTTAACCATGAGTGGCAACATAAAATTAAACCCAAAAGATTGATACACAAAAACAAAGAACAACAACGGGCGACAAAAAATAAACAACGGAAACGCCAAAAGCAAAAATAATATAAAAAGCAAACACAATAAATCACGGAAACGTTAAGAAAACTTAATGAAAATAATACAATAACCCTTAATTATTTCCAAAAAATAACAGTGTAAAAGTACGAATAATAATAAATGTTATTTATTATAATAAAGAATTGTATAATAATAATAATAATAATCATAATAATGTTGATAATACTTATATTAGTAATTAATTTCCTAGGATAACCTAACAAATCTTCAAAAAAAAAAAAACGAAAAGAACGAATTTAGGGCAGAAGATATAAAAAAGGAGGTAAATCAAGTCAAGTGGATGGTCGAAAAAACATGCTCAGTACAGTCGGGAAACCGTTTCGCAGACAATTAAATGAAACCAAGTGGTGATGATGATGATGGTTGCTGTTGTTGTTTTCGGTTGCAGGTATAGTTTTGGTTTTTTGTTTTCTTTAGTGTTTGTTGCCATCCATTCCTAAGTCGGAACTCATCAAATGCAACCGAGCTGATCCGCGCGAGAGAGACACACTTCACTCCATCCTTGAGATACAATTTGATGGTATTGTTTGTTGAAGTGTCCATTCAGCTCATTCTTATTTTCATGGTTTGTTTCGCATGTGTTCGGCAAATGTTGACAATTTATGAGCGGACAGACATATAAGCAAAAAATGCAAAAGAAGAAACTAACAAATAAATGTCTCTGAGTGATCAACTTGATCGATGAATGGAAGGTTTGACTTTGTGAATGGGAAGCACGTCGTTTCCTTCAGATTCACTTTCTCTGCATTAATATTCATGATTTTTTAATGACTTTTGTGATATGACATGACATTAAAGATGACATCTTTATATTCACTCACATCATAACTTTTAGACATGCAAACTTTTTGTCTTTTCAACATAAAAATTCTTTAAAAAACTTTACCTGTTTCGTTCATTCGAATCACTGGGCTCGATTTTGGGACGTTTTGCCTGAAAAATAAAAGAATTGTATTTAGAAAAGGAAGTACATGGATACTTGTTAATTTAATGTTTATTATTTTAAAATACTTGTGTAGATTTTTATATCGCTTATTACAATATTAATTCAGTGCAGTACAAAATCAATTCATATTCTATTTAATTAATTAGGATTTTACTTCATCTTGAGGGCAATCATTAGCTAGGTCTCTAAAATAAGGAACATTTTCGGGATACTGTCCAAATGGAGCACGCAGATACGGAATGTCTGGTACTTTAGCTACATATATATACGACTATGCAGAAGTAAACCAAGTATGTTCATGTTTAGCTACGATCTAATTAAATTTAGCTAAAATCTATTTCTTGGTCGCAACTAAGTACTTCTTCTTGCGAAAAGTAAGAGGAGTCCACAGCAATCAGAACACCCACGCCTCTGCTTAAATTTGTTAAAGATAAGTTTCGGTCTTAACGATAGGCTTACGAAAATATTCCCAAGTTTATTACATCTGCTTTAAGGCAACCGTAGAAACGATTCATTAGATGGAGAGGCAAGTGTAAATTTAAGGATGAGTAGGATCTTTGAGTTGTAGAGTTAAACTTTTTTAGAGATATACTTGTATCATGCCAACGGATGTCATCGATGCTTGGTATCAGGAGCAAAACGTAAGTGAAGACAGTTTTATTGAGTTGAACTTCCTTATAGTCTGTATAGCAGCAATAGATGACTCTGGTAACTTTGGTATAGCGTCTGTATTATTGGCAGCAACAGAAGTAGGTAGTAGAAGTAGAAGTAGAAGGGACTGAAGTAAGGTTCGAGTTACTTGGAGTCACAGGAAGTGCCCTAGGAACTTCCTCAAGTCCACCGCATTAGTATTCGATTCATTGGTTAGCGCAGAAATTTATTGTAAATTTAAGAAGTTTAATTTATTTATTTTTTTAACTTTGAGTCCCTTACCACAGGGCTTAGAAGGTTTATAATAGATGGCTTGCGAGTGTTTCTGTGTGAGCGTTTGCGTTTTGGCGACTGTTGGTCCATGAACTTGAATTGATTAAAAAACCTTTCGTAGTCATTGACTTTTTTATGCAAAACCGTCAGATCGTTTTCAATCTCGCGAAAGCCACGACGCACTTGACCCAAAATGCGGATTATTTCCACGTCACGGAACCTACATTTACTGCATGACCATCTCAATCCTCCTTGGACACCAATTTTATCTGCAATTCTTGCAGTAAGTCCTGCACATTTAACATGATAGTTATCATCACAGAGAGAGCAGAACACTGATCTTTCCGTGGTACTAATTATCTTGCAGCCAGGATGTTTGCAGGACATTGTTAATGGTAATAAGAAAGGTAAACACTATAGATTTTTTGAAAATGTAGAGGAATTTTAGAGAGTTCGACAGTCCTCTTACGATGCACTATAATACACAGAGATTTTATGCTTAAATGACAGCACAAAATAAATAAAAAATGTCAACTTGTAATCCTGGGCTACTGAATTAAAGCGAATTAAACACGATCTTGTAGAGATTTCACAGGAGTACCACCGACCGAGTAAGCAAAATCGGAAAATCAACCATTGAAGAACCTACAGGCCAAAAAAATCAAGGATTTTAGATATTTTAATAAAAATTTGCAGAGCACAAGCGAAAGCACATCAGATCGCGGTAAGAAATATCAACTTATGGCCAATAAAGTCAATAAATTCATTAAAATTAATATATAATGAGTATGAAGCTGTTGGAAGGGACTTTTTTATATTTGTATGTTAAACGACTCTCAAAAGTAATCTGAATCTTAAAACAACATTGAAAATATAATAGTGAAATGAAATGTATTTATTGTTTATTATTTAACATAGAAGAGGATTTATTTATATAAAGATATCTGTTGTTTATTTACAAATATAATTCTCCTTGCATTTCATTATTATTGCTTTAATGAATAATTGTGTAGTTAGTCTCAGTTTTTAAAGGTTTTCTTTTTCTTATTGCTTCAAATAATGTTGTATATTTTTCTAAGTTTATTTATTCTTTTAAATACGACCAGCATAGTTGACTTTCAGGGCACCCTTTTTGTTTATACGCTCAGGTAACCGCCTGGGATAGTTTATACATTTTTACAGTATATAAACAAAGTAACTGTATTTTCTATTCTTTTTTTTTAAATAAAGTCTATTTGTTGCAGGGGAGAATTTTTGCTGATTTTGATGAACGAAGGCGAAGACGACGAAGGCGACACCTCAACGATTTCTCGGAAGGCTGATGATGCGAATTTTTTAGCAAAAAACTTTCAGTTCGGCGCTTGCGTTCCGCTGAGAATTCTTTCCGATTTTTTATTTAAATTGTTATTTTTTTTTATATAATTTTGTTTAATATATTTTTGTGTATATTTTCCGTATATTCCGATATTTTTGTTTTTACAACCAGTATTTATTAGTGTGTATACCCTTTTTTACATAAATATGTATCGAGGAATCGAAAATTTATTGACGATGGGAATTTCCGATGCTTTTTGTTTTTTGTGTTTTTAATAAATCAGAAATATTTGTTTAAACAAAAGTTTTGATGATTAAACAAAATACCAAAAATGTCAAAAGAAGCATTAAAAAAATAATTAACAACGATTCTTGTGGGAACTAAATAAATCCATTATTAAATATCGATTCTCATCGTTAATTACTTCATATAAATTAATTTTAATTTTGAATTTCTTACGTTATAAACGGAGTTTCGTTAAGTTTATAAATTCAAATAAATCCAAGGTTTTTTCATTGTTGCGTAATAAATTGAGAAAAATTGCTTATTCAAGTTCAAAAATGCTATTAAAAATCATCGTTAAGTTTCGTTAAATCCGTAATTTCAATTATTTATTTATATTTGAGTACAAAACAAAGTACAGGAAAACATATGAAGACCTTATAAAATTAGTTTAAAGGTATCGTTAAGTTTCGTTAAGTCTACTAATATCGATAACTTAATTTAATATCGATAAGTAGAAATGAGGACATTTCGATTTTCATTGTTTAAAACAGTTTCGTTGAGTTTCTTTTTGCCTGTTTTTTATATTCTATAATTCCTAATCTTATCTAATCTTACAGTTTTCTGATGCTGAAAAAATTTAAACATTGAAACTTCGATTTTATTGTTCCTCTATTCGATGAACACAGACCAAAAAGTGTCGTTAAGTTTGCAAATTTGTATTCTTTCTCCTCGAACAATTTGAACAAAGTTTATGCACGGTTTGAGCAATCAAACAGCGGGTGACAAATTAAATTTTGTTTAACACGTTATGCTGGCGAATAAAACGCATTTTCATAGGTGAAGCAAATACAACAAGAACAACAGCAACAACAATGACAACGACAAATAAAAACAACATAAACAAGTCCCATAAAAACACAAAATTTACACGACATAATGAGAGGAATCGTCGTCGTCGTCGCCGCGACGTCTTTTCGCTGGGAGCAGAGCGACATTTTTGCGTGCTGTTGATGTTGCTCAAAAAAACAAAAAAAAAACCAACAACATGTTGTTGCTGAGCATGCGTGCAGCACTCGCCGCTACTGCAGCGCATCCAAACATTGTTGAGTGTTGTAGGAAAGAAATTATAAAAAAATAAGGAAAACAACAAAAACACAATCAAAAAGCCAACCAAAAACACAAGCAAAATGAAATAAAAAAATATATAAAAAATTTTACAAAAAAATTACACCCAAAAATGACACCAACAAATTACACAAAAACAATAAAATGATTAATTAACAAAAATTATGGAATTTGAAAATACAACATAAAATTTCAAGCCAAGAAAAAAATCAAAATCTTCTCTGTCTTGCTTTCCCTCACTCTCTGGTGTTGCAGAGTTGCCAGAGTTTTTCGCTTTGGCTGGACAAAAAAAAACTATTTCCAAAGTAAATAATTTATTGATGAAATTTATTTGGTGTTTCGTTTTTCTTCTACTTGTTTTTAGCACTAATTAAAGAAGTTAATAATAACAATGTTTCCATTCTTTAGCTGTCATTGTCTTTCTATCCTCCTCTCTTTTCCACTCCTTTCGTTCTTTCTTTCAAGACATGATTTTTTTTAAGACATGACAATGTTCTTAACTGTCAACTAATTTATGACACAAGTCGACAAGTCGTAAGCACAACAACAAAGAGTAAATGAAAACCAACAGGAGCAACACTAGCAACAACAACAACAACAGCAATATCACCATCATCATCATCAGCAAACACAACAACAATAAAAAATACCTGCTTAAAAATATTCAAAATTCTTCGATTTTTATCGTGTTGTATCTTTAGTGTTAGCTACGTTATTCGCCCCTGCGTTTTTATCGTCCATCTGCATACCCCCCGCTCCCCTCCTCACATCTACCGACCTCTCCCACTCCCCTTTCCGCACCTCACTCTCTCTCTCTCTCTCTCTCTCACTCTTGATCCCCATCACTGTACATCACTGCTGCTTTTGCTTGGCTGCTGTCTCTCTCTCACTTCCGCGTGTTGAGGAGCCGCTCAGCAAGGAGGCCAGCTGATAAGATCGCCCAGCCAGCGATTCTACAAAAACCAGGTCCTTAACGCATTCTTTTTGAGTTATGTTGTTGGCGTGACAATTTTTCTTACCCTCTACCATAATTTTTTGTAAACCTTGCTGTTGTTGTTGTATTTGTTGTTTCGTTGGGATTCCATTTAAGTTGAATGATCATTTCATCAGGGTTTATACGGTACCCCGTCGTATCCCCTCCCCATCAAGCCAACATGCGAGTATCTCGATCAGAAATCTTCGATTTGTGTCGCAATCAATCGAATGACCAATCGACTGACTGAGTGAATGACTGACTGAGTCACTGACTTCATTGACGATGAGTTGTTTCCTTATTTGATCGAATGGAATAAGAAACAGCGCAGAACAAGGATATGCACTTGAAATTGGGTCATAAATTAGATGGTGTGGTTGGCAATAAAAAGTATGTTTTTACCTCTCTTTAGTTTTTGATCGTTGTGCCTATCGATTGGTTATTTTTTCTGTCTTACGATCACTTTATTAGTTGTTGATGAGACGGGACACTTGTGAATGACAGATTTTAATTGACACAACATCGTTAAAATGCTCTCCAAATTAATTAGCACTTTAAATCATGATGATATAAACGATGACTTAACGAAGACTAAAAATGGGTTCAGGTTTGAGTTTTTTCTTTAATGGTTTTTTACCCAAGTTTAATAATCGGTCCAAAAGTGATCTTTATAACTTAACGAAACCTTTTAAAACTTCGGTCATGTTTAAAGCGAATTTTTAAAATGGAAATGACTTCAGAGAAAAAAATATGTAAATTTGACTTCTGTATTTTCTCTTCTTCCGCCTCTCCTTACTTAACGAAACCTCCTTCTTAATTAACGAAAGCATGGAAAAGAAAGAAAACAAAAAAAGTTGACGACATTAAAATTAATTTATTTTTACAGTGAAAAATAAAAACTAAAATTATTAAGAAACTTATTAAAAACCTTGGCTTAGGTTTGCTGTCACTGACCAACTTAACGAAACTCTTAAACTCGAAACTCGACCGCATGCCGTGCTGCTTAAAGAACAAGAAAGCGTTTTAGACGCACACAAAAACAACGACTACCATAATCACGAAAGTAACAACAACAACAACAATACTCATAAAAACAACAACACCAACAACAAACAATTAGCAATAATTCATGCTCTATTAAAAACTCGCACATGAAAATCACATTAAAATATCGCGCACACGATTTACTCTGCAAATTAACGAGAAATCTTTAAAACTTGTCCCCGGATCGAGACTTTGAGACGGTGCATTTGAAGGAGTGTGATGGAGAGAGAGAAAGAGAGAGAGAGAGTGAGGAAGAGAGAGAGAGAGAGGAAGAGAGAGAGAGAGAGAGTTGGTGGTGTCTTAAGAGCTTTTTAACCTTTGCAGCCAACGACAATCGTCGATTTCCGCATTCAAGAAACCACAGAAATGATGTCCTGATTTTCTGAATTGCTTTGTGCCTAATCTTGGCTTCGACGCTTCGCCGGAGCAAATGAAATGCCAACGATTTACATATTTTAATGTTGGCAACACGACTTTTGTGCGTGTAGCCACGTTCTGAATAATGAAATGTAGCTCTATTAACGACGTGGTCGAAATGGCTGGAAAAGTGTTGGGTTCAAATTATAATGAATTCAAGTGATGTGATCAAACGTTTTTTTATGTCAGTTTTACAACGAAACCTTCTACAAATATTTCCAGTAAATAAGCAATGTTTATATATCATATATTTCAACCGAATGGAATATATACCATTTTAGCCTTAATTTTTACTTAAACAAATTTTTTATTAAGAAAATACGCAAGATTATCTTAACTTGAGTTAACGAAACTTAACCGTTGTTCTAAGGAAAGTCGAAATATGTTACGAAATATTAATTTCTATCACAACTTTTGTTAAAAGTATAAAAATAGAACCGTACGATGGTTTTTCTTAACTTAACGAAACTTTTGATTTATAAATATAGTACTTTATAGAATAGAATATCGTAGAACTCCTAATTTTAATCACATATCGTTTTTTACTACGAAACATAGTTATTTTTTTCCCTTTGTCTTCTATTTTCTTAACTTAACGAATGTTAAATATTGCAATGTTCATTGAAAACTTAACTTAAACTAGTTACTAACATTTTCCAAAAAAAAAAAACAGAAACACTATCTTCAGCATACTACATAAAAGTTAGTATACAAGAAAGTAACAGCATGTTTTATTATGCTAAATTAAAATTTAAAGCTTAATTGCTTATATGCAATGAAATTACAAACTTAACGAAACTTTCATATAGTAAAACACCTTACTTCACACTACGTTTTTTGTTTATTCGTGTAAATTGCTTTTTATATAGTAATTTTATTTCCATAATAAAACAGCTGTTTTAATGCGTCAAAAGAAAACTTAACGAAGATTAAAAAGAACATTAAAAATGGAAGGGGAACAAAGTTAAAGAGGTTGCTAGGGAAAATTAAAGAAACAAGAAGGAGAAAAAATAATTTGGCATCAAAAAGTGGAAAATACAAACTGACCATTTGATAGCCCATCAAATTGTAAACTTAACGAAGCTTTTTATGGTGACGAATATACACAGCTAGCGTAGTTTCGTGTAAATAAAACGTAAACTTAATACTCATCTACAAATTTAGCAATTCGAAAATCTTAATTAAACATAACGAAGCTTAACGAAACTTAACTAAAGTTAAGTTTTCTTTATACTAAAAGTGTTGATTGTGAGTGGCTATTAAAAACTTATTCTGTTAACTTAACGAAGGTTCTCTATTTTACCAAATAAAATGTTTTCCTTATGGGAAATAGTTGTTTAGAGTAGAAATTAAAATGAAAATATTTTAATGTACCTTTGGTTCAATCATTTTATCAATTAATCCACAGCGAGGTGCAGAGTAACTGTAGGGCATTAAGGTGACCATATTTCAACAATTTCGTGTCGATTCAATTCTGGCCAAAATGATTTTCAACTTAATTAACAGCAGTCATCACAAAAATTATAGAGAAAACAATAAAAAACTTAAAAACTTACGCTATAAGCTTAAAAAGTTTACAATTTTTTAAAATGCTAAATTTTTTAAAACAGGTTTTTTGTTTTTTCACTTCTTCTTTTTTAATATAGTTTTAATTTATAATATTAAACAGAGAAACTAAATTCGATTGCACTTTTATAACCGACCGACGGTACTTCGTTCACCATTTCAAACGTTTCTTATTTGACAGTTGTTCAACGTTTGAACTTCAACTTAGAATTCGTAATATGTTTTTCGAAAAACCGCCCTCAAAGCGACAAAACCACGAGATAATCACTCGGAGATTCTCGAGAAAACTAAAAGCATGGTTGCTGTGCGTAACGTCACCCAACATAACAGGCAACACGAAACTACTCACTCACAAAATATCCACTCACACATTCACTCATTCACACATTCACTCACTCATTCACTTACACATTCAATTCACTCACTCACACACCCTCACTCACATTTCAAAATACTTTTTCGAGGCAGGCTTTCAAAATATTTCCGAACTGGTTTCCACGACGAATATTTTTTTGATTTGGTGAGTATTTGTGTCTGTGCCGTAGTGCCTGAATGTGTGAGAGGGTTTGAGTAAGAGTGAAACCACTGCAATGTCTCTCTCTCTCTTTTTCTCTTTTTGTTTCTTTAGTGCTTTATTGGCCCTCATCATTGTGGCTCCTCCCTCATTTACTTGTTGTATTTGTTTTTGTTGTCTTTTCTATCAACCGGAATCTCTGTCATTCGGGAAAAATTTATTATAGTTTCCCCGGCTTTTGCCTTGTATTGGTTGAATTTTCGAATTGGAAAACCGTTGAGCATTTTCAGGATCAAATTTGAGAGAAAAACGCACAAGAGAGCGAGATAATTTAACGGAGTATTTTATTAAATTAAATTTTATTTAATTTTAAATATATGTATTTATAATCAAAATAAAGATATATTTATTTACTTATATAAAATTTATATTATTTAATTACGTCTTTTTATTACGTATTTTTATTCGAATATAGAATTTATCGGTAGAAAAATTGACGAAGGAGATATCGAAACATTTATTTATTTAATTCTTATATTTTTTCTTTTCGGTTTTGTTTGTATACAAGAACAGAACAACAGCAATAATATAATCAATACAGTGACAAAAATAATAAATCACAACAATAATAAATGACAAAAACGAATGCAAATCGACAACATTTTGATTCGAATGGTTTTAAATGTCATGTCATTTGTTCACACGTAATCAGAATGTTTTATCGTCGGCTGGTTAAAATTTATTTATTTTAAATATTTTATTTAAATATTGGTATATGACTGTGTTATTCCATTTATAAATATATTAATTTTTGTACAAATGTTCAAAATATGTTTACTTTTTAGAGACTAAACGGATCAGTTTACACCTTCGATAGACAGATAAAAATTATGTTTAACATATCGATTCAATCAGTCTAGATAACAAAAAAAAAAACTATTTCTCGTTTGCAGATTTCTATATATTATTTATATACTCCTGATATTGTATATTTAATAGATTTCATATGATGTAGTCATTGTTTTACGAGCTGACTCAATTAAAGATTACATACATATTAAATTGGAAATATGTGCTGTTTATTTTGAAAGTTGGACAAGTCCATTATTGAAAAAATTAAGATAATAACTATGTACAGATAAAACTTATTACGATCCTTTTATCTGTAAACAATTTTTTGCAAAATATTTGAACATTTACGTGGGTCTTAATTTAGTTGGGTCTTAATTTAGAGTCTTATTGTTAAAGAAGATTTATGTCGGAATATCATCTTTAAATTGATAACGATGATAATAATGATGATGTATGTATCTCTAACATCCCAACGACGACGACAAGACACTTTTTTGATTTTTCAATGGTCTTTAATTTGGATGTCTTGAATCTTTGGTTAAAATGTGCGGCATCAAACCATGCGAAAGGTTAAAGTTTAGTGAATTATTGCTAATAATTTGTATCCGTAATTATTATAAATGTCAGGTTCAAATATGTGCAATGTGAAATAATAGCTGCTGTCTTTGAAAGACTTAAAGTGATGCCAGGTTTAAGTTATAAACTCCAATAATTCCATAATTTTTTTTACAAAAAGGTTTCAAGACGGAAAACTATTTTTCTGCTTCAACTTCTATTCTAATCTAATCGATTAGTCTTTAATTTTAATATCAAGCTTCTAAATCTTAAATTTTAATGTACTATATAATAATAAATGATTTTCAAATCATATGAGTTTTTTTATAGAACTCGTTAATATTGATTTTAGACACCGCCATTTTGAATAGTTATTAATTAGGTATCAAATTACATGAATTGTAATTGAGTGCAGCTTATTTTAATTATATGCATCATTAAATATTTATTTGATTGATGGATGGATAGCTGGCTGGTTTCCAAGACAGATGAACAGATGGACGAACAAGCTGCGGGTTTTAATTGATGAGGGTTGAAAAAGTAGTCTATTCGTTTTGGGTTCTTCCCACTTTCGCTTAGCAGATAATGTATAAAACTTTTGCTAATACTATCTTAACCGTTATTTATACGAATTTGTATATAATGTGTCTGTTTGTTCATTTCTTTCTTTAATATTTCTCAGTTCAAGCAATTCGAGGGTGGTTTTGAAATATCTGAGTATAATTTTAGTGAATGAATCTAAATCTTGCGGTCTGGGCCCCAATAATTTCTATACTTTTTGATATTATAACAATTTTCTAAATAATATATAGGCTAATAAATAAATATATAATATATAGTTATGCAATATATAAATATTGAAGTTTACTTGGATACTTTATGATCTAAAAGTTTCTAAATTCTTTCTTAAATTTAAAAAGTGAAACTAACAGTTTCTCAAACTTAAAACTTTTCCAATCTGCTCCACTGTATAGCAGAACTTCCCACCGTATTGTAGAAGCATCTTCTTTATCTAGGATTCATTTATTTTCGATGTTTTGTCTTATGTTCTTTCTTATGCCTTTTTGTGGGGTTTTTTTTATATTATTTCTTGTCCAATCTTGCTAGAATATTGGGCGCCATTTAATACCTTCGTTGTATTGTGAAACGATGCGCAGAAGGGTGGACAGGGAGTGAGGAGGAGGCAGGAGGGAGAAGCACAGATCGTCTCGTAGGATTTCTCACTTCGCAAAATGTTGCAACGCATTCCGAAAGTATGCCTTACAACCAGAAGAGCTGAGTTTATGGTAGGTTATTCAGGAACAAGCACAAAAATCACAACAACAGCAACAGTCACAACGACAACAACAACAAAAACCACCCAACAGCACAAGGCACAAAATGTTGGCATGTTCTTCGGTGATAATCTTTATTTTAACAACTTGATAGTCGTCGAGTTGCGAAGAAGACGAGCGACAACAACCACGGCGACGACGACGACGACGACGACGACCACTTCTCGTGCGGCAGCAAGAAGAAAAACAAATGCAACAACAACAAAAAGAAGGACAAGAAGATGATGATGAACAACAACAACAAGTAAGTGACATTAAAATTTTGCAACGAATGCATAAACGACGCTAGACAAAGAAACACTCAGCTTGAAACGAGTCTGCATCTCGCTTGGACTCGTGTAAAGTGTGTCTATCCTACTGTGCATGTGTTTGTTTATGTGTGTGTGTGTATGTGTGTGCATCGCTTGTCACATTCGATGACACCAAATCGACGAAATGCTGTTCGAATGCTGTTTCTTTGTTTATTCTGTTTTTGCTTAAAGCATGACTTTTGTACCTTCGAATTATGTTGCAAAATTATCTAAAAAAACAAAAAAAAAAAGAGAATTTGATGAGCCTTTTTTAATGAAAAGGATCAACTATGTTCTTCTTCTTGTATTTTCTGAAAGTAACAGGAAATTAAAAATTCAGCAGCCGTTTCTAGCAGCTACAAAAGCAGCTACAACAATAATTCAAAGTGTAATTTTTCGTTGCATTTTTTGTTGTTTTATATTTTCTTCCATTTCATTGAATGTTTAATTTTTTTTTATTTTTATTTTTTTTAGTTTTTAATTTTTGCTTTTTAAGCATAAAACACATTAAAAAACTATTGAAGAACTGCAGCAGCAACAACAGAAATTTTATTTTTGCATTGCAATCATTTGTTAGTCATTCGTAGAGAATAGAATAGAATTGGGTCAACTTTGCTAATAAAAATTAAATAAAAAATAAAAACAAAAGCTAAAAAAGAAAAACAGAAAAATGTCGACTAAACGAACCTAATTTAAACTAAACACAGCCAACGAATGAATGTTTATTAATGCGAATAAAGAAGAACGGATATCAATTTATTCAGTGTTAAGCGGAAGTCTAACAATTTAATTGGCCATAAAATTAGTAGTAATAAAAACAGCAGCAACAACAACAACAACAACAATAAAACAGAATAACCATAACTATGATCATAAAACAAGGAGAAGAAGAAGACGAAGAGTAGCAACATTAGTAAAAGCAACAACAATGTTTAATTTGTTGCGATTGTTCAATGATTGTCGAATGCAAACAAAAAAAAAACTAAAGCAAAAATCTTGGCTGAATTTTTTAGAAATAACAAAAGTGTTGTTGTTGTTATTGTTATTAGTTTAGATTAAACAGTTTTACAGCAACACAAACAACTTGTGTGGCTGCTCTTTGTTTTTGTAGGCAACACAAACGTGCTTAAAGCGTGTGTTTAGCAGCAGCAGCAGCAATTAAAACAATAAAAACAACAACAATAAAGTGAAGTGTTGAAGAATAACAACAGCAAAACGACACAAACAATGAACGTTTGCGTTGCTACTCATAATTATTTACATGATGATGATGATGATGGTGATGTTGATGATAATGACGATGTTGATTGTGATGATGTTGATTGTGATGATGTTAATTGTGATTATTATGATTATGATCATGATGGTGTTACTTTAATTCTGAGAATCATACATCAGGGTGGTAAACGCATCACAACAACAACAACAACAGCAAAAACAAATACATAATAAGGGTTACAAGAACACCAACAACAAAGCAAGCAGCAGCACCACCAACAACAATAATGCGAGGGCGACAAACAACAACAATAGCAACAATATTATAATTGGTTAGAAGAAAATCATTATCACAATAACAACAATAATAATAGCAGCAACATCACAGCATCTTCTTCGTAATTTCATCAGCAAAAAAGCTTGTGTAAAAAAAATACATTTTTTGAAAATCTCCCATCTTTTTATGATATTTTATGATTTTGTTATTAAGTCAAAAAATGGTTTTGACCTTGAAGATGGTTGCTGTTATTATTTTTTCAAAAATATTGTTTATTATATTGTATTTGGGTTGGGTTGGTGTTGTTGTTGCTGTTGTTGTTGGTCTTGTTGTTGTTGCTGTTGCTGTTGTTGTTACTATTGTTATTATTTGTGTCGCAGTTCTTTAATTGTTTATTATTTTTAGCTTCTGGTGGTTGCATGCCCTCGAGACAAAAGCAAACAATTGTTGTTGATTCCACTGTTGTTGTTGTTGTTGTTATTACCACTCTTATTGTTTTAATTTCCTCTGGCAACACCATACACCATGAAGTCATGATTCTCGGTCAGCGCATAATCCCTAAAAATTTGTATTTGTTTTTACTCTGGCGACGTTTTCCTCCACGTTTTTATTGTTGCCGATGATAAAACTGCTGGCGAAACAATTAGTTTCGTTAAGTTTCGCCCATCAAAGTGACCAAAAGAAAAAAACAGCCATAAAACGACAAACCGACGAAAAAGGAATCAGCAAAATATTTCGATTCTTCACTTTTGTGGGGGTTGCAGCGAGAAAAGAAGGAGCGCAGAAAGTGGCCATCTAAATCGAAAAAAAAAAATTATTCTCCAAGAATACTGAAACTAATTTTTTAAAGTTTTAAAATACTGCTAAAATATTATTAATTTTCGATAAAAACTTTCAAGATAATTTGAATAAATTTGGATTTTTTTTAAAATGGTTTTTAAGTCTAGAAATTATTTCATTTATAATAAATTTTCAATATGTTTAAAGTTTGGATATAATTTCAATAATAATTTTGATAGGATTTCATATTTTTTAAAATAATCTCTAGTTTTTTCCTAGAATCTATATAGGAAATCTATATGATCTAAGATCTATATATCTTTCCTAAAATCCTTCATCGATCCTCATGATCCTCATCGACAGTAGTTCCAGTTCCAGAGAAGCTGATTGATCCACAACAGTTTATTATTATTTTTGTTGTTGTTTGTTTTTCTTCTTCTGTTTAGTTAATTTAAGTATGTATTCTAAACACGCCATGAAATCATTTCTTGACCAACTCAATCACAAGAACAGCAACAATATCTTCTACAAGAACAATAACAACACAGCAATACAGTGGCGATCACTTGCAGCCGTCTTTGCACTCCGCTCCACCCCAACTCTCCCCATTTCACCCACCCTCCCCTCCCCCCTCCATCCCGCTAAACACTCATTTGCATGATCATAGTTGATGCTGAGTCCAGCAGCGAGTGCAGCAGTAGTTAAGCATGTTCATCAGAGTGTCCAGAGTGTGTTCGGAGTGCAGCACGAATTCCAAGATCGCGTGTTTTTTCGCCCCTTTTTTCATAGCTTTTGCTGAAGTTGGCTTAATATGAGACCGCTAAAGAAAACGTGGCATTCTTGCTGCTGATGCTGCTGTTGTTGCTGCTTCATTCCAGATCGCCGTCAGATCGTCAGAAGATCGCGTTCGTGATCGCGCAAGCGCGCTCGCTCCACGTTCCATTGAAGATTTACGATCGTTTTGATCACTGGAGACCTCCCGAGTGTTAATTTAATTTCTTTTGATACCAAGGAGTTGAGGACGAAGAGAAGAGTTTAGAATCGGAATCGGAGTCGGTGACTGAGTTAGCGTCTGTTGGTGTTGCTGTTGTTGTTCATGTTGTTGCTGATTTTGATTTGGATTCTGATTTTGTTGATCGTTACAATTGCTCGTGGTTTTGTTGCTGTTTCTGTTTGGTGTTGGTCATCGTTTTGTTTCATTCCCCTCCCCTCCTCCACCCCACAGTAAACTCTCTTTTATTTGGATTGTTTTGTTGCTGTTCGTGAGTTTGCTCGATCGCCTGCTCGCCTGGTCATGTTGCTGGTGGCAAGTCTGAGTTGAATTATTGTTGTTGGTGTTGAAGTTTGTCATTTATGTGTGAATGAAATTAATGTCATCAGCGTTGCAGACAAATTGTTTATTTTCCTTTGTAGCCACAGATTATAGATCAACGCTGTTGTGTTGTTGGTGTTCGTTTTGTTGTTGGTGTTGCATGTTTTGAAACGGTTTTGTTTTTGTGTTTTTCTTTACACACCCCGTTTTTTCTTGAATATTTAGAGGTAAACGCTGTGCTTTATGAGGATCATGTAAAAAAGTAAATATGACAGATTTATTTAATTTTTTTTACAACTAAAAGTCAGTGATCACGTGATCGCGATCACCTCTGATGATGATGTTGTAGGTGATGCGTTATGATTTGATGATGTTTGATCACATATAAATTCTCCTATTATTATAATCACAAACCTTTACAAGCTTTTCTGTCGATCGAAAGCGGTTCCACTTTTTGAAGTCCACCAGTTACCGCAAGTGATGCCGGCCTCAAGAGGCCTAGTGTGGCATGGGCCATTGTTAAGCTGTGGAAGAACTTTTATGATCTTCATTGGCTTTCTATAGCTTTTAAACCCCACAGAAGCTATTCAATGATCTTTTTGAAGCTGCAAAGTACTTCATTGACCTCTATCAATTCGTAGAAGATTTTATCCACTTATAGAAGCGTCTAAAAACCCTATACTAGCTTCTATCAATTTCATTCACTTCTACAAGTATTTTTGTCACCTTCAGTGACTTGTAGAAGCTTTAATATTGTCCTCAACAGCCCGTCGATCCTATTTTACAATCCTTTTCAACTTAAAGAAGTTTTCTCAACTTAAAGATTATTATAACCTGCAGTACTTTACAGATGCTTCTATTTCTGTAGTCTTGATCATCTTCAATGTAAGTTTCTATCATCCTCAAGAACTCTTATTTAGATATGTTCTCTCATCATCATCATCATCATCATGTGGATCATCGTATCTTTGGAATGTATTCATTGAGCGTAACCTCCGAAATGCGCCCACATCTTTGCCAAGCTTGAAGGTGGTCGTTCCAGAAAAAAGATCACGTTTTTTCGTACCCTACAAAAAGTCTTCATTCGAGTTTCATTGTTATGCCGCGTATTTAACAAGAATCAATCAAATCGAATGAATAGAGAATGTTTTTTGTAATTTAAAACTTAAAGCATGTTACATGGAAGCATTGTTAATTTTTTTGTTGTTGTTGGTGTTTATGTTGTTGTTGCTATTGCTAGCATATTTTTGCAAATATGGGGGCCCCTTTAAGAAGTACTCGAAGAAGAGTACTCTTTAAAAAAGAAAAAAAAGAACATAAGTTGCATGCCTGTTGAGTTATTTTGAATGGCAAGAAAAATGTGTGTAGAATTAATCATCATGTAGACGAAGATGGTTGCCGGGTACCGTTTTGCATTTATCATGGATAAAGACTTGCATGAGTCTATAAAATTTTAGACAGAATTTAGAATTTTTAATTTTCGTATACAGTATTATAAACCTTAGAAAATCTATTTTAGAGTCTTTAATCATTCTTATGAGTCGTGAGTCTATCTAAAGAGATCCGTTTACTGATTGTAAAGGATTTGGAGTCTTTGATTCATACGCCCACTGATTAGATTATAGTTCTAGGATTCTTATTCTTTACTCATATAAAGCTTCATTGAATTAAATAAGCTACAAAATAAGAAACACCAATAAATAAGAGAAATTTACAACTTCCTTAGAAATTCAAAATTCAAAAGTTTAATGATAATAACTATACTAATAACTGTTGTAGACTTTTAATAAAAAATATAAGAGAATCATTATGTTATTGAAATGGAAATCTTTGAATGACTAAGAGTCAGAGTTGGTCCGTTAAACAAAATAAAATTACAACAACAAAATACCGAAAAAAGGAAAGAAAAAACTAACCATCAGCGGGATGTATAATTATCCGGAACAACATCGGGGAGTTGCCATGGTAGAGATGGCAGAAAAGAAACCCAGCTCATTTAATTATTTCTCTCACATAACTTTGGCAACCCTGCAATGGCACGTGAACTCGCGTGGTGAGCAGTGGCTACCCCTGTCTGTTAACCCCTTGAGGACTTACGACTGAACGAAGACGCCCACCCATGATTTCGACACACCTCGGTAAGTGTGTCAGCTGTCACCTAGGATAACATCAAAAATAACACCAGGCTACGAGTACCAAAAAACAAAATATCCAAATCACAACAACAATTGCAACAATAACAATAACAATGTAATCTTTACATGCCATTAGTTTAGAGAAGCTTATGTTCTGAGAACACGTGTCAAAAATTGGGCCCCAGCCACTCTTCTCTCTCACGCCCTCCTCAACTCCTTTAGGTTGGCCTTGAGATCAATTCGCTCTCTAATTAATTGAATTACAAGCATCATTATTTTGTTGATCTGACAGGTTTTTCGAGATGAAATAAACGAATTACTTTCACTTGAAGAAGTGGGATTGAGCTCAGTTGTTGTTTTTGTTTTTTGGTGTTGCGCTGTTTTCAGGACTTACTTTCGCGGATGTGGTACATCTTGTAGGGGTCGAAAATTTTTAATGCTCAAATTTAACCCACTGAATTTTTGAATACATATTTTAGAAATTTTTAAAATGTTGATTGTAAATTTGTTTTTAGAAGTTTTTATTTCTTTTTTTACATTTACTATGGAATAATTACATATATTGTAAATTATTCAAAATTTTTTTTCTTTTTTTTTATGACTTCATCTTCAATTTCTACATCAATCAGCTTCAAAATCAAAAAAGTACCCTCGAAAAACACCAGCCAAAAACACTTCGCAGAGGGTTCGTTTTTGCTTTCTACGAAGCTGTATCTAAATAATGCAATCAAGAATTTAATTTGAGGTTTCCTGAACACTTTCCGTTTCTCGGTACACACCCACCATCAACCATCCACCATCCTCGACTCTATCAAGGCTTCTGCAAAAACAAAAACAACGAAAAACCAACATCATTATCAAAAACAACAAGAACGATATATTAAATTTATGGGTTTAGTGGCAACAGAACCAACATAACTACAACAACAAAAATATAACTACAACAACAATAACAGCAACAATAACTGGAATAACATCATTATTAATAATAATCACAAATCATATGTTTCAAGTTTAATTCTCTAGCGTATAAAATTTGCGTGAAATTTAAACCCTTGAAAGTGTTTTCTGTGTTGTATGGTTCCTTTCTCCTGTCGAACATCCATTCGTCCTCCATCCTCTCTCTTATCACATCACATCTCATCTCATTTCTACTCTCCCTCATCCTCTATACTCCCCTCTTTCACAGCATATCAACGTTAATCAAATATGAAATGTGAAAGTGAAATTGTAGCTAATTTTCAACACCATTTCAACGTTTTGGCATTTTGACCTTTCTTTCATCTTCTCTTTGGACTCCTTCCTGTTCACTTTCGCTCTCTCTCTCTTTCTCTCTGTTTCCTTCCTTTCTGTTTTCCTTTATTTTCGGTTTTTCTTGTTCTCGTTCTTGTTACGCTAGTTTTTGGTCGAGCGTTTAGATTATAACGGTATTCTAGAATAATTTTGGGGGTATAGAGGGTTTCTGTGGAAAAAAGAGGGTGTTTTTGTTTTCTAGTTCCTTCAACACTTTTTTCTGTTATTGCGTAAAATTCAATCATATCATCGTCTGTCACCAGGCTTGCAGACACCCGCAAAAACACCCTCTTTTGATGTATACTGGTGATGCTGGTACATTCTCTCCCTCTCCCCCACATCCTCAATGCTTCCTACGCCTCCTCCTCCCGCCCTTTCATTTTTATTTCTTCTTTATGTCACAATTATTAACGCTTTATTATTTATACTCCTTTTTTTTAGGTGTTGTTCATAAAACGACAACCGTCTCATACAAACGATGATGATGACGATGTTGATTATGAGGATGACGACGAGGATGGTAATGATGACGATGTTACTGATGCTGACTCTGGCATTCCCCGGGGATCATATTAACACTTATTTTGTTGACTTGACAGTTGAAGTGGCTTTTTATCACATTTATCAACTTAGAAATCTTAATTCTTTTTGAGCAAGGGTTTCAGTGGGTATAAAGGAAGAAAAAGGAGATTTAGAAGAAGGGGAGAAGAAAAAGGAGGGGGATGTGGATGAAAAGAGCTTAACATGGAGAGTTGACTGCTCTCCACAACGATTGAGCTGATTGACTGACGATTATGATTATTTTTATATGGTTTTATAAAGGTTTTTCTTGATAATTAAATAATTTTGTCTTAAAAATCTCTTAAACCTTTATACCAACCAGCGATTATTTGAAGACTCTACAAAATAGAAGTAAATTTGTTAAAAAATTGATCCTTAGTTTGTTTGGGTTTGTTTAATGATCTATGCGTCCATACATTCTACAATAATATAGAAAATAGTAAACCGATTTTATTAAACATTATACACTTATATAACCCAAATTGTGACTATGTTATGCACTACAAATAATTCAGATACTTTTAACCCTTTCAAAGTTCTCACATAATCATTATAATCGACATATTCTTGGCGATCGACTCCGAAAAATCTGACGATTCGCTTCTTATACTTTTATTTTTTTGTAGGAAATTAAAGCCAAAGATCAACCGATGCTTTGCGGATTTATCGGGACCTCATTGTTTGGTGATTACGAGCTATTATATCGATCTCATTGACCTCTGAACCCTTGTCACTTACTTACATAATTAATTGCCGAACGCATCTTCAGATGTTTGGAGTTCATAAGTTAAGGTCAAAAAGGTGACATTTTTATTGTGACCTTTTCAATGATATGGTTCAATGACTCAATCATAGCAAAAATTATTTTCGAAGTATTTTGTAATTTAGCGCACCAAGTATAGCTACCTGCTTTTTAAGATGTAAAGAGTTCTAAGAAATCATGGGAAATTGGTGCATAACCCTTTTTTATTGCAAAAATGCATTTTTAACACAGTAATTTTTCTCACATGTTTTCCACTTTCTTAGGGTGTTTTTGACATGAGAAAATAGTATTGCTATCTTAATGAAGGGGTTAGAGGGAGGAAGGGAGGGAGAGAGGAGGTAGGTATCCTTTATATATTTCCGGTAGAAATGTTAACACATTTTTCCCAATACGTCGGGTTTTTAAAGTCCTTTGACTGACTTCAAAGGTTTTAGACACAAAAAATATAAATTTTGTTCTTCTTATAAAGCCATTTCATTTAATTTATTATATTATTTTCATTATTATTAGATTTATTATGAATTTTATTCAAATTCACTTGATTCATTACTTGTAAATTAAATTAGTTTAAATTCAGTAGATTCATTTCATTGATTTGAAGATTCAATTTTTACTTGACTTCAGCTTAAAGACAGATTTATTTTACTTTTCTGATTATTTTTTTTACTTTTACTTGGGGTAGATTATTGAAGTTTTGATGGTAAAGGGTTGTTGATGTTGTCGATTTTACAATATTTTTCTGTGATTATAATTTATTGGAAATAAATTTTAACCCTATTTTTCCAAGTGTCAAGCAGAGCGTTCATTCTTTCCATCTGATTTTTCCCCCTAACTCAACCCATCAATCTGTAAACTGATACTTCACTGAGAGTTCATTGATTTGACCACCAGATGGCCTTGCCACATAATTAAAAACACACACACATCCCCAAATACAGTTGCCATTATACACATTTTCAACAGATTAAACATTGTTTTCAAACTTCTATGGAATAATATAAAGTTTGCGGTAAAAATTACAATTTTCTATAAATAAGTATAAAAATATATATAAAAAAGTATCAAAGAGTAAAAGGAAGAGGAAGAAAAGACGCAATTAAAAATAGTTGCTGCTGCTGCAGAGTTACTTTTCCACAAACGAGCAACTAATCAACCAACCAATCTACCAACCAATCTACCAACCAATCAACCAACCGATCGATCGATCGACCGCTTCTGTTGCTTTGGTGGCCATTTTTTTTTTGGAATTGAAATCGATAGCGTCGAAAGCGTGAAACATTCAGGACCTGGATTAAAGCGATGAGCTGCTCACGGAAATCGATGAACAGCAGCTAAGCGACGTGGTTACCAACCACGAATAATAATAATTGAAAATATAGAATAAAATAAAAACAGAGCCACCAAACAAACACACACAAAACCGAAAACAAAGAGTAAAAACAAATTGAAATGGTTTCGCTCGCACACTTGAAATCGATACTCCGATTCGGTGTTGGATTCCCTGCACTAGTTTTGCACTGCGCGCCATCACAAAGCGCGGAGATACTTGAAGCTTGTCTATCAGAACTAGACACAGAATTGAGGTTAGTTATGAAAGAAAAAAAATATTAAAAAAAAACAGATAATAATAGACAATAAAACTGTGCTAAGTAGAGTTAACCTTAAAAAAAACCTTTGAACCAAAAAGAAAACAAATAACCATGATTCCATTCCATAAACTCTAAATAATGTTGACCATTGTTGAATAGTTTTAATTATCAGAGAATATGAACTCTAAAAGACGATTTTTCTCTAGTCTTGTATTTAATCAATTGTGACACTAATTTTATATTTAAATTTAGAGGAACAGAACAGCTACGTAATAATTTCATAGATGAATGAATTCCGGCCCCTTTCAAAAAAGCAACAACATGTATGAAAGCATACTCATATCATCATCATCATCGGCATGAGTATCTCGATCGTCATTCGTTTTTATCTAACCTAAGTGACTATCTGATTTCATGGTCGATTTACTTGATCTGGTTTTAAGCACCATCTCAATAACACGGATGATTTCCACGAGATTGTGGACTGTGTATTTTGTGCCCTTTCAATGGTTGCTTTTGTTTTTAAATCCTTTTGGAAAAAAATCTCAACAAATTCTTCTAAGAAATTACGATGAAGCTTAAAAAGGGTGAAGAAGACCCGAAAGAGGGAGGAGGAAAACATTGGAAATGGAGAGGAAGAAGCATCATAGGAAGTAAGCAATTTACAAATTTTTTTCAGATCTTCGCCTGAATTCTAAAACTAAAAATTCTAAAACCCATATTATAAAATAAAATCAGGATAATAAATGGGTTCATCTGGAAGAAACTTGGTGATAAATTCACCTTTAGGGGGCCCTTCTTTTACGGCTCCCCTTGACCTCAGAGATTTTAAACCCATCCTGTATGACTAATAATTCTGGACTAGACATCATCAATAATCTGACTTTTCTAATAAAGTCCCCTTAATATTAAAGTTAGTTACCAGTTTTAGATTAAGATTATTAAAAAATGGACCTGGGAGATATCTGATGATTTCCATAGCTTCACAAAAGAATTTCTCTTTGAAAAAAGATTATATACAAGTGGATCCATAGTGTCCCAAAAAAGATACTCTTTTGTTAATGATTATTACAGAGTACACGATATATAAAATCTTTTGGTTACAAAATCTTATAATATATCTTTCTCTTTTCGGAGACCTTATGATGAAGATTTTGAGAAGTATCCATACGATAAATGAATCAATAATAAATTCAAAAGTTTATAAGCATACTATCAAAATAGACATTTTTATATTTTGACAGATTACAAGAACTATACTGAAACCCCTGAAAAATTTCCTTTCACATCGCAGTTCTCAATTCTTGCCTCTTGAATAGAGTCTTTATTGCTTTGTTTTCATCAAAACATGACCTCATTGTTAATTGATTAAAATTTATTATTTTTATAAAATCAACCCTTTTCCAGAATCTCCAGAGACGTTATCGATGAGAAACGATACATAAAAAAACATAAATAGTACATGATTTTTAAGGATCTAAGGATCACACGCATATCAATATACGGAATAAACGAAAAGGATTCTTAGGTTTTTTAAAAAAATAATCAGAGGCATTTTTTTGTAATACCAGAAACCCATTCCCTCCCTGTTAAAAACCTCTTCTTTCGACAGATTTCCCTCTTAGAGAAAATTCCTTAAGCCGGAAATCCAACCGTTACAAGTGTCCGTGCAGTTGTAACAACAAATGTCAAAGTTCTTATGATCCATGACTTTAGCATCTGTAAATGAATGCATCCGTTTAAAAAATTAAATTCTACCAACTTTTTCACTGACACTGACAGTTCAAAGACCACATTTTGAACGCCGCCGCTGTTCACAGAAACATCACAGTGGCGATTGAGTGCTCACGAGTGAGCCGTCAAACGCTTGAGTGCTTGAGAGCAAAAACAACAACCAGTGGAAGGAACGAATCCGGCCGCCGCAAATGTCATTATGGAGCTGTCAAAATGGTAAGCAACATAACCATGAAGAAATCGGAAACATCAGAAATGTATTCAGAAGTTCATAGCAAATCACGTGATGGGCAGCAATACTCCAAGAAAAGAGTTGTTACTTCATTAAGCGTCGTCTCTCTTCCCTTCAAAAAAATCTCTTCCGGTGGAAGTATTTTTCTCAAGAAATTGTAATTTGTCTTGAGTGTATTCCAGTTTATTTCCTAGGAAAAGTAAGTTTTCTCTTCAATACTTTTTTGTATTCAATACAACAAAAATAGCAACGAAAAATAATATTAAAAATATAACACATCCGAGGAAGGAAATTAAAAATAAATATGTACAAGTATATATTTAAATATGGGTAACATTTTTTATGATTTGTTTCTTTTTTTTGGGTTCACTTAGAATAAGTGTCACAGGGAGAGAGAGAGAGATATTATGGTAGACACCCTCAAAAGAGGGACCTCGCCTTAGAATTAGTGTAACAGACACACCAATTATGACAGCTAGTGACACATCTTTGATGTAACTTCGCTGTCACACTTTCGAGACATCGATTTGTGTTGCTTGCGCTGTGAAAAGTTTAAAGAGTATGTAAAGTTAAAAGGTAAAAAAAGTAAATTAAAAATATTAAAGAATGATTTGTTACTAATTTTGACAGATGTTTAATCTTTGCTGTCACTCAGCTTGAGATGTTTGTTAGTTTGCAAGTTGTTAGAATAGATTTTAATTATTTTCTTATTTAAATTTTAATAGATTCACAGAACTTGGAGACTTTATTCTGAATTTACAAGTCTTTATAATAATTAAGAATATTTAAAATTTATTATTCTTATATTTATTTTATTATTATTATAAAATTTATAATAATATTCTATTATTTTGAAGTTCTTTTTGGTTCCTTTTCAGGTACTCTATTCCTTTCTTCTTGCCTTCTTCTTTTCTCCTTCCCCTTTCCTTCACCATCAAATTAGTTCAACGCTAATTAAAAGTAGTTTTGGTAAAGTAGCAGTTAGAAAAAAACATGTACACTACACGAAGGTCACCAATAATTTGTCACAGAGGCCAACAATTTAGAGACGACCTTTTGACATGTCACTCAGCCAAAAACGACAAATTTTCGAGTTTTGTAATTAGAGAAAAAGAAACCTTCACCGTCCATCAAACTTCATTAGAAGAGGGTAACTTTTCACCGAAGAACAAGAAGAAGATGCAGATGAAGATGCAGAAGAAGACTATACTGCTTTTTTTGGGATTAATTCCTTTATCAATGGCAAAGCTGCACCTTTTCTCAAACGTTGAAACAGTGCAATTTATCGATTCTTTTCTACAACTTCGAAATGGCAAACAGACCTCAAATTTTAACACAAAAAATGCAGTACACGAAAAATTTATCCAAGTAATAAAGGGAAAAAAGAGCACTTTGAAAGGTTTCTTGTCGTGAAAAAAGTATCAAATTTCCTGGGTGAAGGTATGCTAAGGAAAGGTTTCCATAATATACGAAAAAATTTTCTATCGCATTTTCAGAGACTGGGAAAAGTTGAGTTTAATTTTTTGTATGTTTGTAAATCGAGGAAAGTAAAATTGCAAAGAATTGCTTTTCTTTTATTGCCCCTTTCTACGTTTGGTTTTGTCACTCTCTCTCACTCACCCTCTTTCTCTATCTAACTCTCTCACTCCCTGCCCGTTTGCGATTTTTCAGCTGGGCACCTTTTCGCTGGTGGCGATTTCTTCAAGTGCACTTCATGAACAAGTCGATGTTTTTGATTTGTAATGCGATACGAGGACGGAGATAACGATTTTTTTTTTGTTTTACACGAAGCAAGTGATATCCCATTTGAAAGAGAAATGTTATTTTTACCAATAAAATTGATTGATTTCGCTTTTTATAGAGCTACAAACTTTTCGAATTAATTCGATCGATCGCCTGTTTTATTTTCTATATTTTGGAACTGTATATTCTACAAAAGTATATCGCTTTTTAATATGAACAACAAAGTCAAGTTGTTTTATGTAGTTAACCAGATCTTTACAGTGATTCTACAACGAATTCTCTTTGACATTTGGCTGGGACACCCTTTTACACAACTGGGCCGATTCTCTATGGTTCTAAAGTGGTACTTTTATAACGCGAATTATTTGTGACAAAGATAAATATATAGAACAATTGATGGATTCACAAAGATACTCCATTTTCTTACTTTTACCTGATTTACGCCTTTAAAGCGGCATTTTTTTGGGGTAAAAGTATTATAAAGCAATCATAGAGATCTTAACTCCTTCCTAAAACCATATACAAATCCTCAGAAAATCCAGAAACAAACATATTGTATCATGTCATTCCATAGACATCATCTTTGATACTATTATCTAAAAAATAACCCGAAATCAGGACATAATCATAAAGAAATCTTAATGAAATCTAAAAATTTAGATTCTTATTGTTCCTGAGAAATCTTTTGAAAGAGAAACATGTAAAAGTTATGCAGAAATTCCGATATCTTCTGATTCTATTGAATCCTGATGGAAAGTGAAAAGATACTCAATGAGATACTGAGATGGAATACTCAAAATCTACTAGTATTCAGACTTGTACAATATAAGTAAATCTTAAAAATATTGTAAATTACTTTATCATAGAAATCAAATACTTTGAAGTCTAGCAAATTTATTAAAGGGTTTCCTGCAAATCATCTTAACCCTATAGATATTTTGGATTCTTATAATATAATCTATACTAATGTAGATTTCCATATGGAAGAAGCTTAAAATCTTATTAAAGTTTATAGAAATCTTTATACCTTCTGGTTTACAAAACTTTTATTGTGTCTAAAGTAATAATTTTAAATTAACTTCATTCTTATAACTCTAAATTATATAATCATTAAAATATAGTTTTTAATAAATTACTATAATAAGAATTCATATCATATTGTATCATCATGTACTATAATCGTACATAATTCCTTATTACAAATGAAAAAAAAAGGAAGAAATGGGCGGTGACTAATAACAAACAAGAAGAAGAAGAAGAAGAAGAAGAAGAAGAAGAACAAAGAATAAAAGTTCTTTAGACCCTTTTCTCTTTACACAATACCTTTTACAAGTATTTTCTCTCTCTCGCTCGCCAACTCCGGATTTCAGACGCACACAGACTCATCTATATAGAAAAAGTTACCTTATAAACAGAAAAGAAAAAGGTTGTGAATAGGAAATCGCCATGATATGAGCAAAAAAATAACAAAGACAAGAACTACTCCAGCGCCATCCATTTCTTTGATTGTATACCTGAACAGGTAAAAATTCCTGTTTTGAGTAACCAAAGAAAACCAGAAAATACAAAAAAAACTCACAATAAAATTCATGAGGAATAAAAACATATTTGTTTTCACTCCAAAAGGATTTTGAGTATATCCACTAAAGTAAGAATCGAATTGAGAAGAACTGGAAAAGTTCTCAGCAGAGAGTTAAGTATGTATCTCAAGCAAGAGTAGAATTCAGGAGAAAAGAGTTTCTGTGTTTTTGGTATCAGTTCTTTGAGAGTACAATTGAATGAGTGGGTGAGTTTACAGTTGGATTTTTATTGTATTGAGTTCTCACTCACTCATGAAATGTTGTTTTCTAGTTAAGTTGTGAGTTCTGAGAGCATTTCTACAATAAACGAGTAAGAGACTGAATATAGTCTCGTGTTTGAATGTAAATAAAAATTTATCGTGGAGGAAAAGAAATGTTCATATTGAAATTGACAAGATCTTTACCGAAACTGGACTTAGACACTAAATTAAGTATACCAGGAAATTGATACTTAAGCGTACTCACATTGTATACGAAAAACGGTATCAAAGCATTTTTAAAACTTAAACAAAGGACTTAAAATAAAGAATATAAAGAGAACAAAGAGAATTTTCTTAGATTCTCATGTTTTATCTATTTTGTTCTTCTTGTTTTGTTTTAATCCTGATCTAAATATTTATACTCATTTAAAAATAAACTAATTTTTCATCTAATATTTACTTTTAACTTTAATTTTAGAATATTATTACAATATTTAGAATAATTATATTCTCATTTCTGATTCTGTTTCTTGTTCTTGTTTGGCCCTTTGTAAATTCTATTGTTGTTCTTTTATTATTATCATCATCGTTTCCACGTTTTGTAAAATTGTACATTTAAATATCTCACGCTCACGCGATAGCAATCTCTTGCAACACGATACCCTCTCTCACTCGTTCTCTTTCTCTGCCTTTCTCCTTCTTTCTGTCTCAGTCTACATGTCAGTCAGGTCTTCCGTCCACGTCATCTCATCTCATGATCTCAAATCATCTCTTCTGTTCTGTTTTTCATTCATAAGTTCCATAAACGTAACCCGGAAAAAATATTCCCATCCAGGACATTTATGAACGGGCCACTTTACCAACTTTACAGTAACTTTACATTGTTGTTGTTGTTGTTATTGTTATTCTAGGTATGTTTTTTCTGAGTACGTACGAACGCACGTTTGTTTTTTTCTTTTTTACAAATGTTCTCTTATCGATGGGATTTACTAAAGTACGAACGACGGCGACAAATTTGCAGTTTCTATCATCATCATGATCATTGTCGTCATCTTTCAAATCTTTCTAATCCCTCGCCATTACTTCCGTTAATTTTATACTTCTATTTTCAATTTTAATTTATAATTTTTCACTTTTAGTTAGAAAAATAGCAATAAAAACAAGGTTGCAATAAAACTATCTTGCAACAGAAGGAAATAAAAGAAGAAAAGTGGAAAAAGTGGCTCTTTAACTGAAGCTTTTCTAATCAATTTTCTTCTTGAAGTAATCATTCGGGAGATATTTATTTAGTCTAATTTCATGTATCTTCTATAAAAAAAAAGTGATCAGAAGTATAAAATATTTAATTGTTATTTCGAATGTACATTTCTTGATTTCATAATATATGTATATTGTAATTTCTTGTTGCTTCAAATGTCCTTTGTTTAATCTTCTCTATGCTTTTGCCTCACTTTTGAGTCATTAAACTTCTTTAAATAACTTATTTTGTCAACATGTTTTGGCATATTTTCGGTACTTAGACTGGATTAGAGTGGGACAACAGATTAAGGACATGTTTGTGCTCTTATTTTGTGGGCCTCGAAGGATAGAGCGGATAAGTACTGAGTATTAGAGCACGGATTAAGAGCTCTAGAATAAAGAGAAGAACAAATGCTTAACCTTAATATTAAGGAAGGAAGAAGGAAAGAAAGGATCGTAGGAAAGTGTTTTTGAAATTATGTCGAAAGAATGTCTTTTGTCTAGGACATTATTTGTTTGACCTGTTTTTATTTGGTATCTCGATGTTGAGTAAGTTGGAAAGATCTGTCTGCCGACATCATCAGCATTTCTAGACTTGTAATCTACTAGTATTATATAATCTATCACAGAGTTTGTAAGTTAAACTATACCCTGGCCTATAATGAAATATGTTATGTTATATAATCAATCGTCCAACAAAGGTCTGTCATATATTCAATAAAATATCTGGTATTTAATCTTTAGTTTTTATCTTTATAATCTTTATAATTTGTGTTGAATTTTGATATTATTTTTTTAATCTCGGTTGTTTTCAGTATCTTTTGCAGTGTAACCGTGTTAATTTTTCAATATCAATATTTTTTTAGTATCCGTTTTTAATGTTAGATTTTTTGAAAGGCTTCTCTTTAGGAGTTGTTTATACAAAGAAAACTTTAGAGTACCCTTCAATAAACACAGAAGAAAGGAAACAGAAAAGGAATAAAAGAAGGATCTTTATAAAAAAAAATAACTTCTTTCATTTTAAATACAATATTTTTTTTGAGAAGTTACAAAAGTAGCCATAGAAGAGCAGAATTAAAGTTAAAACAGAGGCGAAGAATTCGTGTTTCACTTGTATGACTTCCTTTAACGGTAAACAACAAACAACTTGTACTTGAATTCTTTTTCATTCGTGTTTTTTTAACATGTACCTTAAATTAGCAGCTTTTTAAGGTACCCGTATTTTTAGAAGGTAATTCAAGGGTAGAGACCACTTGAATTAAGACCCATTTTAGTTGAAATCCATTCTAAGTGAGACCCATTTTAATTTAGAATCATTTTAATTGAGTTTTTTTTATGGACTTCATTTTAATTGAAACCTTTGTTTTAATTGAGGGTATTTTTAAGGTAAACACATTTGAAACATAATTCGGGTCCCGGACTCACTAAAATCCTTAAAACACATTTTTAATGTCCTTCATTTTAATTAGCGTAGTTTGACGCACAGGACACACCTTAAATAATCAAATTGTGGCCACTTTACAGTTGCGCAAAATGAAAAGATCTTTCAATGCTATTCCTTACCCTCTCCTCTCCTCTCCACCCCTCCCCCGCTGGTTCACACATCCTGCTACTAGAATTTTTCCTTCAACAGAAAACCTCCCAAAATAATTAAAAAGCACAACAAAATGAGCAGCTACACAACAACAAAACAAAACACCCGCTGGTTTGCCGCGGTGCAGACGGTGACAGGATAACATCGTCAGTGAAAAAAACCCGAAAAAAAAACAGAAATGAGCAACATCGCCTTCCAACGACGCCATTTTTATTTACCCGTAATTTTAATGCGCCAAAAGAATTGCAGGAGGAATGAAAAATGAAATCAAACGAAACCAACAATAATAAAAACAACAACAAAATAAATAAATACAACAACAAATTCTGGCGAATAAAATTCCTTTGTTCCTTTGAAAGGATCTCTTCGATGGCTGCCGATTGCTCTTCTGTCGGTTGCTTTGTTATTGTTTTGTACAGTTTTGTTGTTGGTCTCCTGTGTTCGTTTTTTTTTTGCACTGAACGGTATGAGAGTGCGTTTGCCTGAGGACAACAACGACAAAAGCGACAACAAATATAGTGAAATGCATTTTTAATGGTCTTCTATAATAATAACAACGACAAGAAAAAGCAAAAACACAACAATTATTGTTTTTATGGTATTTATATCAACTTCTTATAATATAAAAATTTGTACATTTTTGCTCCCACATAAAAATATTTTATTATTATTTTAATATTTATCGTAACGCGAAATTATTTTTATATATTGTGTTATTTACTTATATTTCCTTTATTAATAATATTCAATTCATAGTTATCATTCAGCTTATAAGTATTTACTTTATTTTTTATTAGTTATTATTTTAAAGATGAAAATATTTCAGAAATTAATAATAAAAAAAACACAAAGTATATTGTACAAGGTTATACGAAATGAATACGAATTCTTTTCTTCATTGAATTTTCAATTTAAATTTTTAGATTTTTAAATTCAGTTATGAAAAGTTGGCAACTCTCCTGTGTCAACACAATTCTTCTTTTTTCCCCAGTTAAAACTTTGCTACCATTTTTCTTTAACTGCTCTAGTGGTTGTTGTAATTTTTAATCTTGTTGTTGTTGTTGCTACTGTTATTCCTGTTGTTAGTTTTGGGCTGTTGTTGTTATGTGATTGTCTCCTTATCATAGTGAGCTATGCTCCGAACATCCACCGAACATCCTTTCAGGGTTGCCAGAGCTACCAGGTTGTATTTGTTGTTTTTGCTATTGCTACCGTTGTTGTTGTTGTTGCGGCTGTTATAATTTTTGATTTCATTTCACTAACGATGACGATGGAACGAACGCAGTTTGTCAGCGCAAAGCACAAATTTTGTGGTCTCAGATTTCAATAGAATTATCCTGGCAACCAGAACAACCAGGTTGCAGCAAACAAACGAACGTTATTGAGAGTTATTCACAGTATTGTTGTTGTTGTTTCCTTTTCTGTTTCTGTTTTTCATGACGTTGATGAGCTGCTGCTCTTTAATGTTCCTGATGCTTTAGTTTTACTTCTGTTCTGCGTTATCGATAATTTTATTTGTATTTATTATTTATTTGTATGTCCGGACTTTCGGGAGGAAGCATTAACGGCATATTTTTTGGTTTTATCAAATTTTCTTCTTCACATACCATTTATATCGCATGCATTTATATTTGTATTGTATTGATACCGCGTTATTGACGGTGAAAGGGTATGTAATGTTCGTCCTTCCGTTTGTAACTTACTGAAGGGGGCGTGGCGGGAATACAAAATTATATACATACAAACTTAACGTATTTTAATTAAAGCCCACTTGAATTAAGACTCATTTTATTTGAAACCCATTTTATGTGAGACCTGTTTTAATTTAGAGCCATTTTAATTGAGTCTTTTTTTGGCGGAATTAATTTTAATTGAAATCTTGTTTTGATTGAGGCTACTTTTAAGGTAAATAACAACAACAGCTACTTTTGAAATTACAATAATTTGGATTAAATCCTTGTTCAGGCTCAAATCCTAGGCTCAGTTAAATCCTTGAAACCTATTTTAATGTCCATCATTTTAATTATCGTTGTTGATCATCATCCCGTCCTGAACCGATTTAAGGCTGTCCGTACATCTGTCTTCTAGTTTCCCTTTCTGTCTGTTTGTCGAAATTACGAGAGGAAACGAATAAAGATATCTGAGTGAAATTTAGCACACGTATTGTTTGCTATATACTATATAGTATATAGTGATAGCAAACAGTTAGTGATAGTTACTTTTTACAATAAAACTGGGAGCCTTGGGAACCTTTTTTGGAGCACTTAACAAGGATCCATTGTAAATAGTTTCCGTGGTATTATCCTTTTTTCAAGTCAAATACAATATTATTTATATACCTTTGTACCTCTAGGAAGGGAAAATGTTCATTTATTTAATTTTCACTGAGACGGTACTCTTTTATTATAACAATAATATTAATAATTGAATTTTATGAATTATACTTATAATATACTTGTGAAATCTTCATATACATACATATACATTTAATTATATCATATACGTGTAGGTATATCTATTAAAAGATATTAAATAACAATTCTGTTACATAATCAAAAATATCCACGTGGACTTTGATTTACTGGACCTCCCACAAAGCCAAGGACAGGGCAAGGATTATATGTAGGATCGCAAATCCTACGCAGTCAAGGAATATAAGTCAACAACAACAACAAAAATTACATAAATCTTAATCTATAAAAATCATGCTCGTGTTTCACTTCAAATTTTATGCTTCAGTTAAAATCTGAAATTTCTTAAAACTTCAGCCACCACCAGCAACTAGAAATATTAATGTAATTATGAAAAATTGCTAGAGTGGAAAAAATCAAGTACGATCGACTCAAGCAAAAGGCAAAAAGAACAAGCAAAGGAAACAACCGAAAATATGCAACTGAAGATAAAAAAGCGAGATAGAGAAAAGGTGAAGCTACTGAATTTTTAATACTTTAATCCAAAAGATATGAATCCAAAGAAGACATCATAAATAGCAGAAGCAAGAGCAGAAGCCAAAAGAATCCTGATCCTGATAGCATTGTAAGTGCATTGTTGTTGTTCTTCTACTGGATGTTCTTTTTTATCTTGATTTACTCATCGTGGTTGTTGCTGTTGTTGTTATTTACATTCACCGAAGGCTCTCTTGAAAGAAAGGGCAAAAAGATCATTGAACAGTCGTGCATTTTTTGTGCAAAATCCTTGCACATCCTTGACATCGTTGAAAGCGAATACGATTGTAATTTTACGAGTACATTTGACCGCAAATAAAACCACTAAAAGAACAATGATCATTTTCCAGAATTTGGCCATTTTTCTTATCTTCTTTTTCTTCTTTTCGTGTTCTTCTTCCGATAATGATGAAAAGAGGATCATACATTTTTTTGTTCTGCTTCGATTTTGTTCTCTTCTGTCAGTCAATAGATATGAACCTCGTTGTTGGTTTTGTTTTAATTGTGTTTTGTTGTTGTTGTTGTTGTTCTTATTGTTTTGAATAACATTTCCTTTTCTTTATCTAGTTTATTTTTGCTTTTGAGTGACAGTCAAATTATTTTGGTTGATGAAAATCAAAGATTTGCAGACTTTTCTTATTTTAAAATATTATTTTTTTTAAAGGTTCAAATTTGTTTCAAAGAATTTTTATTTTAATGTCATGTTAAATTATTGAGAATATTCAAACCTTTAGCAATTCACAGTTCAATTAATTGGTACCATAAAATAATAGATACAATAATGATCAATCAATCATTTGTTCAAGTTTTATTATTTATAAATCAATTCGTTTTTTCCCATTTTTTAATTAGCTCTTTAATAGTCTTTACAACTGTTGTAAATAATACTTGCGATGTCTCTAGTTTAGTTTAATAATAATAATCAACAGTTTATTTATTTACTCTATCTTTTATTCCGTGTAAAATTGTCCATAATGTTTATAATAAAATAATAGTTACACAAACAATCTATCATTAAGTTCTACCCACTTTATTAGAGAATCTATAATCTATAAATAATGTTTTTCTTCTAAAAGATAATATTTATAATAAGAATGTAGGTGCTTCTTTATTGTAGCTCGAATTTCCAATAATAATTGCGAGAATCTCAGTAAATCAATCGAGAGCAAACCAGCAGCATTATTTTCAGAATTTCAATTCTAATAACAATTCTAGCGCCATCTGCGCCAGCTCTTTAAACAACTATATTAAGTTTTCCATGCAATCTCTAGAATTCCCAGAAGGAAATAAATCTAGTAGTAAAATAGTTCGCTTGAAGGAGAGTAGAAGAAAAAAAAATGCGTTCTTAGGAAGCTTTTATTTCTTTTATATGGCTTTATTTGTCTTCATTGCTTAAAGATAAATATAATATTAATAATTGTTTTAAAGATAAATAATTTTCGAACTCCTTTACTTTAAGAATAATTAATTAATTAATAATACTTAAATTTTATCAATATAATCCATTTCGAGATGTAGGATTTTACAGGTCTATAAAGCGTAGGAATTGTTAGTATTTTCATACCTTTGACGGATTAAAATACTATGATATATAGGCTATATCGTTACGATAGAAGTTGCCTAACCCACCCATCATTCGTGCGATTTCTAGGATACTTCAAGGTCCTAACTTCAGAAATCAGTACTTCTAACACGAAGGAGCAGATTCCCCGAAGTATAGTATATTTCGGCTTCGATATTGGTTGGACTGAAATCAGATAACGATGGGGCCAAGAAAGGTTTTTTATCCTTGTTTAAAAATTCACGATGTCTGTATAACGATGATGTATTGATGTCTGCCAAACAAAAACTAAGCAACGTAGCTTCTTCAAACTTCAAATTTACGTTTTATAGAGATGGTAGAAATTTTCAAATGTAGTAATTTTTCAAAAAAAAAAAAAAAAAAAAACAACCGACATCTTAATGTAAAGGTCGGGTGCTTCTGCCTTGTATTTTTTCTGCATCGAAACATTTTAAAAATGAAATTCCAAGGCTTTATGATAACTGAATATTCTTCAAAGTTTCCTCTCTTTCCTTCACTCTCTCTCGCGTTTTATTTTTAGTATTATAACTTTTTTCAACTTACCTTATAGTAATCCAGCGTTGAAAAATTCTGATAGGAGGGTACATTATACAACATATTATTAAGTTGTATAATGTATTAACCTACAAGTTGTTGTTATAAAATACTTCAATAAAATTTCTGGTAATTTTTAACACCGTTGTACATATTTATGTAAAACATGATATAATAATTTGTGATATCGAAATAGGGACACGTTTTTTTCTTAATTTATTATATCAATTAATTTAATACTCGTTTCTTTGAAAAATTCAGATCAAACACAAAAATACAAAAAAGAAACGCAAAACTTCAAGAATTTTCATCATGAAATAAACAATAAACACCGATTAAGTTAGTGAATTAATTTAATTGACTTGTTTTTATTAATAATTTAAAAAAATTAAAACTTTAATTCTTGAACTTGATTGCACTTGATAAACTTCATTGTGACAGCTCATTTGACAGCCAATGTGACAGCGGAACTTTTAAACTTTTCCAGCTTATGTGATAAGTGAATAAATTGTTGTTGTCATTTATTAAGCATATTTAAGCATAATAAAATCATTATTTGTTATCTTTGCGGAGATTTCAATTTACTTAAAACTACACGCTGCATTTTGACATTTGAACTGTCAGTCTGTCAGTTTGTTTTGTTGTCACAAAGTCAACAGATAACCAAATAAACGGCTCAATGAAAAGTGTGAAGAAATCCCGTCGGCCGGCTTTTTTTTAGTTTGAAAATCAGTATAATCAGTGAACTTCTGTGGCTTCACGGCTAACTTAAGCAATCTACTGACATGCCGCCGCGCGTTCTGTCCGTTTTGACAGCTTCAGTGTTGACATTTGAGGTTCGCGATTTGAGGAAGAACAAGAATAGGGATAAATTTAATCCTTATTTCCAACACCGTCAACAGCGCGTTTTCGAGCAAGATAACGTAACTCATAAAGCTGCGTGCCAACTGAACTGGGTGAATGTTTTCGGTTACCTACTCAGTTCCGTAGCCCCGAGTGGGCTTGACAGCGGCACCACCACCAGCTGCTGCTTGCTGCTGGCATGTCTTTGTATGTTGTTGTCGTTGCTGTTGCTGTTGTCGTTGCTGTAGCTTCGTTCGTTGCTGTCAGGGCTGTCAAATTTTGCTTATTGTTGTTGTTGTCTTTCGTCGTCTTCTTCTTCTTCTTACTTTTGTTGTTGTTGTTGCAGTTGGGGTGCTTACTTTACTCATTAATGTTGGCTCTCTCTCATTTGAGTGCTTTTTAACGCTTTAAGCGTATGCGTTTGATATGCATATACATAATATATGTTTCCATATACAATAAGAATGAACTCAGAAATATGTAAATTTGTATGGATATACATTCACGTATTCGTATACAATCAAATGTGAATGCAAATGTTTGTGCATCCATATTTTTATATCCATATTTAGTACATTCAAATTGTGACTTGTACAATAAACATTTTTGATTGTACAACATTCTCGTATGTTGGCCAAATTGCCGATGTTGTTGTTTCAATTGTGGGGCGGGATTTGGATACACTCGAATTACTCCAGTCCTTTCTACTGCTTTCTCTTCTTTCCTTTACGTACATCTCTCTTCTTTGACTCTTTCTCTGACCATAGTTGAAATACAATTTAGCAATTGAAATTTTATTGGATCATAACTGATGATGATTCTTAAGTGTTGTGCGAAGATGTTACACGTTCTACAAACTTTGTCGACAAGAAGTCGAGGATAGCTTGGAGATAGTATAGAATCTCAAGATAGTGTTAATGTCGGTCGGGTTCTTTCGTTATTTTATTACTTTACATCTTTTACTTGATATCTGCTGATGTCTGTCGACCAAAGTGACGATTTGACACCTCAATATAAGTTGTTAATAACAACTTTAATACTTTTTACCTCAAATAAATATTCACCTTTAAACAATGCTCCATTTGGATCATCTCACCAGCATCTGTTAATAACACATAACGAATTTTTCATTATCATAAAAACAAAACCTTTATGAGTCCATTTCTGACATCCGCTTAATAATAACGACGACGACGACAACAGCGTCCAACAACAAAGCCAACGTTTCAGCTGTCAACTAATTAATTTAAAATCAATTTCTTTATTGTTGCCAGTTAAAGGAGACACACTAAAAAAAAATACCCGGCTTATAGCTCTGAGCCCTTTATTTAGGTGCGGGCAAAAACCAACAAACACCTTTCTTTATTCACAACTTTTTTACGGCCCAACCACGGTACATCCACGGACCCTTATAAGGCGGGTACTGAAATGCTTAATGTCACGTGACCGCCTGCTGTGAGGTGTTTTCTCAATAAACAAGAAATAAAAACGTTTATAGCTTATTCATTTCTTTTCTTCTTTTTTTTGGCTTTTATAAAGTGAATGATATCTTTTGATTTACGTCCCAAGTAGCGCCAGTGGATTGACCACCATGACAACGGTGTGAAGATCGGTTGGCTGGCTGATCAGTTGGTGGTGGTAAAAAACAAGTGAAAGAATTGGGTTCATATTTTAAGGATTATGAGAATTTGAAGATTTAAACAATGTTAATGTTAGACGTTTGACCAGTCTGGAAACGTTTTATCGCCACAAAATATGCAGATCTCTCGTCATCATTCAATCAGTTACAACAAAGAGAAGTCCTTTTGAAATCCTTCCATCAGATAAACCACAGCAGATAATTACATAACAAGTATCACTCAACATATTTCAATTCTTTTGTCATTTTTATAGAATAATTTCCCGATTTTTCATCGCGACTTTGAATGCTGTTCGTGGGTTAATGACCGGATCTGAACTCTTCACAGCAACAACAACTAAAACTGAACCCGAATGAACTCTTCAATACTTTTCTAAGGTGGTCAAGTGTCAAAAACGCCTCAAAATTATTCTGCAGATTGTTGTCTCGACTTCTTTTTTACCTCATCGAATAACCACACGTTTTTTCCTACTCTTCGTAATTTTCATATCGTCCATGAAATCTAAGGAAAAACATGTTTCAAATCTGATCTGATGTTGTTTTTCTTATGTGTGAAAGAGACACACACACACATGCAGGCGCGATAACACATCGAAACTGACACCAGCAAATTAGGGCTAAATTATTTTATTGCCTGACAGCCAACTGTCAATAATGAGTGTGGTTTTTTTTCCTGAATTTTATGGGTGGATTTCTTGGAAATCTGTTTCTAGTTTTTTTCATTTTTTATTTTGAGTTTTGATTTTCCTTTTTAATGTATGGTTTTTATAACTTTTGGTGGCGTTATTTGATAACCGTCAGTTGGTAGCTTTTTTTGTTGTTGTCTACAATGCAAGTCGAATGTAGAGAGTGAAATAAATTTGCCATTTAATTGATATTTAATTTTATTTAAGTGAACATTCTTTTAACGACGGCGCCGTCATGTTGAGTGAGCTACTAAATTGTGTTGAGTAAACTTAATAAAATTACAAAAGGAGGAGGGGAGGTTGGATGGAGGATATATGATATCATATTAAATGTCTGAAGATGTAATGTTTAACGTCATGTTTAAACGACAACAACACTTTAACAATTAAATTGCAGAGAGCTAAAAGTGCTGAAATGAGTTGATGTTAAAAGAATCAAAGAACCAATCAAATATCTAATATTATTCCGCTTCTTGTATTATTTTAGTATATAGTATAGAGTGCCTAGAATATTGTATACGAGTATAGTATAGTATAAAATCTGAAAAACTTGACCATCTCAGAATGACTTCAACATGACTCATTGTTTACGTTCCCTTCGCAATTCTCCCTTCATTGATTCCCCGCTCTCGAACACTTGATGTTTGAACTTGTCACCAATCGACGTGGGCAAAAGTTAAATAAAGGAGAACGATATAAACACAATATATGTATATATGTACGTACATAATCCGTGACTGCACTTTCGGAATCGACCAAAACGCCAACACCGACGCCGTGGATGACGACAACGACGACGACGACAATATTCAGTAAGTAGCTTAACAACGACGGTGGTCCGCAAATAACTTTGTCTAATGACTCGGAAATCCGTCAGTTTTAATAACATGGCTGTGCATACGACCAGCATAAAATTCGAGTGGCTGGCTGCAACGACTCAAAACCGGGACGCTTTGCTGTTGCTCTTGCAAGTGGCTGCAAGTGAATGCGGACGTCGGTCAGTCTCGAGAGACGCATATAAAAGCATATACAATCATACAAGTCAACGCACGCACACATACACACACAATTACATATATCGGACTTGGCCTTTTTAGGCTATTTAAGTACTGCATCCGTCTCGATGGCTACTCGTATTAATTTAAAGTCTTAAAGCGTTGAAATCTCATCGAGTGATCTGAATGACGAGGACCCAAATTTAGAGGTACGTGCCTAAAAACAGCAACATGTTTAAACCTTTAAAAAGTAATCAAAATCTTAAATGAAATTTTTAATTGTCACAAATTTTTTGAGATCAATAATTTCAAGATATACTTTTTATGGTGTCGTGCCAAACACCACAACAAGCTCCGGCGTATTGAAGATTTCATCGGAGTTAATTTTACGCAATCTGCTTGATTTGTCGCTTCATTTCCAGCAAATGTTCTCTGAGCTGGGATTTTCTGCGAAACTCTCTACAAACTTCTGTGAGTTTTCTTTTTTACTGAAAGAATTCTTGCCGAATGGTTTTCTGTTCTTTTCTGTAAATTTCCTTTTCTGGAGCTGTTCAGGAAGTTTTCTGTCTTCTCAAGGTTTTCTTTCCTGTGAGTATTTTGTACCCAGAATTTTCTTTCCCAGAAATTTCCTGGAATTCTCTTTCATGATCTTATCTAGGAATCTTTTAACAAAACAATATTATAGAAGCTTGCAATCCAGTGGTACCCTATAAACTGGTCTATAAACTTTTCTTTAGTGATATTTAGAAGCTGAGTTCACTTGATTAAAATATGTTTTAGTTCGATTTCTTGTTGTGATCTGGGAATTTTCTCGAATTTTTAATATTATCCTAAGAAACACAATTTAAGCCAAATAAAGAACATTTCTCTTTAATTTGCTTGACTTTGTTGCTTATATAAATTTTTACTTAGCTTACTTCTTCTATTCTTCTCTAGAAGTATTGAACTTTATTTGTTTTTCTTTGTATTGAGTGACTGTTCACCGCGCATGCTTCGTTTATCCTTCGTCCGGGGCGAAAACCAATGGATTGTTGAGGGTGTTGCTGGGTTACCGCTTAAAATAGTACCTTCTCTGGGGTAAAAATTTGTTGTGTGAAAATTCAAAATGGCTGCTCAAATATTTACTTTAGATACAAGTGTATAAACATATATACTATATATATTTACATATATATTTAAGTGTGTATATAGAAATTGCTATGGAATTAATTTTGACTGCTCACGTTGTTCATGTTGTTGTTGTATAATAAGATTGTCGTCATACTTGAATGGTGTTGTATTGCTGCATAACAATTTAGCACCGAAATTAAATTTTGTTGATTTTGAAATTCGATGAGAAAATGATACCTCATTAAGAACAACAAAAACTATTTTACAAAATAATGAGGCCAGTAGTCGAAAGAAAGCTTTAGACGGTGCTTTGAAAATGTTTTGAAAGAAATTCAAATTATTTTCTATTACTAAAGCACATGAATTGTAGATACAAATTGTCGAAATGAAATTACATACGTCGAGAATTATTTTAGGTAGGAAAGAATCACAAAATATTCTAAGAAGAGTTCAAATTTAATTCGATTAACTTTTTCATAGTTTATATTAGATTCTAGCACTTAAATTCATCAATTTTATTTGGTATCTTTAAAATGTGACAACTTATTCCGCTTACGTGCCCATTTTTGTACTTCTGGTCAATAACTGCAACTTGACATTCTTATCAAGTTAACAATAAACGTTATGAGCTTCCATGATGGTCATTACAAGATCATCGACGACCACCTCCAATTTAAGAAGAGCGCCCAATAACAGCAGCAACAACAAGAAAAATAATGAAAGCAGCAACAACATCAGTGTTGCCAACACCAACAACAATGTCAACCACACCACACTCCCGTCGTTCGGTCCAAATGAAGAAAAACCGTCCATTTAACAAGTCAGCAAATTATCGGAAAAGCATAAATAAAAACGTTGTTGTTGCTTTTATTACACGAAAGCCAGCAACTGCGACAACAACAATAGCAACAGCGGTAATAAAAACACGAATATTTAAATACCAGCGAACACACATCGCTTTACAGCCGAACACCGAACTAAATAATACAAGTTGTCCAACACGATCGTTATCGCCCGGTCTGCCGATCGGAACGCTTGGCTGTTTTCTCAACTGTCAAGTGTTCGGTTTGGCTGTCTGTCTGTATGTCTCTCTGCTTAAATATGATTGTCTCTCTGTCGCTTTGCGTCTGTCTGTCCGAACGTCGCTGCGTTGGAATCGTCCTGTTGAAATCGAAATCGCATCCGTTGAAGTCATCCGCGTGCGTGTCTCACACGATGCGGAAGATGCTGGGGTGCGTGTCGCTTAGGCCAGCGCCTGGGCAGAAGCAGCAGCAGCAGCAGGGTCTCAACGCCCTGCCCTGCTTTAAGTTCCTTCAAATCTGTGGCCATCTCTGTAAAACTCTGGTGCCTGGATCTCTGATCTGCAGATCTCCCGGCTTGTTCTCAGCGACTCAGACGGCTCTTCAAATGCTCACGGGTGCAGTGCAGTTGCTGTGTCTGTTGCGCTTATCGTGTTTAAATGTATGCTTGCTCAGTCACAGTCATTCCATTGATCCTCCTTCTCCTCATCATCCTCCACCCCTTCTGTAGTGGCTCCTCTCACCATCCTCCTTCTGTTCCTCCAACTTCGCAGAGCGTGTTAATAAGACAAGTCATAAAGTTATCCGAACACGCGTCTAAAGCTAACACGCCAATGAAAGGAAAATAAAAATGATCACTCCAAAAGGTAAGCATTTTTGTCACTTCGCGAGATAACAACTCATGCAAAGAGAGGGGAAGAGATAGAAAGAGAGAGATAGAGAGAGAGAGAGAGAAGGAGAAAGCAAGAGAAACGGACACTTGATCGAACGAACTTCCAAAAGGTACGAGTAACCATCTGACCATTCCGATCAGATGGTTCAACGTGGAGCCACTTGCCACTTCAGCTGTTTCGCTGGTTAGCGTCTATTTTAAATGCTCTCTGCCCCGTCTAATCTTAAGTATTTAATCTCACTTTTGGTCAGTGTTCTGTGCCGTAGTTGTTGTTGATTTTGTTTTTAATTGTTGTTAAGATATTCATTATTTTTTTGTTCATTTAAAATTTATGCGAAACATAAAAAATGCCGCGAATGGGTGCAAATATGGCAACAGAAATGCAAATTTTAGATCGACACCAATTAATTTAAGTAATTTACGGTTACTGAAAACGGGTAGAAAAAAAAAAAGAAAAATTTTACAGAAATTTAAGGTAAATCACAAAGAGGGACCAATCTCGATCGCCTAACAAAGTCATCCAACTTCGCTAACCGTGACAAAGCCATCTACTGTCAGTGTTAGTCCTCGGTGTTTTGGAACAGGAAGGACGAAGACAGAAAGACATCGTTTTTGACTATTTAAGCACTCTAAACTCCAAGAGATGCAAGCATTTTTGATATATCCTAGTCCAGAAGACTTCCAAATACAACAAGTGTCCGTTCCAAATATAAGAACGTAGTGCATGAGAGTGCTTATATTCTCAGATATCAACCCTGGTCTTACTACTTCTAGCAACACCGGCAGATCCAAGGTCCTTGTATCAGCTTGGAGCTTTCATGCAACGTAACCCATTCTGTAGCGTCTGTTGTAAATCTGAAAAATTTGCTCTGTAAGTGATTAACGAAGAAAAAACTTCGTAAGTGCCTTCTATAAAGAATAATATATTCTGTATATAAGCTGTCTGTATAGAAGGGTCCTGAGATTCTGTTCATTAACCAACCCTATACATAGCACGCGTAGCATATCCTAAGATTGAGTCTTAAAAACAGGTGCCTACGATGCACAAAGATAACTTAAGTATGTGATTATTGTTTTTAACAGCTATGCTATAGATCCATTGTAGATCTATCTGTTAGCAACCTCTACGCTGAGCGATCTTATGAACGCTGCATACTCGATACCATAACCATGGATAGTCGTTTGTATTGATGACATACTCTTTAATTAGGCACATGTTAAACTTTTGCAGAACCTTTCTTGCAGAAATGGACACACCGGACAGCGCCTTTTGGAACCCCAACAAAAAACCAATCAGACCAAAAATGCATTCAACTAAGCTCTGAATGGTTCTCTGATGGTTCTGCAAGACCAACATGTATCATGTTCGGCGACATAATCACGAAACACTGTCTGGTCTGGTAAGCATGCGTTCACTTTGCTCGAGCCGTGACAGAGGGATCCACTGCTCAGTTCACTAACGGTACATTTCTTGAAACTACACGAACGACATTTTGTCGCCTGAGATTAGTTACGCCTGAATGATTTTTCATTAACAAGCGCGCTCGATAACAACAAAAACTATACCTAGTTAAAGCTATCGAAGTATAATAATAAAGCGACGATATTTCAGAAAACCCAACCAATATAACAACAACAGAAACCAGACTAGTGAAAAAATATACAACAATTTAAGAACAAGCACAAAACAAGCTTAATTCTGGCGATATCCTGAGATACCTTCGTGATTTTACTAAAGGTATTCAGAGGAAGAGGGATCGAGGGTCAGAATAGCATATGTTGCTTATCTCTGTCCTGCTAAATATTAACAAGCGATAAGCAACAGTTGAATGCTCTGTTGCATCCAGGATTCAACGAATTTTTTGGCTAATTGAACAATTAAAAAGAAAGAGAGACCAAAATCAGTCAATCCAAAAGGACAACGAAATCAAGGACGTGCATGTAGTGGACCTTAAAAATATTAAATATTGTCGCGACGATGCTATCAATGTTGGCCCATTGCAGCTGCTTACTCGAACCATCAGATCGGAGATGCCGGGACCAACAACCAGCAGAGACCATGATGGTCCTATCGTTGTTTTTGCTTTCTTTTTTTTTGTTTAATTAGTTATGGATTCAAGACCAGCAGTTCTCTGGTTGTCTAAAGTTTTCGTTTGATTTTTGGAAATAAATGCTTTTTTTTTGTTACTTTCTTAGCGCTCAGTCATGTGTACAGAGTTAATCTGTTGGCGACAGCGGGTTAAAGATATATACAATAAATATAACTTTTGTTTTCTTTTGTTTTTGGGATTATCATTTTTCGTTAGAATTTGTATTATTAAACAAGGAACTTTTTAGATTATGCCTTAGATGAGTTCTTAAACTCAATGATTCTCACGGTGAGATTAGATAAGTAAAGATAGAGAGATCGATAGATACGGTCCCAAAAACCTGAGTTCTAGAGTATGAGTACAAAGCTAAATATGAACGTATACAAAGTGATATTAAAACTAATTAAAGTATAACTATAATCATCAGAATCATAGAAGAATCATATCTCTAGAATCATGGAGAGTATTTAATCGTTTCGAGAGACTTTCGATCGACAACCGATGCTATCAAAAACTATTTATTTTGCAGCAACCATGATAGATCTTTGAATTTTTTTATCGCCTAATTTTGCGAACATCTTGCAGCCTTTTATCAAAGAAGTGTCATAAATAAGGCTATTTAAGTCACAATTTAAATTCAAATATCATGGATCTCGTACACAGAATGGTCAGACAGACAGATAGAATGAAAGAAAGGTGTTCATAAACATCATAAAATCGAAAACATTAAACATCACGTTATAAAGACAAGCAACCACCTGTTCTTGAATGAAATTCCGGGAACCTCTCAAGAAACCATCTCATATAATCTAAAGAATCTCGTAAGCATTAAAAACTCCATAAACTAAACGTATATAATTAAATTACAAACAAATACAGTGGAGAACGTTCAGAAAAAATGGGGAGAAAAAACATTTCAGTGTCAAAGACGACGCATCCAACGAAAATATAATACCGAATCTTTAAGAAAACCCAAAAAGAATAAAAAACACACACAGTGAAAGGTGACACAAATAACAATGATAACAGCAACAACAACAACTACAGCAACCATGGAGACCTCCAATATACCAGCGAATTGTTTCTTGTGCTTGACTCAACTGACTGTGCCTCATGTCAAGGCCAGGTTTTTCTTTTCCTTTCCAGAAAAAGAAGCTATTTTTTATATATTCATAGGGTACCTCATCTTCTCTTGGGTTACCTAGAAAGAACCCATTCAGAAGGTGACACGATATAAAAACTGTTTATTTGATTCCGAGACAAATCTGAGGCAAGAACACAAAACAAACACAACACAAAACACACAACCAAACTTGGCTTAAAAGATATCAAGGCCTTAATAAATGTTACAATCAATTAACAGGCTTTAGATTTAGAGATTATAAAAAGAGAATTAAGTAGATGGAAGAGGAAGGGGAATGAGAAGAACAACAAGTATTCCCTTCTGATTATACTTTTCTGATCTTTCCTGATCGACCTAAGATCAGACCTTTAAATTGTCATTCTTTAGATTTATAAAGTGCATTAGTTATTTTTTTTTTCTTACATTGTTAATATGATTTGGAAACTCTACAAAATTTATTGTTAAAAATGTTTGAATTATTTTCAGTGATCTCTATAAACGGATCACTGATCACGATGCACTTGGTTAATTTTTTTTATCAATACAATCGAACATCCAGATGATCTTTCGGAAGGGAGGGGAGGGGGGGGGGGCATCAAGCTGTCACAGCAGACGCTAACACAACAACTGAAATCACAACACAAATCGGATCCACAACAACACCAACAACACTATCAACGACCGTAATAACAGCGACAACAATAACAACAGCAACAATCATAGTAACATCTACAGCGGGCCCCTACCAACAACGCTGTGGGTCCATCGTTGGTTTGCATGCTACGCTTGCCGTCCCGCAGTTTGTATCAAACCCCCCCCTCAATCGATCCTTCCTACCGATAAAAACAGATACGGAAGAAGATTTGTCACCTGGCTGACAGTGAAACAACAACAACAGTGAATACCATTAAACAAAAACGCTATACTCAAGATCGGGCCAGCATCAGTTGAGTAGAAGAAAGAAGGAAAGAGACACACAAATATAAGAAAAGAGAGAGTGAGAAGGATGGAGTGTAGAAAGAGAAAAGAAGCGCAATAAGAAGAAGCACAACAAGAAGAAGCAAGATATTCAGCTCCAGCTCAGTTGAAGATTAAGTTGAAATTAATTCTTTTCACTTAAGTACAAGAATGGAATTTATAAAATATTCTCCTTTTTTTGTGTTGCTATTCTACGTTGCCTTTATTGACTTTATTGTTTTCTTGTTCTTTGTCAAACTTTGTCGCCTTGTTTTTGTTGCACTTTTTAATTTAAAAGGTGTCTTGGTTATTGGTTTATTTTTTATTAATATAGTAAAGCTGAGTTGCTGTTAAATATGTGTTTGTTTAAATTTAAAGCTAGAATAGAGTATAACAAATTGTTTGATTTGAGGTATTTTTTACTTTATCACTTACCTTGCTTTTATAATAATTTCTTTTTTAGAAATTATTTACTTCCTTCTACGTAGAAATGTATTTCGTAGCTACAAACATTTATCTACATACGAATTTTTATTAATTTATTATTTTGTTTATTAACTTTAAATTCTATTATTATTTTTAATACCCTCTTTTAAACTGCTTCCATCTCACAGGTTTTGTGTTACAGCACGTACTTTTTACCTATCAGTTAGTTTTGGTTTTTGTTGTTGTTTTCGTTGTTGTTATTGTTGTTGTTGTTGTAAAGACATCTCTTGTCTAACCATAGAAACCGCAAACTCAGCAACCGTGTCGATCTAAAAAAGCAAAAAAGAAAAGAAGAAGAAAAACCAGAAGCAGTGCTATCTTCGGCCTGACCGATTCTCAGATACCCTACGGATTTTGTGGTATATAGAAAAGTGGGCAAATTACGCCTCTCCTTGGCTGGGTCTATAAAATGTATTCTAGATACTCAATTATTCTGTGTAACTTCTATTTGCCAGGTGTGTTACATACGACATCACAAACATTACATACTCTTTCACCTTCAAGTGTAGGGTATAAAAAAGCACACAAATCATGTGCTACTGCTCGTAACCAGCGAATAAAATCAGTCATCGTCAACGGGTTGTCTGTCATACATGACGAAACTTCATTTTATTTCATGCATCACGGAACAGAAGCCATTTTAGGCGACAATTTTTCTTTGGTTTTTCTTTAATTTTTTTTATTTATTTGTGTGGTTTTTTTCTCAATTTTTTCGCTTCCTTATGGCACCACATCGATAGCTATATAAGGCACTATACATATACTTACATATATGTATATTTGTCTGAAACGGTCTGGATAGTCAAGATTTTAACACATCCGGTTATGCTAGATTTCTGGTATTCTTAATTGTCAATTGTTTTTATTGGATTCTCTGATATACTTTTGGTAATCTTTAAGTTTAGTTAATATATTAATTTTCTTTTCTTTCATTTCAGGTTTTAGTTGATAAGTTTTTAATAACATCCTGTTTTAAATGCATTTCACTGAAGGACTTCAATCTATCGATATTATTGTACTTTAAACTCTTCATACAATAATGGGACCACAATAATGGGATTCTAGGTGTACAGATATACATACAAACATTATATAAAGTGTTCTAATAATTGATTTAGAACTCAATTTTAAAAAGTCATGTCTGTTAAAATTTATCTGTCATCTGATTATCGATATCCCAGATGATATCCCATGATTAACATACGTGTACATCAAACAGTATCGACTTTTTGATACTCATAAAACTTTTCTCACAGAATTTTAGAATGGAACACTTTAAAAAAGAGCTGTCAACGTTGAGTCCTCTTCTTCTTTTTTTTATTCCACTCCTTCTTTTGATGTCTCTACTTCTGAATGACAAAATTTTTGACAGGATGTTTCACTTTCCGTTGGTTTGTGTTTTTTTTTTCTTATTTGTGTCCTTTTTGTACCTGTTTTAGGGAATTCTATAAAATTTTGTGTGAACGAACGAGAAAAGTTTTTGTTTGTTTTCTTTTAGTTTTTGTGGGTTTTCTTTTGTTTTTTGTTGAGAAAAAGTTGCTTTTTGTTCGTATTCAGTTGATGTTCGATGAGTTGGAAATCTGACACCGTTTTGAGGAAGTAAACTCGAATGCATCTCTCTCTTCCTCTCTCTTCCTCACTCTCTCTGTCCCTCTCTCCCTCTCTAACTCTGTCTTTATTACAATTTAAATTATTAAATAAATTTTCTATAGGTTTCTTTTTTATTATTAACAACAGTTGGTTGATTTTATGCTCCATTTCTTGGTGGTCTTCCTTGCAAGGTTTCAGTGCAATAAACTGTCACCGTGGAAACGGTCAATGCTGTCAGTTTGTCAACGTTTGAAAGAGGTTTTAAGGCAAGCAGAAGAAGAGGAAGAAGAGGAGGAGGGGGAAAACGCAGCCACAGAAGAATATAGTGTATATGGAGATTTCTTCTGAACCTTCGATAGACAACCAACTGCAACCTCTGTCACTTTGGCCAAAAGTCAAGATTTCCATTTACTGTTTCAACATTAAACAGCTGCTTCTGACTCCTGGACTCCTTCCTGTTACCCATCGACAGCTAATATTTATGCAGCCAGCCAGACATCCAGCCAGTCAACTCAACTGACAAATATTTGTTTAACTTTTTCCAAATCTGAATGAATTCCATTTCGTTTCGCAGTCATCTTTGTTTGTTTGAGTGTCTGCGGGCATCGCGGGCTAAAAATCGCCACTAAAAGTTGAAGTCAAAAAGCCGCCGCCATCATGTTAAAGGATGTCATACAGAGAGTGTGACATGTCATTGGAAAGGACATCGCTAAAAGCATGTCGCTGGGAAGGAAGCATGTCCTTAGAACTGAAGAGTAACTTCAAGTGTCAGCTGCTTCTGTTCATGTGTATGCATGTCAGTGTGCACATATGTATGTGTGTGTTTATTGGTGTGACCGTTTTTCTGTGGATATTTGCTTAGTCAGAGGTTTTAGTTTTATCCTGAAGTCAAACCATTTCGTTATATAAACAAAAACAAACTTTATGTATCTCCAGCCTCAGCTCTCGTTTAGATGTTCATTTGTTTGGATAGTTTTATGAATTAAGGGTTAATAACAGAAAAGAAAACACAAAGAACAAAGAAAAGAATGTTAAGAATTGCTAAGGAGTTATTTCGAAGAACAATTTATCAAAATATCGAAATCAAAAGTTGTATAGAATCCGTTGATAGCAGATACTAGTAGATGTTCTTAATTCACATTGATAAATTGTTTTTTAGCTCTAAAATCATTTCAAAAACTTTAATCTAAGTTCAGGGTTTAATCAAATTTCAATATTAACAACAAAAATGACACAAATTATAGATAATAAATTATGGTTTCAAGACAATTGTTTAATAATATAGATACATATAAATGTATGTGCGATCGATAGATATTTTACTTAATTCCGTGTTAGAAAATAAACAGTAAAATAAAAATAAATAAGTTAGTAAAATAAAACAAAATGAAATAGAACTTTATTACTTTTTTTATTTTTCTTTTTGATCTTTATTTTGATATTTTATTTTTATCTCATAAAACATAAGATTATTTAAAGCATATTCTTAAACAGTTTTTCACATAAAAAGCCGTATAATTTGATTTTTTTCTTTTCAATAAAATATATTTAGCTGGATACAAGTGATATCTTATTTCGATTTTCCGTTTTAAAAATAAACAGGGAAAACAACAAGGAAATAAAGCGAAGTAAATCAAGTCATCATCATCAGAAGATGTTTCCGTTGACTTTTTTATCTTCCGTTAATTTTTTTTATCATCTGTTGATTTTTATAAACATGGATTTTTTTCTTGGTTTTATTTCCGTTTTTATTCTTATTTCCTTTTTTTTTTTGTTTTTGTGTATTTCTTTCTTTTCTGATTTGTTGTTTCTTTTTTTAGAATCATTTAAAACAGCTGATCACCTGAAGTTTCCTTAAGACACTTCAATAGGGGAGGAAGAAGAAGAAGAAGAACATCATGAAGAAGTTCCCTATGTATGTCCGTCTCTTGCCCTCTTCTTTTCCCCCCCTCTTTTCGGAAAATTTATACAAGTTTAAATTAATTTATGCGGCGGTTAAACGTCTCAACAAATAATTTGTAAAACAATTTGTAACACTTGCGAGAAAATACCACAACTACCACTCTCGATCCTACTCCATCTCTCCCCCATCTCTCTATCTCTCTCTCTCTCTCTCTCTGTGACTCTCTCCTTCCCTCACACATTTTTCTTATCTTCTTTCTATGAGTAAATTGAGGCCTCAGATGATCATCGCCCTGATTAATTGGTGTCATTTGTGTGGGAGAAAAGAGGGAGTGATGGTGATCGAGCAGAGTGAGTGGGGGGGGGGGGGGGTGACATTTTGAAATGTTTTTTTTTTCTTTGGAGGATGTGATTTAATTTGTGTGAGCGCGTGTTGTTGTGGGAAGAATGTGTGAAATTTTCACATTTATTTTCAAGAGTATTTTCGGGAGTATTTTCGAGAAAATTTTCAAGAAAACTTTAATGAACATACATAATTTTAAACATAATATTTTGTGTAATAAATTATTGGTAACTGTAATTAATTTCCTTCTCAATTAGTACAGAATATTAAGAGATTTTCACACAGGTTTTACATTTCTTGATGGGAAGAAGTTAAGAATTAATATATTTAGGATCGAATAAATAAAGAGTATTGTTTACTTCAATGATAAATAATAGTAGAAGACGACAGAGGACTGTATTAGACAGTACAATAGACTCTAAGGGTCTTTACGACTGAAACATGTACATAATCTAAAAATTATAGAAAATTCTTTATAAAGCTGATAAAAGATTTTAAATACTAAATAGAATATATTATTTACTAAATAATAGTTTCATAAGAAATAATTAAAGGACAGAAAGTAACAAATATACTAGAACGAGATTATAAATCAGGATAAGGACATACGATAGACTAATATAGAACTAAAGGACATTAAAAAATATAGACTATGTATAAGTTTAAATATAATGAGTTTTCGTTTTCAAAAAATACCCCTAAAAATATATCACAAGAGTTTTCGGTTTTATTTATTTTTCTTGTGTTTTTAATATATGATCAATCATCAACTTGTTAATAAATACTTGTCCATACATGTGTATGTCTAGATGTCTGCGAGTCCACATGTCCGCATGTCTGCCTGTCTGTCTCTGTTCCAATTGGCTCGAATTACAATCGCAATCGCTGCCAAATCAAGCTGTCGATGAAAACTTCTCCTGTGAACCAGGGTACAAATCATGTTTACAAATTCCCCGTTTATCTTTCAGTTGTTGTAAGCAGAAACTTATTTAAATGCATTTAAAATGGGGAACTTTAAAAGAATTTCATTAAAATTAAGCTTTCATCAACAGTTTTTTGTTTCGCGTTGAACGTGTGACAAACGCTTGAAGAACGGGGAACCAAAAAAGTGCCAAATGAATACATTTTTGAAAAGCCAAAGGAATTCGCTGATTGAACAGAACTTAAGTCTAACCTCATTCTAATAAATGTTCGTTATCAGCAGTTATGGAGACGGAAAAAAGGAGTTTAACTTTTTTATTGTAATTTAAAGCCTTCTAAGCCATTCCTATCTCTCTCTCTCTCTGTCTCTCTCTAAATTCCGCCAACGTCAATCTTCACCTTCAATGGTCTCTTCTCTGACGATCTTCACTCAACAATCGTCACTTCACAACCCTTCTTTCATCAATCGTCACTCTTCATGCTATTCAATCTTCCATCATCATCACTCTGTTCTTCTCACTCTTCTCTCCCTTCACTCATCGGCATACGGTCGGTAGCTGCTGATCTGCATCGCGATTATGTTTAATATTTCCCGTGCTGCCAGATCTTCGGACTCCTGCATGATGCCCGTGATCCGTGCGCATTCCTTGATATAGTTTTCCAGCTCTTTTGTGTTGACCGATTTGCGTGGTGCAGCATCTTTGGTTTGCATGATTTGCAAACAATTTCCAGTCATTCGGGCGAGTTGAGTGCGCGGTGCACTGAAAACCTCATCGAGATCGAAGAGTTCCAGCGGGGGTGCTGGAGGCTCACTAAATATCGGCGGAAAAGTCTAAAGAACGGAGAGAAAGAGAAAAAAAGACAGAGAGAAAAACAGTAAGTATATTTAGCAAAATTTCAGTATATTCAGCTTTCTCATGGAGTCCAAATTTCGGTCAACAATTAAGAAATTCTGAAGCTTTATTAAATGTCTTTTTCTTTTCTGTTCTTTGAACTTTTACGACTATATTATTTTATGTATTCTTTTTTATGATTTTATTATAAGACTTTATTTTTCGGTTAACATTTCCTCGGTTTATAAACTCACCGCAAGTTGCAGCGGCGGTAACGGTATCTCGAATTGCGGTTTAATGATCTTAAGCGGTTCGTATTTGACGTTTAGCTGCTGATAGGCATCGATGACATCCTTCAGCAGGCGGTTGCTGAGCGCGAATAACGACATGTCGAACATTTGCTTGAAGTCGGCGGGTATCTCGTTGTCCAGGGAATCGATGAGGCAGGCCTTCGGAATGTCAGCAACGAACGAGATGTCGCTGAAGGTTCTGTTGTCATTCAACTGATTATATAAAAAAAAGTTAAAGAGAAACAGAAAGAAAGAACGGTAGGGAGAACCAAAAAACAGTGAAAGAAAGAAACAAAGAAAGAGAAAAAGAGAGAAAGAAATGGAGGGATAATCAAAACTAGAGAACATGTCTAAATGAAGCTGTTTTTAAAGAATAAACCGACTTTTTTCTGCTTCTTCGGCTCACCTCAACATCGTTAAAATCCAGATGTGTAAACTTCAGCTCATCGCCGCCGAGTAGCTGCAGAAAATACTCCAAAATCGCATCGTTAGTCTTGTCGCTCGCCAGATACTTGTCATGCCAGATGTACCCGGAGCCGATGACCAGTATTTTGCCCTGGTGCTCGTTGCAATAGAATCCGGCGAGTGGTCGATTGAACGGATAGACGACCGGCCCCGTCGTCAGCATAACATTCGCCGGCTCCGACACGTTCAGAGTGGCTCCGTATGGGTACTGAAAATGGATCTTGTACTTCTCATCACTGAAATCGTAGTCGACCCGGTCGATTTCCTGCTGCACGAGTTTGCGCCACATCGATTCGCAGACGACACCGCCGCCGACGGTACACTCCTTGGGATGAAAATTTTTGTAGTAATGAGGACGAATAACGGTATCTAAGAAGCAAAAGAGAATAATAAATACATCATACTGATTGGTAGATTTCAAACCAAATGAGTTTCTCACCGTTATTTATATAGATTCCATACTGTTCCAGAAAGAAATTCACATTAGTATTGTACTCATGTTCCCCGCCTTCCCCCAGCAGTACCAACAACCTGCCGCCGTTCTCAATGAAATTCTGCAAAATTCAACATTTTACAATTTGCATGGAACAAAAAGCCGGGAAAACTCGTTAACCTTCAACACTTGAAATTCCTCTTCTGTGAATCGTTCCTGGGGACCAGCGAGGACAAAAATATTTACGTGGGCCAGACGATTCTCGCTTAGCTCAAGGTCATTTCTAAAATTCATTAAGACAAATAGTTTAACAATCAATTCAAAACGAAATAAAAATTATCGGAATTTATTCGGAATCAATATTAAAAAAATTTAACTCTTTTTTAGTTTATCTTAGTTTCTAAATGAATTTCATTTACTTAATATTGGAAAAGTATCATATTCTTTAAATATACATTCTTTTTTATAATTCGTAATTTGTTTTTCTTTTCTAGGCTTTTATTTCACTCACTGTTCCACTTTCCACTGAGTTTTGATTTTCCGATGAAGCATTTTATAATTATCCGAAATCTGGAAGCGTTCATTTTTCGATATATCAAAACAAATCACACCCTTCGTGGACATAATTATGTCGTCGTTCTTTTAATATAATTTTCTTTTATTATTGTTCTTCAAAATAGTTATTTAAATATTATTTAAATTTTTCACTCTTTCAAAATGTTGTTTCTTGTTTCAAAGTTTCTTGAAGTCGGCTTTTGTTGTGATTCCTCAAAAAAACACAATTTCCTTGGCAACGCTTTTATTTGTGCAAACGCTCTCTATCTCTCTCTCTCTCTCTGTACAAACGCAACAACAACATTTCATTTTGACAGTTTCCCCTTGCGTCCGCTCTAATCTTATACCCTTGCTCCATCGAATGTCCGTCCGCGGCCGTTTTTCGTCCTTTTCGGAACATCGGAACAAAATTGTTTGTGAAGCACTGGAAAACGTATGTTATTTTTCAAGAATGGTTTGAATTGGCAATGCTTTAGCCATTTAATCTTTATTGATTACAGCGACATCTACTGACAAAATTGAACTCATGCAATATACATACTAATACACACAATGCAATACACAAAGCAATGCAATACACAATTTTGATGCATTTTTCTCCTGGAGAAAAATCTTTTTAACAAGGAATTTTTCAAAGGAATAATAAATATATTAAAAACTATTCACATATTTTAATATAGAAATACATATTAATACATAAACCACAGACCGATAATATTATTTATATTTAAAAATAAATAAATATGTACATACAAATGTTTCTCTTTGCTTCTGTTTGGTTGATTTCTAAACTAAACACGTTCATGCTTTCAGTTCAGGGTTTCAGTGATAACCAGACTGTCTTCGCGAAAGTACAAAATAATTCCTTGAATATTGCAGTGCCTCCACATAAGTACAACATTATTTCTTCGATTTTCAAAAGATTCCAGTGGCGTTTGAGAAAAAAGTATAAGAATTGCGAGAAAAAACTGAATGTAGAAAAATTGAATGTAGAGAACTTCGCACTTCAGTGCTTCACAAACAATTTTGTTCCGTAGTTTTCTGGAAATGTTTTCCGAAAAGTGTCAAAAACGGGCGGACATTCGATGGAGCTAGGGGATAGATTAGAGGGGGCACAAGGGGAAACTGTCAAAATGAAAAAGTTGTCGTTGCGTTTGTTTTTTTTGTTTGTTTTTGTTTCCTGTTTTCAAATTCTTTCTCGTTCATTGATTGGAACACATTTTAGGAACATTGGAACACATTAAATAGGTTCTTTTTGATTAAGTCATACTTTTTAATTATTCGTTCTCAGGCTCATTTTATTTGTTTGAGATTTAAATGTTTTTAATAATTTTGTAGGAATAAAGTCATCAGATGAGGGATTTCGTTCGTTTCAATCAATAAAAGTTTGTATATGTGTACAATATATTCTAAACAACCGAATATAAGAACCGAATTAATGTTTATAATACATTCTCTTGAATTTGTACGTTTTAAAGCAACATAACATGATTTACGATAATTTACTAAAACGTTATTAGTTTAACTGTTGATATGCGAGAAATCACTAAAAAACAAATATGGCCGTCAGCAGCTGTCAAGTTCTGACATTCTGATTGGAAAACTGTACCTACCTACATATGTATATACATACATATATACATTTAAAAGTGCTTTCTGTATAAATGTAACTCATAATAAATATTAAGTATAGTTGTCGAAAGAGGGTTAAATCGGAGAGGGGAGTGAGAGATCGAAGTAATTCACTTCAATAATTAGACATACACACGATTTATTTGTCGATAACATTCGCAGTGTAAATAAACGAACTAAACCAATATTTTCTAAACACATCGAAGCAAATAAAATAATATTTAAACTTGTCTACTCGTAATAAACCCTTCAAAGTTGTTGTAATTGTGATTATAAAATTGTTGTTGTTGCTGCTAGTATCAATAATGTTGTTGCTTTTACAGTCATCGTTTTCTACGTTGTACACTTTCGATAGCTTTGCAATTTCAGCAAATAATCAGAATTTTCCAGCAAATGATTATATAACAAATTCACATCGAGTACGTTGGTTGTGGGTCCGCCATAATCAGCGGGCAGGTTCTCGTATCCAATCATCTCACGCAGTTTTTCCAAATTTTTCCCATCATGCGTAATGATCTTCAAGAGAATTACGAAAAAAATTCATTAAATTTTGTATCAAACGACTGAATACACAAGATTATATAATATATAGAATAAGTATACATATAGATAAAGCACATACGTATATACTGCATTTATTTATCAACATTAGATTAGTAGAAATCGCTACCTTTTCTTTAAAATCTTTGCTCATGAACGGCATCACCAGCGACGTGGCGGCATTCATCAGGAATCCTTTCTGTATCAGATGCATGATCCGATTGGGGAAGGGAAAAATCTCATTCTTGGCACTGATCATGCGTGCAAATTGTGGTGACAACATGCGCAGGTAATTTTTCGTAATACTGCAGAAGAATGATACAAATAATTACCATGTTTTCTGAAACTTTGAAGAAACTTAAAAAAAATTTAAGTTCTTTAATTGTATTGCATTATACCCGCTTAGATCGAATATTATACTGATGCCAAACTTCTGAATATCGGGTATCAGCAACAGGGACTCCAACACTAGATCATCCATTTCAATGATGTCGTGGATATAATCGGGGAATCTATCAAAAGCATCCACTGGAAGTTGAACAGAAATTCAGGACGATACACTTCCTCGATGTCAATCTATGAGATCATATTTCTTAAACAATCTCAAACACTCTCTCTTTGTCACTCTAACTCTCTCACTCCCACTCCCTCTCACTATCACTCTCACCCTCACTCTCACTCTCACCCTCACTCTCATTCTCACTCTCACTCTCATTCTCACTCTCCTACTCCTTCTTTCTCACCTATTTTGAACACCGCTATCATGCGTCCCTCTCGATCACGTCCTGGCAGTAAAAATTTTGTTTGAACATCCAGGAAGTGAGACCGAAAATGCTCCACCGTATGATGAGCCACCCATTCGGGATGCTTGTTCTTGAAATCGTAGTATTTATAAAGGCGCTGGAAGGCCATCGACACATCCCATTGGGCGGAGTTCAGGAATTTCGAAAGTAGAACATCCTCGGTACCGATTTCAAGATCCGGACAGTCTATCAAATTACAATAAAATTTATTATAATAATAATAAACAGTAGAAACATAGCGAAAGAAAGAGCAAGACAGAGACGGAGAGAGAGTGAGTGAGAAGACAAGACGCGGAAAGCATTCAAAACGCACTCAAGACCTGTTGACGCAGCTCGTTGATCTTCGCTTCTTCGATCGGCGTGAAATCAAACTTCAAATTGAAATGCATTTTAAGAATCACAACAACAATTAATAAAAACTATTTAACATATATATTTAAATTTATTTATTTATTTAAATTCATATATTTGTGATATAATTTAATATTTTAGTATTTTTTAGAATTTAGAAATCTCTCTACAAATCGAATAAAAAAAGCGGTCAATATCATAGATCAAAAGATCGAATATTGTGATTTCTATTTAATCGGAAATAAACAACCAACTGCGCAAAATATAGAACAACCGATCGCATTGACAGTTCTGCTGTCAGCTTCCCGCACTGAATGCCGTTGCTCGCGTGCGTTGTTTTTAATTTAAGTTCGCTTAATAAAGTTAGAAGCTTTTTGAAATGCTTATTTAAATTCTTTTTTAAAGCTTTTTTTTCTTTTTGAATGCTTTCTTTAATGATTTCTGAAATGCATTTTAGATGCTTTATTTAGTGGCTTTTTAGTGGCTTTTCCAGATGCTTTTCTAGAGTCTGTCGTGTCTACAAGGCACTAAATTCATATGAGGTTTTAGTTAACTATCGCTTGGAGCATACTTTTGCTTAAAAAAGGAGCGATGGAGGGGGGAAGGGGGGAGAGTAAGAGGGATTGAGTGAGAGAACTTTTAACTCTTTGCTAGAAGAAGAAAAATTTTTCTGAAGCCTTCAAAAATATCGTTTTCCATTATTTACCTTATTTTATGTACCGAAAGCCTTCAAAGAGCTCTCAGATTTTGTAGAAAGACATAAATAAACCTCCTCTATATCTTGAGGTCATTCATCTCTGAGTCCAAGTGCTTCAATTTATTATAAACACCGAGTTTTAAATATAATAAAAGCGTTAAGAATTTAGAGTTAACTGAGACTATTGTGTGTTCGGGTCTAAATAAATTAATTAAGCAGAATTCGTGTGAATGAAATGTAGATGTTTTCTAAAAAAAATAACAGTTCCAAAAGAGCACGCAGCTTAAATTGTTAACCTAACTTAGTGTAAAGTGTCAATAAAACTTTGATGGCACAATAAAAAGAAAGATACGAGGTCAATTAAATGAAATTGATAGCTTCAGTTCACTTTTTTAGCTAAAGACTTAAAAATACATGCTGATGATAAGATGAGGTGGGATGTGGTGGGGAGAAGTACGGAGTAGGTCAGGGTTCAGCTTTTTGCTTTCATTATTAAAGTGTACGTTACTATTTTTAGAATGAAACCTTAAAATAGCAAACATAATTTTAATAAAATATAAAATATTAAAGTCGCAATTTATTTTATTATATCTTAATTAATATAATACATTATAATTAAAATGTTAGCCACCAAATAGAAATATTATTATGACTATTTTATATTAAAGAAAATACTTAAAGACTTCACTTCATTCGAAGCACTTAAGTTTTAATTCTGAGCTTAGTGTCAAATTAAATCATGAACTATAATTAAAATATTACAGCACTTAGCTCGAGTTATATAACTCTTAGTTAGTTGATTGTTCTTTTCTCTTTTTGGAGTCGTTCCGGAAACTTGGTTAATCTTGAATCCGGACCATCAAAAGTCTACAAATTTAATCAACGAAGATTACTATGACACGAATACGAAAACATAACCGTGACCATGACTCACACACAAACATACACACACGTACAAACTCTTTAATCCACGTACATGATACGAAATGTCTGTCGACTAACCAGAGAAGATCATCAGGAAACGAATATAACAGTATATAAAACACCATAAAACAAAAGATTAGTCAACCGAGACTGAGATAAAGTGTTTAAGGCTCGGACCCAAACCCAAAGTTTAGCGATGCCCACCATTGCGATGCCTACAGTCTGTCATTTGAATAAGGATTGAATAAGTAGTTTTTAGAAAATCAATTTTTTTAAATTTTTATATAGAAATCAAGTCAAATCAAATATTTTAGATTTAGATTTTCAGATAAAATTTCTATCAGTTTTAATCCCAGAATGAGACCCAAAACCAGAACCGAACTCAGATCCAGAACGAGATCCGGACCCAGAACTATACCGGGACCCGAACCCAAAATTTTTTTCCTAATTTTTCTGATATTTAATAAAGAATTGTTACAAACACTTCGCTTTTCTATAGTAATCTACTATACCCATTAATTGTTGTAGGGTGCTGTTCAATGTCATAAAAAAACAACAACAGCAACATGTGACACATGACATGTACGTGACTTAATATGCTTTCAATAAAGGAATTATTATAGTGTATCTGTTGTTTTCGATGGTGTCGTTGTTGTTGTGTGGTGTCGGTATAGTTGTGTGTCTGTGTTCTTGGTTGTTGTTAAATTTGATGTCCCTCTTGTTGTTGTTATTGTATTTGATGCCAAACATTCATTATTATTCCTTATGATGTGGTTTCTTCTTCAAATCATTCAATAAAATGAGGCAAACTTTTAGTTTTTTCCTACTTTTGATTAATTTCTTTGAGCAACAAAGAATAGAAAAAAGTTGGAAAAAGAGGAGAAAAAAGTGGAGAAAAAAGAACAGAAATAGAGCAGAAAACAGAACAGACAAAAATGAAATAAGCGAAAATCATTAAAGGCAAAAAAAAAAAGATGGAAGCAAATTAATATGAAAAAAAAAATTGGGAGAAAAAAAATTCGAAGCGCTCACAAAAGTGATGAAGTATTTTTCGCCTCAGTGTCGTGCTCCTCCCCCCATCAACCACCCCTTCTATATTTCAACACTTCTGTTCCCATTTCCACCATTTAACATTTCTTCTGCTTTTAATTAATATTTTTTATTCTGATTCGATCCTTATTAAAGAGAATTTGAAAGGACAGAAGGCAAAAAGGGGAAAAATAAAATAAAATTTAATTTAATTTAAATAACAAACAAAAAAAGACAAATAAAAATTATTCATGTTTTCTTAAAATTTTCTGTATTTTTTAAAAATTTATTTCTATATTTATATAAATTATAAATTCAGTTTTAAATTTAAAATCTTTCACTAAATGACAATTAATTGGAAATTAAATATAATTGCATTAAATTAAATATAAATTAGAAAAGATTTAATTATGATCTAATAGTTCTAATCTAAAATCTAATTATTAGAAAAGATTAGAAAGGAATTAAAAATGTAAAGATGATTCAATGTATTAAGTTATTTTTTGTTTTTGGTATTGTTTTATTTTTATTCAATGCTTCTTGCTTTCAATATTTTCTGCATCAGGAAGCAATTAAAAATTTAAGTGTTTATTATTTGCAATTAATTTATAAATACGCAAATAATAAAGTAGATTTTATACGCATAAAATGCGTAATAATTTGTATCCTTACGCACTCATTTTTCCGGTCCGAATGCGGACTCGTACTATGTTGCGGTTTCAAATGAAAGAAAAAGAGAAAAACAGTGAGCGAGAGAGAGAGAGAGAGAGAGAGAGAGAGAGAGAGAGAGAGAGAGAGGGAGAGAACGAGAGGGAAAGAGATAGATATAGTTTGTTCTAAATACATCGGGAAATCGGAAACCGGAAACACTAAACAATCACCGGGAAAGCGATAAACAACAGTTACGCAGAAATAAACGATAGAAGAACGATTGATAGCGACGGTGAGTGGATGAGTGGGGGAAGCGGAGAGTGTGAAGGGAGGGAACAAAGGGGAGGGAGGGGAATTGTTCACATAGGTCCCGGTATTTAGCAAGTAAAAAGTAGCTGATGTCAATTTTATGTCAGTCTGAACGACTGTCATTTCGATTCTACAACAACAACAGCAAAAGAAGAAATCTAATAAAAAATACACTATATTATTATTTAATAATTAAAATAAGCTTTATTATTTTTTTATTTCACTCTTTATTTTATCTTTAAATTCTTTTTTCAAAGAAAATAATCAAGTTACGTAAAAAATGGCATTTTTAATTCGTTAGTTTTTTCCTATAGGGTGAAAATGGAAGTCGTTCGAACCGACCAAAAATTAGATTGGATACTTTCTGATTGCTGAATACTGAGTTAAATTTTTTCGGTGTAGAGTGTATAAAATAACACTAACAACAACAATTATACCAACAACAGCAACAACAACATAAACAATCACGTTTAGTATAACCGCCGATATAATTAAATGCGTTTAATCTGTCCAAACAATAAGAAGAGCGGCGGAGGAAGGAGGATGAGGATGAGGACGAGGAGCAGCAATGGAAATAACAACAACAACAACAACAATAACAACGACAAAACTATTGACCGTGTGACGTTGGCCAACATCAATGAAAACCAATTAAAAATTCATTTAAAACAAATGCAGGCGTCAATGAATATTTAAGCGAATTTATTTCAGTTTTAGACAAGGAAATAACAGAACAACAGCAACAACAAATAGTGAACAGCGATAATAACACCGGCAACAACAACAACAACAACAACAACGATTTAGCAACCACAACAACGACAACAACAACAGGAAATGTTTGCGGAATAACATTTCATGGCAACAAATCGAATTTTGCTACAACAACAACATAACTAGCTTCCGACAACAACACAAACAAAACAACCAATAAACAACCAGAGCAATTGCAACAACAGCAACAACAACAACTACGCAATTTACACAATAACCATAATGGCAACAGCAACAACAACAAAAGCAACAACCAATTTACACACCATGCAACTATCAGCTACGAAATTGCAATGAAAATTCTGAATTCGAACCATTTTTGACCAAATCTATGGAAATCGGCTGAAAGAAATCACGCGCATCGTTGATGTTGTTGTTGCTGGTGTTGTAAATTGACAGCTATTCACTAAATGTGCATATGCGCTCCTTCTCCCTCTCTCTCTCTCTCTCTCTCCCTCGCTCTCCCTCTCTTTCTGTATGGCTGTTTTGTGTGCGATGTGTTTGCATGCGGCTGTCAATTTTTTGTGGTGCATTGATTCGGAACAATTATATTTCAGTTGAATTTATTGATGTCGTTGGCGATATCCGAAAAGTTTACAGGGTCCACCGAACAATTGTTGTTGTTTTCTTTGTTCAATTAAAGATGTCCTTACATAGAAAATTTGTTTTTGATTGAGGGGATAGAAAATTAATAGAGAACCTTTGAAAAGATGAAAGAGTTCAAGGAATAAGTTCGATTGACAACAGTAATGGTGTATATACACTATATGGGTATATTTTTTTGCCAGTATAAATGACAAGTAGTGGGCTTTAAAAGACCGAAGAAATTTTATTCCTCACTCCCACAGTTTTTAATCCATCTAAATTCTAAATTCTGACGCAGTTTATAAAGCAAAGCAAAATGAAAATTGCATTAAAATACTAAGAAGAAGCAGAATGTATGGATTACTCATCAATTAGTTCATCATTATAAGCATTTAATAGAATTTCTAAAATATTGAAGTATATTTTCAAAGTTTGCTTGATTAGGTCAAAAAGGAAAATCTAGTTATTGTACAATATTGTACAATAAACACAGATTAATATATGCCTATGTTCAAATTCAAATGAATTTACGCAAAAAATACTATTTTATTTCCGACAAAATATGGCAAAAATAAGAACAGAATGGAAAACAAGTAAATCAGGTCGTCTGTTGGTTGTTCGGTTGGTGGGGTCGACTGGTCACTTGGTCGCTGGTGGTTGGTCATGAAAATTCAAATGCATTCTGACCACAAAAACCATTGTTTATCCATGGAATGAATCGAAGCGTGTTCGATCGTTTGTTTGTGATGGATGAACATCATAACAAAACACAGGCAAAAAAAAACAACGTTAATTTTGCTACATTTTCGCATTTTAACATTGCGGAGAACCACAACAAAAACAACAAATAAAACGCATACCCGAAAAAATAGGACAACAAAGCACAACACATTCAGTTGGATTGCAACAAAAACATTGAATATACTCAAGCGATGTGTGTGTATGGGTGTGTGCGTGTGTGTGTGTGTGTGTTTGTATTTCTGCTTATCAAAAGTGTATACAGTCCCCCCCACTACCTCCCAACACCCTCCGCTTCACTCCGCTAATAATCGAGCTCTTTTGTGATTTCATCAACCTCGCCATCGGAGAATCGCGTCCATCACAACGCGGACATGGAAATTAATTTCGCAAAATTGTTTGAACATCGATTCGGCGATTAGCAACGCAGAATTAAGCCATCAGCATTTCAATGGCAGTGTTTCAATGTCCGTTGCTGTGAGTAGACGAGAATAAAAAAAAAAAATACTGATACAGAATGAAAACAAACGATTCTTTCATTTGAAAACATCGCTGAAGAGATGAAATTTTCATTGATTTTCCGGGTTTAAATGACAAATGCATTTAACTGAGATAAATTAAAAAAAAACACATCATCTACAGATACACATGCAATATATATAAGTATCTGTCTCTATTATTTAATGAGTATATTTCAACAACTCAAATGTTCAATAAGAAATATTAATAATAACGAAAATAATAATAATAATACTAATAAATCCAGTTCGAGGATTCCAGAAGCAAGAAGCAGCGATTTTTACTGCTTACATAATCTGAATTTAATTCGTTTTTGTCTCAATTTTATGAAGCGAAAAATTCTAGAATCTCTACGATTCTATCGAGGCAACGTATGGAACCTTAACCTTTACTTGCCCCCCGCCCCGCTCAACGGTTTATCCAGCACTCCGTCCTTTTATCCATTCAACTATTCAACTATTCATCCATTACATCCATCTCACTCTACCATATTCTGTCCTCCTCTTCTCTAATCTACTCTATTCTGAATTAAGTTAAGTAAATCGAAAATGATGATGGATAGAAGAAGAATCCATCTCAAGTAAAGTAAAATGAAATCGGGGATAACATTTTTCCAAACAACGAAATATTAAAATAAATTTTATGTAAAAAAAATAAAAAAAAAAACAAAAGCAAACAAACCGAACTAATGCAAGGACACGAAAGATGAAAATGAAAGAAAAAAAAAACAGGATAAAAAATAAATAAAAATCATTCTTTACTCAACTTCAGTGAGATTTACCAATCTATAGACTGAAATTTCATATATAAAGCCACATATAAGTAAGTCCTAGTCAATGTGTGAGTGTGTGTGGCTATGTGTGTGTGTTGGTGTGTTCGTGTGTGTGTGTGTGTGTTGGTGTGTGTGTGTTTGCTCGCGAACCGATGAAGTAGAAACACGTTAGTGAGGCAACAAAAAGAATAAAGAAAGAAGACGTTGAAGAAGCAGCAGCAGTGCAAATTTATTCATCCGTACGTTTAACTCACACACATGCTACGATGGAGTGCATCATCGTCATCATCATCACTATTAACAACATCATCAGCATCATCAGAAATATCAACATCATCAGAATATCGTCGGCATCAACATCGTCAGGGGCATCATCAGCATCTCGAAGAAGAAGCATTCGCAGTGAGGCATTGCTGAAGTCGTTGTTGTTGTTATTGTTGTTGTTGTTATTGTTGTTGTTGTTATTGTTGTTGGTGGTGGTGGTATTGTTGTTGTTGTTGTTGTTGTTTATACTACTGATGATGATGTATGACGAATGATTACTAGCTGAGTGAATATGTGTCTTATGTGTGTGTGTGTGTCTCTCCCTCTCACTCTCTCTGGCTCTTTTGCCATCTTTGCTCTCTTTCTTTTGCTTTATTTCTCATCTCCTCGTCTGTTTTTCTGTTTGTTGTTTCTGTAAAGCTTTCGAGTGTGTTAAGTGAGCTCCAAGCTGAAGTGATTCTTGTTTAACCTCGCGACTTTCGTACAGTGATGGCGAAGATATTAAAACGATATTCGAAAAGACAAAAAAAAAGAAGGGAAAACTAACTGTTTACAAAAATGATCACTAAAATAAAAACATCCATCATTCTGAATGACTATGAATCTAAATAAAATTAAGCATTTATTTTGTTTGCTTTTCCATTAAATTCAAATCTGGTTTCGTAAATAAATCATTATGTATTTTTTTCTAATTATTTCGAAACGCATTGCAAACCGGATGGACGAAAATTCGTTTTAAATTCAATTCAATTTAAATCAGTATCGACGACAAACATGATTGTTACAAGCATGTTTTTTCCACATTATAATTGAATAGCAACGATGATGTTATTAACGTTGTTGTTGTTGTTGCTGTGGTTGTTGTTGTTTTAAATAGTAGTGTGAAAAATTGCCCAATGCACCGAAGCACTGAATCACCGCAACACAATTGATTGGTGCAAATAAATTTTAATTCGATTGAAAATCATTGAGTTCATTTCTCTTTTAATGATGACTCTAATAATTTTCATCCGGTTTATTTTCGGTTTATTTCCGGCTTTGTACTGCTTTTTCCGTACTCAGATTTGCTCAGATTTTGACTAATGCAAAATCATTATCATTTCGATCAATTTATTTAAATTATTTGGTTTATTTCCAATTAGATTTTAATGCTTGAGGTCGATAGTTATTATAGAGTTATTTGTGATTTTCATCTCTGAGTTTATAAATTAGTTATATATGTATATATAAAATATAATACGAGTATATACAGAAATACAGCATTAAAATTATTCAAAAAAAGCTTGGCGAGTATTTTAAGAGTATTTATTTTATTGATGATTAATTTTTGGGATTCAGATTTCAATTCGGTTTCCTTTTCTTATCTATTGAACCTTTTCTTCTCGAAAAAATCTTCTTTCTTTCTCAATTCTTCTCGACTCGAGGATCATCTTTTATTCAATCTTTCTTTTTTCTGAATCGGAATCTTAACTCTTGAGATTTCTAGTTTTTCTTATTTTTGCTGATGCATCGATACATGATTCAATTCCGGGACAGATCAAATCCCATTTAATTTGTTCAGGATTTAAAAAAACTGTTCAATTTTTGAAAATTTATTTGAACCACCATCAAATGTTATGACTTCGAAATCGTCTTCAGTTTCATACTTTCGATGGATTAGCATAACGACGATAGAAGCGAATCAGCAGCATCAGCATCAACTCCAAGCGGCAGTTCCAAGTGCGTCCTTCCCGAGCCACCGACCACCCGCCCCCACAACACATTAAGTTAAAAATCCACGAGAGAAATAAAACTATGTCAGGAATGCGAAAGAAATCGCATTACGTAAAGAGTACACGGCCACACCCACAAACACCCTGAGTTGTATCCACATAACCACATCCATTCTTCCATCTGCTCGTACTCGTGTGTAATGCCAACACATTGCAACACGACACAACATGAAGGAACTCAAAAGCGTGACAGAGAGAGAGAGAGAGAGAGAGAGAGAGAGAGAGGGAGAGACACAGCTACCCGCAGAACGTTTTGTGAAAAGCAGTGAAATCTAATAAATCAATCTTGTCGATCAATAAAAATTCAATTTTTGAAATTTCCTTGGTGATGACGCGGAAACAGCAGAAGCCCCGAGCGGGGCCAGCGGAAGGAAGACGGGGAGAAAAGACGCATACTCGTAAATACAATAAAACAATCAGTTGCCACCCTGGTAACCCTGAAGTCAGAGAAGTACACGCATTTAAATGAAGGAGGAGGATTACAAAGGATGGATGGGTTGAAGGAATGGCATGTGAGGGAGGGGGAGGGAGGGGGAGGGATGAGTGTGGAGGGAGTGTGTAACTTGAGTACATGAAAAACGATGACTTTACATTCGTAGATACAAAACGATTCGGTGGAACATTCGGTTGTCTGGTGCTGGTATCTGTAAAGCTACATACTTTGAATTTGTTACTGTTTTTTGTTTCTCTTTTAACCATTTTCGATAACTTGACGTGATACACGTATGAATACAATACATGTTAAGCTTGTAAAAAACTTTTGTGCATAGAGCGGCCTCAGTACTCTCAGGTATCATTTGGATGAGCCCTCGAAACAACGGACTATCAGGTGAACTGTCCCCGTCTACAACCCTCAAGTAATGAAAAACTTGTGGTTGAGAATTTCACAATCATCTCTAAAAGCTTTAAGTCTGTAAACGGATTTCAGAGGATTCCACTGGGGAGCTTTACAAGAGCCGAATAGAAGTAGTAGAGCTCCACTAACTTTTGAAAGCCGGTAATCGTAACTTAGACTGAATTCTCTCCGAAAGAACCCTCTCATAAAACCTCTCTGACGAATTTCTCAGATCGTAATTTCTCAGATCGAATTTCTCTATCATAATCGATCCAAAATCCTACGAAGACTGTCAATAGATCAGTCGTGGGTCAGGTTGAAAAGTCGCCTCTGTCGCCTTGATGGAGTAGCGAAATGTTCAGAAGAACTTGTGGCAGATTATGAACCTTGCCGTCACTCATGTTCGTAGAAGCTTTAGAAGCTTAATATACGGCAGGCTGATGAGCTTGATGGAGTACTTATTAGCATATGTTTTGAATAAACTGACAAGGAATTATATTTGACAGGTTTTTGTTCATCTAAATTAGTGTACATTATGAGTGCCGCCTGAAAGTATGCCATGCTTTTGTGTGATATGTACATATGTTGAAAATCTGAAAATGTTGAAAACCTGAATATTCTGAAAATCTGAATATCAACTAAAACCATTTGAAGGTCAAAGAAACCACTTCGTTATCCCCATTTTAAAACGACGCTTTCAAGAGACGGCTGAGACCCATAACTCATTAAATTGTATTTGTTTAGAATAGTGTAAAAATCTGCTTGAATAAATGAGCTCAGCTGCTTGAATTCCCTTTCGGACTGAATTTTACATTTCATCCTTTCCAAAGAGATCCAACAATTTATGGCAATCATTTCGCAAATCTTAACCCTTTACCACAACTCGTCTCGATGTCTACACCACATCTGAAGGTACATCGGGGTACATGGGAGTGCCTCGAACGACCGCAAAACAAACAAGCATCCGAGAGTAGAGTTGAGAACCACTGTTTTGCCTATGTTTCTATCACTGTCTATCTATCGCCATCTCTCTGTCCTTTTCTATATTTTTGTCTATAGAGACTCTCTATCCATCCCTCCCGCTCTCCTTTTTCCTCTCTTTTTCTCTCGTTGACTTTCAACTGCAACTAATTTTGAGGGATTAGTTTACTGTTGAGACATTTAATAAAACAAGGATTATGTTCGGGTTCGAGTTTAACAGATTTTTCAGGCTACCAAAAAAAAGAGACGACATCACAACAACATCGTCGACATGGGCCACTTTGAATGCCCATGGAAGCAGGTTAAAGTTGAAGCAACAACAACGACAACAACTACAACAACGACACCAGCTTATAACCATCAGGTAAGCAAATGAAAGCATGCGATTGAAATTCTAAACAAGGACCGGATTCTGTGGACCACAAATCGGGTTGTGTTGCAGTTTTCTTTTTGTTGTCCTGAGTTTTTGTGGTTTTCATGTTGTTTTGGTTTTTCGTTTCTGTTGTTGTCGTTCTTGTTTGTCTCGTTTTTCTTGTTGTAGTTGTGGGTTTTTACGTATATAAAAAAATAACACGATACAACAAACCAAGCTTCTTGTGTTTGAAATTCAGGTGGCGATCCTTGCCCGATGACAACAACAACAACAAAAGTATAAAGAATGAATCACAGACATTTTGTTGTTGGTCTTGTTGTTGTACTCGTATGAATTCTTGTAGTTGTTGCCTTTCTAGTGGTAGTTGTTGCCGTTGTTGTGGTAGTTGTTGCCGTTATTGTTGTGTTGTTGTTCTTGTTCTTTGTTTTACTTCCGGTAACATTTTTCTTCATTTCTTTACCATTAGATTAGGCTTCAAAACCTCTTCTTGTAGGTATTTGTAACACTTACCGTTACTTTAGAAGTGACCTTTTTTGTTCTTGTAGTTGTAGTTGTTGTTGCTTGCCTTTTTGTCGGTGTTCTCGTTCTCTTTGTTGTTGTTGTTCGTTGTAGTGTTGTCTTGCTTTTGTCATTGTTACCGTTGCTGAGCTTGTTACATCCGAGTCCGTGTCGATGTTCGTTTTCGCTTCCTCTTCTTCTTCTTTTTACCCTTTCCTGTTGTTGTTTCTTGTATCCCAGTCTTGTCGATTTTTAAATTAATTTTATATTGCGTAGCTTTAGACCATTCGAGAGAAATTCCTGTTATGCTGAAAACCTGGATTTTAGCTGAGCTTAATTTAAATCACTCGAAATTGTTTTCGAAATCGTGTTCGAGTCTCGAAAGCTATCGAGTGCAGACCAGACAACGTGACGTTTGTGCTTTAATTTAGATGGATGCCGTGTCTCTCGATTCGACGTGTTGACGTTGGGCTTTCTTGGTTAATGGATGGATTTATTTTTGGGGGCAAATTGAAAACCTGTAACAGAGGATCCAAAACGAAATTAATTGAAAATATCTTTGTTTTGTAATAGAAAAAGCCTTAATTTTTTACATATATTCATAGTTTATACTTTATATTATTTTAGTCATTAAATAATAATAATTAAATAGATAATATATTTGAAAAAATTCTTATTTATTGTATGTATTTTTACGATTTTCTACAACTACAAACAATAAATCTCAAAAGACGATTAGCAGCAAACAGAAAATCTAATTTAAATTCGCACTCGTTTGTGTTACATCACAAATAACGGTAAACACTAGAAATTTAGTATCTCAGCGGCAGCTGCAATAAATGACCAACATGGACCAGCAATTAAAAGTTGTATAAAGAAGACCAACAAAAAATATGTGCTTATGTGTGTGTGTGTGCGTTTGTGTTTGTGCCAAACAAATAAATAAGAAAAGCGAGCAACCGAAGCAAGCCAACCAACCAACCGGTCAACCAAATCAACCAGGATAACAACCAGCCAGTCATTCATTCATTCATACATTCGTTCATTCACCATGCTAGACCACTATAACCACACCCCCTCCAGTCCCCCTCCCCACCATCCCACAAACCAGAAATCCACTCAACAATCGTTGCAAAAACTCACCTCACTCAGTATGTCGTACATCATTTTTATGACGTTAAAAAGGCAACAACTAAAACAGCAACAACAACAAAAGCAAAAGCAAAAACAACAATAACAGTAACGCCAACAACAACAACGAACACCATACACACACACACACACACAAATGCAAGCAGCAGCAGCTCTTAATGACATTTGACAGTTTTGCGTTGCACTTCGACAGAAATGTTACTCGTTCGTGCACCCAACGTATGAATTACACCTCATTTGTTGTTGTTGTTGCTGCGATTTTAGTTATTATTTGCTGCTGTTGTTGTTTTAGTGATTTTTGCTACCATTCCTTCTGCTTGGGTTCGTATCTCGGCTGCTACTCTTGATGCTTATTGTGTTTTGCTTGTTGTTGTTGCTATTACTGTTCTTGTGGTTGTTGCTTTTACTATTCCTTTTGTTGTTGTTGTTACTGTTGGTATTGCTGCTGTTATCGTTATTGTCGTAGTTGTTGTTTCTTATGCAGATGTTTCTCGCTCCTTCTTGTTGCTATTTTTACAACATCTACACTTGCTCTTTCTGTTGTTGTTGCCTCTGTTGTTGCTTCTCTGCTTTTGTTGTTGTTTTTCGTGGTTTTTTTTAAGTGTCACTGGCGGCAACTAATGTAATAAAACGTTTGCAAACTTGTTCGGAGTATCTTCTGGATACTACTCAGCATGAATTCGCACAATAAATCACACACACCGACACAAACACACACACACAAACACACACAAACACACATCCAAACACATGCTGTTGCTTCTGCTGCTGCTGCTGCTGCGAATGACACTCAACAAAGTAGAGTTGCCACATTCATTTGCCACGCATGCATGCTGCATGAAAGCTTTCAAGATGCTTTTATTCATTCGTTTATGTCATTCATTTATGACTGCGACACGAATTGAAGAATCCGTTCGAAATCCGTACTTTACTCATATTTATGCCCGTAATAATTACGATTTAAAGTGGCAGCCGCTGCAGCTGGCGCGCGTCACGCTTCGCACACGACGCAGTGGATGCGTCAACAACAAGTTCAACGCGTGTTACTTGGGACCCGGCAGTACAAATTATGACCTGCTTAAGCAGCGATGAGTGACGAAATAATCTGCATTGCATCGCAAGAGGCGTCTGTTTTTTTTACACTCCAAAAAGAAACGACAACAAGAAAGAAAACCATATTTTAAAAAAACTTGAAAAGTGCTCGTATGTTGTAAATAAAAAATAATTGGGGCGGGAGAGGGTTGAAAAGGGACTGGTAAAAATGAAGAAGCGAAAAAACTAATAAATTTGACAATTTGAAATAATATTATAATTAATAATAAAAGTCGAATTAAAAGTGAAATGAAAGAAATGAACATGAAATACTGATTTAAAAAAGCTATCAGAAAGGATCTTTAAAAACCAAATAAGAAGCAGCAACAACAACATGGCGATGACAGCCTGAAAATCTCTGCAAGATTTATTTTCGAATTCCTTCGATGCACAGAAATATTAAAGAATACAACAAAAACAATTGCTTTGTAAAAATCACAATCAAAATTCGTGAGATTCCGATGTCGCTCAGAAGGGAACAACAACGACAGTGACAACAACAACAATGAAGACAAATAGGCAGCAATAATAACAGGAACAACAATAGAAACAACACACATTAGCTAGTGCAACAACAAGAAGGAGAATGCAAACGAATAGAAATGACATCAGAAAACGTCGAAAGCCAACAACGAAAGTGAAAACAAAAAAGTACAAATAACAACAACAAAATCAACAACCAGATCGGAAAAAATTAACTCAGAGATGAAAATGAAACAAAAACAGGACCACCAACATGAGCATCAGATTCAATAACAGTAAAAACAGTAACAACAACAACAACAATAAAAATAGTCACTTACTTTCAGCTACAAGTTTAGCCCTAATTCTTCACCAGAGCTTATAAAAAATGTTCAGTGTTAAAAAATACGAAATATTTGACAAAAGTTTTTCTTATTGCCTTTGACTTGTTTCAATTATAAATATTGAACAAATTATGTACTTGCTACCAACCATCAGCTCAGAAACAACTCAGCTTCAGCGCTCCTTTTTTGCAGCTCGCTCGTGCTCCTGAAAACAAACGCTCCTGCTCGCTCGTGCTCCTGAAAACAAACGCTCTTTCGAGCGAGCAGGAGCGCATGAAAATTTTTTTTGTCGCTCCTGCTCGTTCGTGCTCCTGAAAACAAACGCTCTTTCGAGCGAGCAGGAGCGCTGAAAATTTTTTTTGTCGCTCCTGCTCGCGAGTGCGAGCGAGCAAGAGCGAGCATTTCCGAACCCTGACAACAAAAGAATAGCGAACTGAATGTGAGAACCTCCTAAAAGTGTGCAACAAAAATTTGCTAGATGCCATAACACAAGGAATCTAAAAAATACGCACACTGAACACAACTCCACTCACGCACACGCTACATACGAACTCTCAGGACGTCGAATACGTACAAAGACACGCCATACCCTACACACACCCTACAGTCGGTACACAAGAGCACACGCACAGAAAATGGTTAAAATTGAATAACGCCATGAAGTAATAAAAAATCCATTTAGCTGCCGGTTCTTATCGATCGTGCGCACATGCATACACGCACACACACACTCTCACACGCCCTCACACATGTAGCGAAGAACTCATAAACACACATTCTTACACAGCGAATAATCGAGTCGAAGTGGTTCTTGGAGTTGAGTTTTTCAGAATTTTATGCGTGCAACAACAGAGCTGTGTTTTTTCCTAATCACTCGCTGAACAGATGTTCGCGCCACTCACACTACACCACACCACCCTGGTCTGTCCCTCCTTTCCTTCTTCCAACTACCATCTGCCATCTGTTTAGCTTCTGTTTTTAGTTCTTCCCCCGCTCTTCATCGCTTTTATATGGACCCAAGCTTTATATGATTCATTTATTGGTAAAGAGAAAAATTGCAAACACTTCTTGTTGATTAGAAAGTTGATCATTTTTACATATAAATTTTGCAGATCGAATTTGATCAGTTCAACGTTGAACGATTGTAAATCTCTCAAAAAAAAAAAAATTAAACTGGATTTTTAATGAATTTTGTATGACTTTTGGATGATTTTTGGATAAATTAGTGATGAATTTGTTTGAAAAATAATACGACTTTTGAATCGATTCTTTTTCTGCTCTCTCGTTGTCCTCTTTTCTGTCGTCTTATAAGCTCTTTTGTCTGCTCTCTGTGTGCATTTTTATGGTCGACAGAAGAAACCTTATGCTCAAACAAGGTACTATAATGACACAACATAAAACAATGAATGGGCGTCAGTACAGCAAGCAAAAGTGATTTTTTCTTCGTCTTCTTTGCTTGGCACTCAAACATCAGTAATCGAAAGTTCTGAATAAAAAAGAAGCAGAAGAAGAAGAAGAATATTGAAAAGAAGAGAAAAGACAAATCAGATGTAATAAAACGCCGATACATCACAAGAGATCGAATAGAAAAATAAACCCATCATGCTTTTGTCATTATTATCGCTATTTTTCATGAAGCACAGTGATTAATAAAAAGCAACCTTATATATTACATGGGGATAGTAAAAGAGAGAGTGAGAGAGAAAGAGAGAGAAATAGAGAACCCATGGGAATATAACAAAAATACAGCGAATAGTCTGAAGCTTATAAAAATATTGGAAAGCCTTCTGAGAGTCCTTTTTTTACCCCACATTCGGGGTACTCCTGAATATTTATGTTGCCTGTTTATAGAAATATATTTCATTGACCTATATTTACGAGTGTATGTGTATATAAAGTGTATTTATGTATTGTAGATATGTTTTTATTTCTACAATTTATCAGTTTGTTGGAACTTGTTTATCCAACTTGATTAAAAAACCACAGCGACCGCAATCGAAGATCGACCAACGCAACGCACTTTAACCACAAATTGTACTGCATACAGAAAGACAGACAGACATATCGCCAGAGAAAGAGAGAGTGAGACGCTGACACAAACACACTCTTTCAGTCTCTTCCCGGTAGGAAAAAAAATCACCAAATAAAGGACCGCCTTTTAGAGAATTCCTTTAGAAAGTAGCAAAAAGATTTCATCCCTTCACTCACAGAGACTTTAACTTTGAATGTAATAATGACTTGTAATTCATAACTAGTTTTTCCATTTAATTGTGCCAATGTAACTAAATACTAGTAAAATGTATAAAACCCCTTTTAGACCCGTATATTTTACTTATAGGAGATAAGATAAGAGAGAGAGTGAGAACAAAACACTCTGAAAGGGAGTCAGAGGCAGAAGGAGAGATAGAGAGAGAGAGAGAGAGAGAGAGGGAAGGAAATCTATCGAAATATTATACGTTTACTCACTCAAAACTCACTCATGCGGTGGATATAAAATCACATTACACCCTATTCTACTCGCGTTCTCCCTTCTTTCTTCCCTCCTAGTCCTCAGACACATACACAGACACAGAAAAAAACACACACACACACCCACATACACACATCCACACATACAAATCTTTCTTTATGTGAATCATTCGCTTTTGATTTCGTTCCCTGTTCGGGGACAGAAATAATATTTGACCATTTGAGCGTAATGTGTGTGTGTGTGTGTTTGCCGCTTACGTAACACATACGACGTAACGTTAACGCAAACCCTAAAAAGAAACGAAAAACAGTAGCTGAGAAGGAAAAAGAAAACGGGGAGAACTCAACACAACTCAACGATCGATCATCCGCTTCGATGGCAACCCTTTTTTCGATTAACGATTTGTTTTCGCATTTCAACGACAAATTGTTGAAATTTTTCATTTCAATCTTGGTCATTCTCGTTTTTTCTCTCTATCCCTCCTTCTCTTTCTTTTTCTACCTCCCACCCTTCCTCCCTCCCTGCGTGCCACTACTAAAGTTAGTGGCCATTCAACTGTTTTATTTGTCTTCTTTTGTTGGGATTTTTTAGTTCTTCCGATTCATGTGTGGTATTGTTTTTATAGTCTTGTTTTCGTCCTCTTTTCTTCCTTTCCTGTTGTTGTTTTTAATATTTCTTACTTATTTTTATTGTATATAATTTTCTGGTGTTGTTGTTGGGTCTTTGAAGTGGGGATAAAATAAAACTATGCAAATAACAGTGAATAAAGTTGTTTAACTACGATTTACGTACGTTTTGTGAGGTGGTGAACATGGTGGAGGGTTGAGAACTAAAGGAAGGAGGGGGGGGGGGAGGGGGTGGATGTGGCGTGAGATGATAGTGTTGGTTCAGAGTGTATATTATAGCAGTGTTCATATTATTTTTCATTGTTATGGTTTTTTCCGTTTTTAGTGCTTTAAAATTGTATTTTTTCAATATCAAAATATAAGATATTCGCTTTTTATTGTTATTAAAAAACTTGTATTTTTTAATATACTCGTATATAGTATTTAAACAGTGTAGTAGTGTTATTTTTATCCACTTTATTTTCAGTATAAGTGCTTTATTTTGTGTTGTATTTTTTTTTCCTTCTTAATTGGTTTTTTAAACGATGCGAAGGTGTTTGTGTGTAGTTGAGGGTATGTTTGTGTGTGTGTTTATGGATGTGTTACCGGATGACACCAGGAAATAACTTAACGAATCGCCATCATGATCGTAACGATTAATTGATTGATTGATACGCATGACACGGAAATTCAAATTGATTCGTACCGGTTTTTATTGTTGTTGGTTGCTTTGGTGGAAAGGCGTTGATAGGGGCGGAGGAGGGAGTGAAGCTGTTAATTAAATACACTTAGTTTTTGTTGTTGCCTTCATTCATTGCTTTTTACTGTTGTTTTTCTTGTTATTAAGGAATAATATTTGTATGTCTAACAGCCGAAGTTGAAAGAGTATATTTATCATAATAATATAAGCCTGTTGAGTATCCGTTTGTTATTAAAAATGGGCCTTGTGCTCATCTTGGTAACAGGAACGACCATAAAGAAGCCGTCGAGAGATATCGGAAGAGTTTTCTTTTCTGTTTTATAGTCGTACTACCATGGAAGTCTTTCGAAGAGAGATATGGTAGATGGACTAGAAGAGCATGACATTTACTGTTGTGTCGATATTTTCTCCTCGGACCTTGAAAATTTATGGTGGGGTCACGCAAACTTCTCAACAGGCCGTACCGATATCCGCAGCTGGTCTCCAAGGTGAAGAGTCTCTAGTCGATAGAATAATGTAGGTAAGGGAAGTCGGCAAATTAGATCCGTAACTTCGGGATAAGGATTGGCTCTGAAGATTGAGATAATCGGGCTTAATTGGGAAGCAATAATATGGTTTATGTACTCGTTCTGGATAAATAATAATATAAATATAATATAAATAATAATAATAATAATAAACGATTATCAATTAACAATCAGTGGCGGAAAGGGGAGAGTGGTAATAAGTTCAGGTAGCTTCATATTCAGGTATCCCATCGGTAGTGAAGATGCCTTATTCACGTGACCAGTGCTCGTCCAATAGTACAAAAAGGAATTAATAGGATGATACGATATGTTGGTGTAAAAAGCCACTCAAACTGATTCCGGAGTTTCTCCGGTGCCACTGACGGAAAGGGGAGAGTAGTATTTAACTCAGCATGTAGAACTGTCTCGTTGGGGGCACGATACCATGAGCTACGCCCACATAGTTATCACTAGTTGATACTGAGCGCGGGGTGAATGTAGCACCAGCGCCGGGGTGGCCATGTGAGTGCTTAAGACTACTCGAACCGATTCCTTAGTGACCATAGAAGCGCCTATCCATCAACCTCCTCGTGGTTCCCGCCGGTAACAGTTTTGCTGGCTAATGATGGTAGGCTATTGGACCCTGGGGGCTACCAACCCCCTCGGTCTGTAAAGTCAGTTGGTACTGAAGACCAAAGAAGCCTCGGATACAATAATATAATCACCGGTGGGTCCTCAGACTCCGCCGGTACAACTGACACAGAACAGCCGACGAGTCGATCTGTTCGATACCAGAGAAGGTATCAGACTAACACTTCCCGCCCTAGTGAAGCTAACCTACAAAATCGAACGCAAACCAATATAACGAACAATATCCGCCCTACAAATTCTAACCGCAATATAATAATAACAAGCAATAACCCAATAAGCCCAATCCCAACACAAAATAGAACGCAGACAAGAACTGTCCGCCCCAGTAGAACTAACCATTCAACACAACAACACACACAACCTGCCGACCACCTTGACGGACCAAGCTCGAGCATTGTAGCAAATAATGCGCCTGGCACTCGGTTTGAGTGTCGGGCTCCTTCGTGCACGCGTGCGTTTGATACTTTAATCGGACGCGGCGTGCACGAACAAAGGGTTCACAAAGACTGGCGAGACGAGGGACTCGCACGAGCTCGAAATTTCAAGGTGACCTGGACGGAGGAAGATATCTCTCTCCTTGCAAGACAAGAGGCTCGCTTAAGAAAACAACATGTCAGATTTATAAACCAAGAATTGGTAAAAACTTTCGCGAGCTGGACTGTCGAAGCGATAAAGGGTCAGAGAAAGAAAGAGAGTTAAAAGAGACTGGTAGAGAGGTACGTGCATGAACTGGCTAGTGTCACAAATGATGCCGGCTCAGCACCTATGGAAACCGCAATAGATGCTATGCAAACAAATAACTGTCCGTATGACACGCGGATCGCAAGCTCTATACAAAACGCAGGACAAATTGACACCCAATTTCCAGGTGCCTCTCTACTAGAAGAACTAGCTCTCAATATTCTGGACTGGCCCAAGGAGAGAGTCTTGGAACAGCTGGAGATGTACCTCTTGGAGAACTTGTTCTCTAGGAGAGTGGTCAGCAGAGCGAGAATACAGTCAGAGCATAACCTGTCCAGGAGGAAGCAGCGTAGACTGCTGTACAAACAGACCCAGATAAATTACAAAAAGAATCGATGCAAAAGTCTGAAGGCAATCCTAGAGGATGATAAATCCACTGGTGACATCGATGTACGGAATATGTTTTCCTTCGGGACGGCGGCAATGACGAGGGGCGGCAATAATTCGCCGGAAACAAGCGTGTGTCCAGTGGAAATGACAGGGTTATGGGATCCGATAGCACTAGAAGAAATATATAAGGCTATACCGAGGGCTACCAAAGCCACTGGTCCTGATGGCGTCACTGCGGGGCAGTTAAGGGGTCTCCCTGGAGCTGCCTTGCTAATTTTGATGAATGGGCTATTGTTCTGCCGTAAGGTGCCTAGGCACCTACTTGAGGCTAGGACGGTGCTCATACCGAAGAAAAGTAGCGCACGGGATCCGAACGACTTCCGACCTATAACGGTGTCCTCGGTTATAGCTAGAACATTTAATAAGGTTTTGTGAAGTGCACTTCTCAGTGCGCCCAGCTTTATTGACATACATACTTTTATTGCTTCGAGTGTGTTTCTTCAAGGCACCTCAGAGACAATTTGTCGATACACCCTCAGTGTATTCGAAGTTTTATTGCGGTATTTTATTACCCGCCACCGTGCCGTGTCCGTATCGCGGCCTTGCTACAGTTCTGTTGTTCGACAAAGTTCCACCGAACGCAAAGATGCCAAAGCGAGGGAGAGAACACAAATCTGACCCGAGCTGAATTCATATGAAAAGAAGCGTGCCAAGCCGTCCAAGAAAACGCGTAAAATTGTAGCCAGCACCGACATCGAAACAGTAGCAGCAATTAAGCAGACACCAAGGTACCGTAATGTAGGCACAGACTTTATTGCCCTTAGGGAGGCCAAGAAAAGGTTCGCAGCGAATCTTTTCTCGGTAAATCTAGAGAGTAGCGTAGCTGAGTCTTTTCTAGATTCTTGTGGCGATTTCGAAGAAATCGTCACACGACTTCTGTCGGAGAACGAAAGGTTGAGGAGAGAGTCTTGGAACAGCTGGAGATGTACCTCCTGGATAACTTGTTCTCTAGGAGAGTGGTCAGCAGAGCGAGGATACAGTCAGAGCATAACCTGTCCAGGAGGAAGCAGCGTAGACTGCTGTACAAACAGACCCAGATAAAGTTCACACGACTTCTGTCGGAGAACGAAAGGTTGAGGGGTCGCCTCGACGTTTATGAGGCAAACGGGCGAGTAGGTAGTCTACTGCCCGTACAGCCAAATATCAGCCAAAGTCCGTCCAACCATCCATCCGCCATACCTGCAGCTCCGGTCATTCTGAGCAAGCCAGTTACTTACTCGCTCGTTGTTAAAAGCAACAATGCTGAAACTACCTCGAAAGAGATAGTTACTAAAGTTATGAAAGAGGTGGCCCCCACCCTAGGTGTCCGTCTAGACTAGGTGAAACCACTTCGTGGTGGTGGTGGTGGTGCGATTATTCGCACCCCCTCTGTTTCTGAACGAAACAAGATTGTGGCTAACCCGAAATTCACGGAAGTAGGCCTCAAAGTTAGGGTTAACCGGAAGTTAGGTCCAAAAATAGTCATTAATAGAGTAGATTCTAATATTACCTGAACTTTTTATGTCCGAGTTCTTCAAAGTCGATGAATGTCGATGAGAATGCCACGAAAGAGGTTTTCGCGAAGGAGGCCAAATTTGTGACATCCTCATGGACAGCCAATGATGACAGGCCTATTAATGTAATTATTGAAGCCAGTGAGCGGGTGCTGAGGAAGGTCCTGGAGCAGAAAAAAGGCTATATAGCACATTTCTGCTACAGAGCGTATCCACTCGACCCCGTTACAACGTGCCTTAGGTGTTTAGGTTATGATCACAGGATTAGTGAGTGCCGTGCCCAGTCTATCATCTGCAAAAACTGCGGTGAATGCGGGCACTCTCAGAAGGGTTGTCGTAAATTAGCTAGGTGTAGGGATTGTGCCTTTAGGGGTAAGCCAGCAGATCACCGTATGGTATCTGTGGATTGCCCAATTTATTGTACGAAGTATGCCATCGCAATTTCCAAACAGTAATGGATTTAAAGATCATCCAATTAAACTGTGGCAGGTCTCTTGCGACCATGGGAAGCGTAGCGAAAGAGATTAGGGACACTGGTGCCAAATTTCCTCTACTCCAAGAGCCATGTCGTACCGATTTTAAGAAAGTTGTAGGTGTGCCCGCAGACATGCGGTGCTACTATAACAAAAGAGCCACTTCGACCATTATAATCGATGATGTGGACGTAGATGTGGGCCAGTGGGGAGTTTGCGTTAGTGTAGAGGGAAGTTTTGGTAACTTTATCTTAGCTAGTGTATATTGTAAGTACAGTGAGGATTTAGATCCGTATCTGGCTTACATGGAATATATTTTTAGTTTAGCGAAAGGAGTTCCACTTTTGATAGGAACAGATTTAAATGCGTCATCTGCAAGTTGGCACAGTAAGAATGGCATAGTCCGCGCTCGTTCTCGTGGATGGGATCGTGGTACTGTTGTCGACGAGTGGCTAGCGGGTATAAATCTCTTCGTTATAAACGAGCATTCCCCCTGGTACAGCTTCAGCACAAGCAATGGTAGAAGTGATATTGATGTCACTTTTATCAATGCGGCTGCTAAAAGCAGATGCACATTTAAATGGTTAGTTCATGGTGAAAGGAGCATCAGTGACCATAATCTCATTGAGATTGTGGTTACTTTCCAGAGCTCAAACACCGAAATTCCGCGCAGCTTGAGATGGAAGACCAATGAGGCAGATTGGGAGCTGTATCGTCTCACCATCATAGAAATTTTTAGGGCGCTTCCACTTGTAGACTTTTCTGCCTTAGGTATAGATAGACAGGTGTCATTTTTGAATGAATCTGTTCGGAAAGCAAATAACTTACTTTTCAAAAGGTGCCGCAAGGTTAACCAGAGAAAAGTAAGGTGGTGGACAAATGAACTCACAGTCATGCGCAGGCAAGTAAGGAACCTTTGTAGGAGGTTCCAGAAAGCCATGTCATTAAATTCTGATGATGCTACTCGGTTGAAGACTGCCTATTGGCGGGCGTCGACTGAGTACAAAGCCATGATTGTGAGGATTAAAGAAAGCGACTGGAGGGCGTTCACGGTCAAGAATCGTGACGATCCTTGGGGGGATTTGTACAAGTTTTTCCGTAAAAGGAACTTGGAAATGAGCTCCATTCGTGTTGGCGACAATATGTCGCCATATGTACAATATGACAACGTGGAATGAATGTGCTGAAGCGCTCCTGCGCGGCTTCTTTCCGCCTGCTGAGCAGCAAAACGTGCCACGTCCTTGGGTGGCACCTGTAGCTAGGAACTTAACTGATAGGGAACTAGAGTATGGTGTTTCGACAATTAGGTGTAAAAAATCTCCTGGGTTGGATGGAACAACTGGAGAGATGGTTAAATCCATCTGGAAGGCTGTTCCTGAATACCTTCGAGTAATATACTCCAATTGTATTAGTCAGGGCTATTTTCCGTATAAATGGAAAGTAGCGAAAGTTATTATTTTGTTGAAAGCGTTAGATAAGGACAAGGCTAATCCTCGTTCTTATCGTAGCATCAGCCTCCTCCCAGTATTTGGTAAAGTGCTGGAGAGGATCATGACCGAGCGTTTAGAGGATAGTTTAGAAAATGGAATTTTTCCAAGTCAATATGGGTTTAGGAAAGGCAAGAGTATTGATGACGCATGGATGTACGTTAAAAAGTGCGTCCACGAGTCAACAGCCAAATACGTATTAGGAATTTTTGTCGATTTTAAGGACGCCTTCGACTATTTGAGTTGGAGCGCCATTCTTAGGAAGATAAAAGATTTAGGTTGCCGTGAGGCTTCGCTTTGGAGAAGCTACTTCTCTGGGCGAAAAGCGTGCACAGTAGGTAAGCGCGGAATTGCGTGGCAGGAGGTTACTCGCGGCTGCCCGCAGGGCTCCATCTGTGGTCCATTTATTTGGAACCTCATGATGGATTCGCTCCTGCGGCGGCTGAGCAGTGGCACCAAGTGTTGAGCAAACTGGTTGTGATCTCCTTGCCATTGTCAATCGATGGGGCGCTGAAGTGGGTGTTAGCATCGCTTCGGACAAAACCGTCCAGATGCTCCTTAAAAGCTAATTGAATGGCCATTATCCGGCCATTCGGTCTGAAGGTAGCATCATCGGGTATGAAAAATCCGTCAAGTACTTGGGCATTACCATCGGTGAGAGAATGTGTTTTTCGCAGCATGTTGTTGCACTGCGCAGCAAGCTCGTCGTCATGGTTGGCTTGGTGCGCCGCATTCTGAAATCTGATTGGAGCCTCGGTAAACGTGCTATGCGCGTTATTTACCGTGGCATATTTGTTGCTTGTGCCACATGCGGAGCACCAGTTTGGTGTGATGCTCTGCGGAATGTTGTTTTCTCCTAGGAGCACTGCAAGTTTGCCGTACAGTTTCTACTGAGGCCATGCAGGTGCTGCTGGGAGCTCCTCCACTCGACCTGCTTATCAAAAACCAGAGTATTCTCTACAAATTGAAGAAAAGAATTCGCTTGGACCTGGATGACTGGGTCACAAGCGAAGACTTGACTGATATGAGTATGCTGTCGATTAGGAACTTGTTAAATGAACAAGTTATAGCTAGGTGGCAAAGTAGGTGGGATACAAGCGAGTTCGGCCGGACTATGTATGCCTTCATCCCAAATGTTTCATTCGCGGTTGTTAGGACAGATTTTGGCTTCGGCCTCTTTTTAGGCTTCCTTTTGACAGGTTGGTTCATGACATGGTTCACTAAATGAATTTTTATTCAAGAGAAACCTTCACGGTACCTCTGCATGTGACTGTGGCGCTGAACCAGAAGATTGGATACATGTTCTGTGCGTGTGTCCTTTCTTTAGTGATGTTAGATTCCTTGACTTGTTAGGCATTATTCCTTCGGGGACAGGGTACAATTTTAGTAAAATGCTAGATAGAGAAGATAGGTCTTATCCAGAAAAGTTTGCTAGGTTAGCTTTCATGAGGAAAAAGATTAGGGAAATAGAAGCAGCACCGCCTGCTCCTGAAGAGTCATTGGATTAGCCCTCTTATTAAGTTTATTATATTGTTCACATTATATGTCATAATATTTTATAATTTTTAATCAGTTGTAGCTATGAGTATTAACCTTTTGTTTTTTCGTTTCAGGGTGGGCGTTTTTTTCTTTTTTTAACCTTTACTGGCCTTTTGGACCTACCAGCCTAGTGGGTGCCTTGATTTCGGTCTTGGCCACGGCTGTTTTTGGTTTCGGCCACAGCCTTGTCGTTTTGACTTCGGTCGCGACGCTCACTGGGTATGGTTAATCCAGGCTAAGGCTAGCACAGCCGAGTATGTGCTAGTCTTATTTTTGCATTGTCATGTCAGCTTAACTGACTGGCACACGGCTACCAGTGCAGGGTGTTAAGGAACCCAACTGGTAGTAGACTCGGCTACGAAGCCTCACCCGGCGCTTTTGTTTCCGGTACCACGGGGATCAGGAGCCCCTGTGTGTGTTAACGCACACACTGCCTGATCATGGCGTAGGCCCCCGTAGTGGGAGATCGTGGTGGCTGTGGTTTGGTGAGTTAGCAATTGCCTTTGGCGATTGCCATCTTCTCATTTGTCCCTATCTACTATCTAGCGAAACCACAGCCAAGGGAACGGGCTTGGAATGATTAGCGGGGAAAGAAGACCCTCCTGAGCTTGACTCTAGTCTGACAGTTTAAGGAAACATAAGAGGTGTAGCATAAGTGGAACGTGTATCATTTCCTAGCCATTATACGGATATATTTTATATATATCTTATGGTATTGGGTCTTGATGCAAGCTTCTTGATCAAAGTATCACGAGTTTGTTATATAATTGTAAACAAATTCTAATAAAAATGATAGTCATTTTCTTGATGATTATTGTTAATAATTTGAAACTCCAACACTCAGATATGATCCAATTCAAGGACATTGTCAGGTGGGGAGTTTGACTGGGGCGGTACATCTCTCAAATAATAACGGAGGTGTCCCAAGGCCAGCTCAGTGCGGACAGAAACCACACATAGAGCAAAAGGGCAAATGCTGACTTGATCTCGGTGTTCAGTACACACAGAGACAGCAAAAGCTCGGCCTATCGATCCTTTTGATTTAAAGAGTTTTTAACAAGAGGTGTCAGAAGAGTTACCAAAGGGATAACTGGATTGTGGCGGCCAAGCGTTCATAGCGACGTCGCTTTTTGATCCTTCGATGTCGGCTCTTCCTATCATTGTGAAGCAAAATTCACCAAGCGTTGGATTGTTCACCCATGCAAGGGAACGTGAGCTGGGTTTAGACCGTCGTGAGATAGGTTAGTTTTATCCTACTGATGACTAAAATTGTTGCGACAGCATTCCTGCGTAGTACGAGAGGAACCGCAGGTACGGACCAATGGCACAACACTTGTTCGAGCGAACAGTGGTATGACGCTACGTCCGTTGGATTATGCCTGAACGCCTCTAAGCTCGTATCCGTGCTGGACTGCAATGATAAAAATGGGGCAATTGCTTTGTATGGCTTCTAAACCATTTAAAGTTTATATATTTAATGTGTAAACGACAATGTATGTGATGCCAATGTTTCAATTAACATAGCAAATTTGGGAGGATTAAATATCACCTGAATGCCGCGCTAGTTAATTGTTAAAACATTATTTAATACAATGACAATGCCTAGAATCAATTGTAAACGACTTTTGTAACGGGCAAGGTGTTGTAAGTGGTAGAGCAGCTGCCATACTGTGATCCACTGAAGCTCATCCTTAGCTTGATGATTCGTTATATACGAATTATTTATATATAAATTAAAAGATATATTAAATATTATATCATATTTTTATAATATATAATAATATCATATATATATGTACATATATACAGGGTGTTTCGCATAAGGGTGTTCAAAAGACTAGGGCGTGTAGGATGGGTCGAGACAAGAAAAAAATCGTATGGGAGGGGGGGGCGGGGGGGTCAAGTTCCCCCCGTTTAGGCGGGAGGTGACATTTTATAAAAATCCGACTTAACACCAAAAAAAATAATATTAAAAAAGAATGGCTAGATAACTTTTGCTTGCTGATTTTCAAAGCGAAATATTCGCTTCTTAATATCCTTTTTAAATTAGGTTCCTATGTCAAACAGTTTTTGAGAAATTTAATGACAAATTTAAAATTTGGAAGAAAAATTCCGAAAAAAAATTGTTGGTCGCAATTTTTTTTTTAAATTACGGTATTAAGTATAAATTTTTTCCGACGATAAAATTCTCTAATCAATTCTAGAGAGAATGCTTCAAACCGGAAGGATTTATGTTTTGTAGTTTCCGAGAAAAGTGGAAATTACGAAGTACACTCCTTCCTTTTTCCATATTTTTGGACCAGTGTAAACACACAAAAAATTGGTGTTTGAAAGGAAAGTATGCTTAGTATTTTAATTTTTCTCGGAAACTACAAAACATAAATCCTTCCGATTTGAAGCATTCTCTCTAGAATTGATTAGAGAATTTTATCGTCGGAAAAAATTTATACTTAATACCGTAATTAAAAAAAAAAAATTGCGACCAACAATTTTTTTTCGGAATTTTTCTTCCAAATTTTAAATTTGTCATTAAATTTCTCAAAAACTGTTTGACATAGGAACCTAATTTAAAAAGGATATTAAGAAGCGAATATTTCGCTTTGAAAATCAGCAAGCAAAAGTTATCTAGGTCTAACCATTCTTTTTTAATATTATTTTTTTTGGTGTTAAGTCGGATTTTTATAAAATGTCACCTCCCGCCTAAACGGGGGGAACTTGACCCCCCCCCCCCCTCCCATACGATTTTTTTCTTATCTCGACCCATCCTACACGCCCTAGTCTTTTGAACACCCTTATGCGAAACACCCTGTATATACATACAATGCATATAAACATGCAATACATAAAAGAAATAAAAATATACAATATTTACATACATAGAATGGAATACATAGAGAATGGTGGCATAGAAGTGTTTGGCGAAAGCCTACATGGAGTCACCATTCATAGCGACGTAATTTTTAAATTTTCGAGTATATTATCTTTTAATAATTTTATTCATTTTTAAATTTTGGAGTATTATTTTTTAATAATTGTAATCATTTTTAAATTTTCGAATATTATTTTTTAATAATTTTATTCATTTTTCAATTTTCGAGCACTATCTTTTAATAATTTTATTCATTTTTCAATTTTCGAGTATTATTTTTTAATAATTTTATTAATTTTTTAATTTTCGAGCACTATTTTTTAATAATCTTATTCATTTTTAAATTTTGGAGTACTATTTTTTAATAATTTTAATCATTTTTCAATTTTTGAGCACTATTTTTTAATAATTTTATTTTCGAGTATTATTTTTTAATAATTTTATTCATTTTTTAATTTTCGAGCACTATTTTTTAATAATCTTATTCATTTTTAAATTTTCGAGCACTATTTTTTAATAATTTTAATCATTTTTCAATTTTCGAGCACTACTTTTTAATAATTTTATTCATTTTTTAATTTTCGAGCACTATTTTTTAATAATTTTATTCATTTTTAAAATCGAGTACTATTTTTTGATAATTTTATTCATTTTTAAATTTTGGAGTACTATTTTTTAATAATTTTAATCATTTTTCAATTTTTGAGCACTATTTTTTAATAATTTTATTTTCGAGTATTATTTTTTAATAATTTTCTTCATTTTTAAATTTTCGAGCACTATTTTTTAATAATTTTATTCATTTTTTGAGATGGGATGGGTTAGTTTTATCCAACTAGTAACGTTCGTATCGTTCGTGGAAATTCCGAATTCACCAAGCGTTGGATTGTTGCAAGGGAACGTGAGCTGGATTTAGACCGTCGTGAGAGGGATTAGTTTTACCAAAGATTAGATTACCAAAATTGACTATGGATATAATTGAAAAATTAGGGGTTATCGAATTTTTTTTAAAATATAATTGGCGGCGGCAGTAACCTTCACTTTATTATGATAGACAATAAGATAAGTATATAAGAGCTCTCAATTTTAAGCATCTGTCAGAAGTGATCATGGCTGATCGTGTAGGGTATATCGAAGCATCGGTTATGCCAAATGTAGCGGTGATTTGCAATTTTTTCATATTCAGTTTTCCTTCATTGATTGTTGTTTGAATTGTTTTCGTCCTTCATCATCATTGAGGACATATTTTATTGAGTGACATGATATTTATTTAGATTCTTCTGCTCGTACTTATTTGTCTCTCACTCCCTCCCAATCTCTCTCCCTCTCTCAGTGAGAGTGTGTGTGTGTTCTACCTGCTATAAAATAATTGCCACTGGCAGCAATAAAGAAATCCTCATTTTTCATAAATGTTTGTATTCTTTTCTTTAAATAAATAAAAGTTTGCTTGTCACCAAAAGAACTCAATCCCACTCAATAAAAGTTTTATTATTAATTTGTCGGTATATTGAAATGGTTGATGGTGTTGTATTCTTATTATTGTTGTTGTTGTTATGATTCTTGTTATGGGTTTTTTATTGCTTTTTGTAGCCACTCACTCAATACATTTTCTTTAATTAAATTTTTGAATTAAGCGCAAATTAATAAAGCGTTTTACGTGACTGGCTGCAAATGACACGTCTGATGCCTTTATATTCGTTGTTGTTGTTAACTGCAAACAACTAAAAGTTTTTAAAATATTTTAACTTTGTTCGCATTTAATTAAAAGTGCAATTTTCACCGAAGCTTAAAATCGGTCTCATGCTCTGTCAATCGCTCTCTCGCCCTCCTTCTCTCTCTCTCTCTCTCTCTCTCTAACACCCTCTTTTCTTTCTCCCTTCTGCTCAATTAAGAACGTGTGTGACTCTGGATGTCATTTAAGTGGATATGCCATTAAGTGGATAACAGACACACATTAAAAATTCTTACATCTTCACCTGTTGGAAAAGTTTTATTCGAAATACGTGGATATCTCGTGCCAGTGTTGCCAACTCCAACGCAGCACGATTTCTTTGCGGACCACCGGAGATGAATTTTAATCGAATGTCATCGTCTGCAGAAAACTCGCTTCGGCTTCATTTAATATCAGTTTAGATGAAAGTCATTTAATTCCAAGGTGTCAGAATCTTTATCTTTCTCCCTCTCTGTCTATCTGATCTCTGTGTAGGTTTCTCGCTCTCTCTCTCTCTCTTCCACTTTCTTGATGTTATGTCTAGACTTAGCATTTGTCACACTTAAATTGAATGTGACATTTTTGTGAGTTGACAACATTAAAGTTAATAGAACGAACCTGGCCAAGAAAGTAGGCACTGGATCTGTTGACAGTTCATTAAAATGGCAGCCACTTTTCTCAAGTGAGTAGTCAGGTGACACGAGAGAAACACTGTCTCTGTCTTACTTTTTATTATTCTATTCTTTTTATCATTCGCTCTCTCATTTAATCCACGTGGAAGCTCGTTAAAGGTAATGGCTTAATAACGGTAAAAATGTATACGGTGCGGACAGATGAGGGACAGAGTAGGAGAAAGCGAGAGAAAGGGATAATGAGAGAGGAGAAAAGTGAAGAAGGAGAAGGGTGACGAAACTAGAGAGAAAAAGAGAGAGAGTGTTAATAAGTTATCGATTTTTTAATAATTCACCAATATTTTAAAAGATTAACCAAATTCGCAATGTAAAAAAATTTAGATTCTTTTTTTAAAATTTTTTAATCACATCAGGGAAATAAAAGTTCGTAATCCAAAGAATTTTAAGTGCACTCAAAAACAAGATCTCGAAGATACAATCGAAAATTAACGGCGTTGTTCTGCTCTACTGAGGTCTCGTCTTTCCTCCCCCTTCTCTGATCTCCCTCCTTCTCACCTAACCTCCTCCACTATTTCATCACTCCTCACGCTCCCCACCCTCTTCATGGCTTGCGTTGGCAACTCTTCGCTGCAGCTTGTCTTAAATTGCAAATTATTGCCAAAGAATAACTTTTTAACTGCAGCGCAGCTTTTGTTTTATTTGTTTGCTGTTGCTTTATGTTGTTGTTGTTGTTGTTGTTGCTGCTGTGATGGAGACGCTTCACGCACAACGCGTTGCCAACGAATGGCTTTTTATTGTTTCTTATCGCTCCAGCAGATCCTTCGAAATGCATCGACAAATTTGCTGAGCGAAAATAAAACTGAAACAAAGCAGAAGAAGCAAATAAAAAAGAAATCATAAAAAATAGCTACTACATGAGAAACTTTGCTAACGTGAGAAGAACGGCAACAACAACAACTAAAACAACAACAACTAAAACAGTGTCTGTATGTTGTTGCTTCAGCGTCTCTGATTTTCCTGGTTTCTTGATTCGTTCGTTTTCTTTGCACTGATTTCGCACTTCTCACAGCATAAAAACAAAAAAAGGATTGCACAATATATTGTGAACAGCAACGAGAATTTTTCACAATTTTTCTTTTTCTCTCTTAACAAACAGAAATTTATTTCGTCTCGTTTTCTTTTCGGTGCTTCGCTGTTGGATTTAACACAGTTGAATATTCATTTATTCACTCATTCAATGATTCACTCATTCACTTACTCACTATTTCATTGAATTATTAATTCATTGAATCATTGACTCCATTCAATCACATCTCTTAATCATTCCTTCATTTAATCATTCACTTATTTATTCGTTGAAGCGTTCGTTTTGTCGCTTTTCAGAATTGTTGCTGAAGAATGCTTTTCGTGTATCTTTTGAAATCACTTTCGTGATGTCGTTTATCGTCATTTATACTCGCAGTTGGCATGTCTGTTGTTCTTGTTGGTTATGTGATGTGAAGCGAAGGGCAACACTATTTCAGTGGGGGAGGGGAACTCATCTGGAGCGCCATTTTTATTATTTTGGCTCGAGAAAAAATCACTTGAATGAACAAAATTTGAAAAATTAAAGAACTGTTCTTAAGTATTTAATAAATCGAATTTTAAATTAAATTTATTGCATATTAAAAGCTAACGGAACACTGTTTTGAATTTACAAAAAAATTTCGAAATTTCAAAATATTTCTTTACTTATTTTAGTTAAAAGCATTTCAGTTAAAAACTTTCCTTTTTTTTCCTTTTCTTTTTCCTAAATTTTCCGAAAAGATTCACTCAACAAATTTATATGAAAGCGTTATAAAAATACAATAACAACAACAAAAACAATTACAACAACAAAAACAGATCCACAACAAGAATAAATCTACAACAATAACAATAACAACAACAACAAAAAAAGCAAATCACTACAAACAACTTCACTAACATTGTTTTAAGCGCAAAAGTTGTTAATTTATAGCTTTTGTTTGTGTTTTTTATTTGTTCCGTTCGCTTTTTATTCTTGATTTTTCCGATTTTTCCTTTTTTTCCATTTTATTCTACGCTCTTCTCAACGCTTAAGTTTCTGCTCTCAAGCATTGCAAACATTTCACCATGTTACGCTTTTAGCCAACAATATTTCAAGCCAACAACCATTCGACCGTTTATTAGAACTTCTTTTTGCAGGAGTGAGAAGTAAAAAAAAAAAACAAAGAAACTAGGAGAAAGAAGGAAAGAAAGAGAACAACAACAAGAAGAAGAAAACGAAGAAGAAGAAAGTATAATAATAAAAAACTTAACACAAAATAAAAGTTGTGAACGCAAACTTATTAAATTTATTTTCGCAAATACGTCGACTTGGCTAACCTCAGCGACTGGACTCAGCGAATAACGATCCATCCCCCCAGCCCCTTCATCCACTTCTCCCCTCCCGCAAGCTGCTACTCGACCACCGCACATCAACAAGAACAACAGCATCGCCATCGACATCGACATCAGAAGGCGCCGAAAACGAAGCAAAGTTAAAGAAATTCTATTACAAATTAAGTAATTCCAGCTAGGAATGGATGGGCGTGGCCGGGGACGTCGGAAGGGGAGGATTTAATGGGAGCGTTATTCGCAGTCGCAGCAGCAGCAGCATAATAAATAGCAAAAGTTAATGCGAAGTTAGGATGAGTGGGAGTCTAGGGGTGGGCTAGAGGTAGATGGAGAGGCTGTTATAGAGCGGTTGTTGAGGGAGGTGACGGTCAGTGAGGAAGCCTGCGAGCCAGAGCAGTGTTGAAAGCAAATTAACAGCTCTGAGCATCGAACTGAAGTGAAAAACTTGCAAGAATTTCATTAAAATTTATAATCAAATAAATGAAAAATAAAATTACTACGTAAATCAGTCAAAACTTGCTTAATTCTTTTAATTTTGAGATGTATGAAAATACACATGCACAGTTTACTTTAAGGAATGCAGTTAAAATTATGTGTTTTGAAATAATCGGGAAAAAAGCATTTTTAAAAATATTTTAGTAGAAAAATTAATAAATTGTAATATTTGTAAAAATGAGTTGCACTTTTCTATGTCCGTCGTTTTCGTTGAATCCGACGGTGTCAGAAGGGTCATCACAATGCCCATGGCACATACCATGAATAAGCAAACCAGAGTGACTGATGCACGCATCGTGATAACTCGTCTGACACCGGCCAGTGAGTTGCATTTATCGTAGATCTGTTTCGGCTCTGTTGACACAGAGGCATCGTTACAGTAGAGGCATCGGCATTGGCTTCGTAGTATAACGAATGCATAACCACTTTGTTGGTGGGATTTGCATTGAAAGTTACTCGTGTTCAAGAAAGCCGACGAAGAAAACAGCCATCGGCAGGTGAGGAGGCTGTGTTTCTTCAACTCGGTGGTCACATTATGCATAGTCCAGAGTAGTCCCAGAACTTCTGGGCCAGAAGTAACCGACTTATAAGTACCTTAGTTATCATATAAGCACTTGTTATCTGATTTGCTGAACTTATTTAATTGGGATGATTTTTTTCATCAATTTAAGCAAAGAAGACAGAGGAATGTTTTAGGCGTTTTTATTGACGTTTAATTGGCTATTGAGTTACATGCGAGAGATTTCTTTTATCGTCAATTTCAAGGATCGTTTTTCTTTACTCTGTGTTCGCTCGCCCCTTTTATTTGTTTATTATTACTTTAATTACAATCTGTTGGCTGTTCTGTCATCAAGTGTGCTAAGACTGTAAATAATAACAGTAATGACAGCAATAACAAAAGCAACAACTAAAACAAAAGAACATACTTCACGCTTTTGTTCTTCACGATGACAGGCAGAGAAAAAAAAGAGACATAGAGAGAGAGAGAGAGGGGGAGTAGTTAACCTCTCAAGTGTAGAGTATACTTGAAGTATAATAATAAACGTAGCTTAACAACGTTAGGTGTAAATATAGACATGTGTGTGAGTGTGTGTGTGGGATGGGGGAGGGGGAGGGAGTGTTCTTGTTTGTTTATTGTCTGAAACCACTTGAGGAAGCACCACTTTTATGAAACACGAAGCCGGCAACAGCGGCTCCCTTTTTAATTCCTCTTAAAGTCCACACTACACTGAGAGAAAAACGTGTGTTCCTTGAAATTAAACATTTTTCAAAAAATATTAAATACACAAACAATTGAAGTATATTTATTAGTTGATATTTTTACCCAAGTACGAGAGTTTGTAAGAGGAAAACTCATGAACAGGCAATCAAGTGTAAGTATATATTTTATATATGTACATAAAAGTGTGTGTTTATGTGCTTGATTACACGAGTGCAATTCCTTTTTGTTGTTTTGTTTTTGTTGTTGTTTCCAAGTGTACTAATTTGCACGCGTCATCTAATAGCTGAGTAAATATTTTTACAACTTCCCGAGCTTGAAGAGAATAAATAAGAAATAAAACACATACACATAAGATAATAAAACGGATTTTTACACTGGTCCTTCTAAGCTTCTTCTGTTCTAACCGCCTGCCGCCTGTATTCCTCTCCCCGGCCTTCCATCATTCCTACTCACATCTCTTCAACATTCCTGCCAACATTCTAAGCACTGTCGTCCGCTCTCCTGTGCTGCCACTTCCTCTGTTTTCATCCGTACGAGGTAATAAAAACAATTCGCATGTCAACAAAACAGGAATCAGATTCTTGGTCATGTGCTCCTTACATGAGTTGGCAGCACTGTTAATGTCAACACTTCAAATAAAATTCACGTTTGTTTATGTCTATCTTTCCTTCTTCCTGTTCTTTTATCTCCTCCTATTCTATCATCTCCTTCTATCCTCACTGCCTCTCAGACCCTCATCCTCTTCCCCTGCCCTCCCTTCGAAGACTTCTCTGAATCGCTTCCTCTGAATCTCTGCATCTGTGAATTTCAGCAAATAATGTTTAATTAGCTGTGAATAATTGTTTGTTTGTTTTCCTTGCGAAGCATTTTTTATTTATTTCTTTCGAATTGACGCTTTTTCCTGCTATTCTTTTGATTCTTCCTCTGGTTCCGCAATGAAATTTCAACAGAAATCTCTCTATACAACTCAACGTTTGTTTCTTTTGAGAGAGTACACAAAAACAATTCTTTCGAAGTCATTAAAAATCTACTTCAGAAAGGAAGAGAATTTGTTACTTAACATTTTAAAGTTAGAGTTTATTATTAGTACGGAAAAAAAAGGAAAAATGAGGAAAAAATAACTGCTCCTTACACTCTAATGATTTTATGTAACATTATTTCGAAGTGAAAGCTTTAAAGTTTTTGCGGAGGTCCTTCAAATTTATGGCATCATTGAATCACTTCAAACTCCTTAAAGATGGTAGTCAATATGAATAATGAGGAGAAGGGGAAGACTGAGATAAAGATAGACATGAAGATCGAAATGATGACCATGTTTTTGATGAAGCTTTATGGATCCAAATCATGACATGATTTTGATATTAAATTTGATATTGAAATCAGGATAGAGATAGAAATTAAGCTGAAGATCGTGATGAAGATCGAGGTAAAGATGAAGATAAACATTTCTAGAGATCGTGTTGTAGATTGAAGTGGATATCGAAGTGGAGTTCGAGATAAAGCCAAATATCATGATAGAGTTGAAATGACTATTAAGATAATGACAAAAACTAATGTAAAGATCGAGATAAAGATTTTAATTGACATGATTAAATTTGGATTCCTTTCAGTTGAAGCTCAAACAATGTCGAAAATTCTACGTAAGCAGTTTTGGCACAAAGAACTGTATCTCAATCTTCTCTTTCTCACTCACTCTCTCTCTCTCGCTCTCTCCTGGTTGCTTTCTCATAGAAAGAACGCGTTCAGTACAGATAACTAATTAATTATTCAGGTGATTTTCTGACAAATAACTCGCTGCTACCGTCACCGCTGACGTCTACTTTGCCGCCATTTTAATTTGCAAAATAATTATACTAGTGTGTGTGTATGTATATGTATGTGCGAGTGTATGAATATGTATGTGTATTTATGTGTGTGTGTTAACACAGAATAAATAGTATACAGAAGTCGCATCTCGGCCTTTCATGCTTTTTCGCTTTATGGTGCGGTCGGAATAACTGAGGGGAGATCAAACAACGAGAGAGCAAACGAGAACAAAGAGAAGCAACGAGAGAGCAAGGATAAAACGTTTATGTGTGTGTACATCTGTTTTGCTAGACTGCGTCGTGAATTAACGTGTGTTGACAAAATTTTGTTTCAAGCTTTTGATTTCTGTATTTTGGTTTTCTTCCCTTGAAAGTTTCATATTTTACATTGCATAGCTATGTGCACCATCAACAAGAGTTACTGGTTAATTGTAGTGCTCTAGTACAAAATTACTAGAGAAATTGCCGGCACTTTGAATCAACAACGGCGGTATTTCATTTTGAAAGAAAATTTTACTGTCATTATACACAAAATAGGGTATTTCGAAAGTATTAATTATGATGCCAAAACTGTTCAAAAATGTTAAATTTCGTAAAATTAAAATTGTTAAAATGTAAAATTTCGATCTTTTTAAGTATATTGGCAGAAAGTCTATTTTTGAAAACAAAATAATTAAATGTAAGCGCCCAGTTGGAAAACATTGATTGGTTTGTCCTTTCAACCCCATTTTCCTCAAACCCATCTACTAAATCCAGTTTGGAATTGTATCACAATTCCCTTCTAATCGCCATTTCATCCATAAGCAAAATAATATTATTTTTTTCGTACTGGTTCAAATCCCAAGCACTTCTTTTTTATTAACTCCAACTTATGGAACGGGTAGAACAGCTGAGGGGAAGACCAAACAACGTGTGAAGCTCCGAGAGAGCTTGTTTTGCGAAAGAAATCTCTTACTGAGGTACACTGAGGAGATGGAAGCACCGGCGGCGCACCAATAAAAAAAAAGGAAAAATAACCATGAATATTAATGGGAATGATATTGTAGTCAATATTGATCAACAAATCAGATATTGTGTTTCGCCTAAATTGTTTTCAAAAAACAAAAAGTTATTCTCCCATTTCTTATTAAACATTTTTCACAGTGCATTCATAAAACAGCGTGGTACGATCTTGCTTGCTTGATGCCTGCAGGTCGACTGACTGCTCTGCATAGGAACGATCGCTAATGTTGATGTGAAAAAACGACGAGTGCTGTCGTGTATATGTGAATAGCCGAGAGAAAAACGATGATAGGGTGCCAATATTGGAACCCTAGAACAAAATTTGCTTTGTACGAGATGCAACTTCTGTATACTATTTATTCTGTGGTGTTAATTAGTCCCGCAGCTGCATTGTTTCTGACAAGTTTGCAAGCATGTATGCAGAAATCAAATTTTTGACACTGTTGTCGTTGTTGTTGTTGTCATTGTTTTCGCTGCTGCTGTCGTCGCTGCTTCTCTTTCAGTTGCTGTGACTGGTTGGCTGATGATAAGCGTTGCTATTTTCCACACAAAGACTCTTTTGCGTTTATGGTGCTAATTTTTCGGTAATTGTTTTGGTGAATTCCTTGTAAAATTGTACAAAGTTGGGAGGTGAGACGGTGCAACATGATTGACTACGAAATGACACATGAAAACGATGCGCGAAACATACTTGTAACAATACATACATATATTGCTATAGTCACCAGCACAAAAATATCTTTGATGTATTTATGACAGAATTTAGTGACTCAAATAATATTGTAAGTTTTAAAATTTCATCTACTCACTCTCACAAAGAGATCACCAACATTCATCACTGAACTCTTATAGAAAATAAGATATGAATCAGAATGGGTCTTAGTTATATGAAAAAGGGGCGTAGTAGTTCTGTGCTCATCCTCGTTAGTTGATATTTTAAGAGAGGTCGTAGTTGCTTGTTTTATTGCGTTATTCTTTCAGATTCAGCAAGAGAATTCTTAGAGTTTGAATCGTTTTTGAGAATAGTAACGTTTTGAGAATAGTACTAGTAATAGTAACATTTTTCTTTTAGTAACTTTATTGAAAAATTATTATAGATTCGAAAATACATTCTCAAATATAAACATCAACCAAGCAATTGATATAAAATATCCGTCCGCAATAATAGCAACAACAATAATAGCAACAACAACAATAGTAGCTACAACAACAACAGCAACAGTGTTGACGATGACAACAATGATAATAACGGTAATAATACGGGGCAGCAGCAACGAAATTTATTGCTCATGTCACACAAACATTGAACTCGATACGATAAATTTACAAATTGACAGTTGATGGCACTGAGTACAGACATTTTTATTGTTGTCGATGATGATAACGATAATGACGTTGATGATGATGATGGTGGTGGTGGTGGTGATAAATAATTATGATGTCGACTAGGTTGTTGGGGAGATGAAACTGAGGGGTGGGGAGGCTGATGATGCTGTAAATGATGAGGAGGAGGAGGAGAATGTAGATGATTGTGATTAAAATTATAGAGTGATAATGATAATGATACTATATACAAGTAGATAATAATGTAGATGTTGCAGTTTATGTTGAGGACGATGACAATTCGTGATTATGAGGCTCAAGTAAAGGATGATCATGATGATTGAGGTGACGATGGAGATTACAATACGAATGACAATTATGATGGTAAGGATAACTGTAATGGTACATATGATGATGATGATTATAGATACATATTAAATAGATGGTAATACTTCAGATCAGAAAATATGGTTTGGATGATGATGATAATGCTGACTTTGTTCATTATGAATAATATATGAGGATAATGATGTAGATGGACATTATGACAATAAAATGGTGCCGATGATAATTAAGATGTTGTAATAATAATAGTGCATGTTGAATGATGCTGATAATGAGAATCATGATGGTGATGTGCCTGTTGTTAGTGTTTTTTGCAGCCACTCCTTCACCGAACACCCTTCCTCACCTCTTCCCCTATCAAATGAGAGTATTCAATTTATTCATTTCAATATACGAGTATGATTTGGCAGCACTGTCATCGGTGACGCGTGACGAGTGACAGTGACGGAAACGCCGATGGCTGTTTCATTGGTCCTGAACCTTTGATGTGCTCGTGTTATCGGAAACAACCAAATAAATGTCAGATGTGGGCAAAAGCAACAACAACAAAAACCACTTCACTGACAATGAAACAGCAACAATTTCCACAACCAGGACAACAATGAAAAGTGCAAAAAATAATGAAAACAAAAGGAGTAAAAACGACAATAATAATAATAATAATAATAAATCCATCAACGACGAAACGCGAAAACAACAACAACAACAAATAGAACAGCAACATCAACAATAAAATCCAATAAACGAGTAAACAAAGAAACAGCAATAAAAACAGTTGTCATTAAAGGAAGGCAAAAAGCATAATAAAAACAACAAAAATAACAATAAAACAGCAAACACACTAAAACCACTGAAACAGTTGAAATTACAACAAATCCACTAACAAGATCAAAAAGCATAAAAACAACAACAGCATCAACCCAACCAATTCAACATCATCGACCACCGAAAGCATCAACGGAAGGCATAAAATCAAATAAAGCAACGACAACAATAAAAGCGCCACCCACTAAAACAAGGCCAATAGTGGAAAATACAATAAAAACAACAACAACCATAATAATCATCGTCATCAACACCATCGACCATCATCAACGGAAGGCAGAGAAACCAATGAAACAACAACAACAAAATACCAACAACTGCAACTGCAACAAGACCACCATCAATGACAGTAACACCAACAACAACAACAACAACCACCACAAATGACAACAATCAGAATGTCACCACATGCGGTGCATTCGACAAAATGGCGCTCATATCATATCGTTTGTCCTCCGCAACTAAACTCTGGTCCATTATTAAATTTCCGCTGCTTGAGTTTTTCATTTCCGATGATTTTTAGCTACTTTTCAAACACTCTGCAGTCACTCACAAACTCTCTCCTTCTCACTCTCTCTCTCTCTCGCCTTTTTGGCCTCTCTTTCCCTTTCTATTTGGAACTCTTTCTTCTCTTCTTCCATCCGTCTTTCCTCATTCAACACAGTTTTCCCCCTGTTTTTTCTTTCTTCCCTCTTGTTTTCTGTTTTTTTTTTGTTTATACTTCGTATAGACTTCAGCATATTTTTTTATATACTTCAGAGCTCGTTGGTTTCTTCAGTTATTGTTTTTGTTTCAGTTGTTTTCCTTCTTTTTTGCAAACTCTCCGAAGCTTTTATTATTATTTTATTTTTCAATGTGAAATGCATAAACAAACATGTGTGGGTGTGTGTGTGTATAAGTGTTTGTGTTTGTGTGTATGTTCATGTGTATGATTAAGAGTTTTCAGTGGTATGTTATTCAATAAATAAGTTAAAACTGAAGAGAGTATAAATTAAAAACAAGAAACGGAAATCGTTTTCAATATCGTAAACAACATAAAATGAATATTTTCGAAAATTAAGTGCTTTTTGAAGACTTCAGAAAAGTTTAAATATGAAACGATGATCAAGTAAAAATCGAATAATTTATTTATTGAATAATATACTCAAAACTCGTAATTAAAATTCAAAATAATTGAGCTCTTTATATAAAGTGAATGTAATTATTATTAAATCTTTAGTTTATTTAAATATTCAAAATAAATTTTAATGAATAGTAAATACTTGATCACAATATCGTAAAAGATAATCTCACTCTTGTGAGAAAAGATAAAGATAAGAAGGAAGATAAAAAATAATGAAACGAAAATTCTTTAGAAAACTTTCTTGGAAAATGGATAAAATAATAATTAAGGAGTAATGAATAATGAAATAGAAAATTCATATTATAGGAACGCTTAAAGGATAAATAAATAAATAACTTAGTAGAAAGTGCACTAAAAGAACAATGTTAAGAGAGAAAAAGAAAACTCAGCCAAGAGTAGAGTAGAGTAGAGATGTCTACTTTTTAAATCTCACATCAATGAACAAGAACGAAGAGCGGATGAAGAGTTTCCTTTACATTATTCATTAAAACTATTATATAGCTTTTGCGCAACAGACTTTTTCCAGTTGAATGGAAACAATATCGTCATCATTACCATCGTCATCGAGACTTTGATCTTAAATTGAAATCTGATAAAAAAACTTAAAATTCTCACTTTGAAACTTTCTACTTTCAACTCTTAGAGAGAAGAGAACGATATCGATGACTTTCAAGTACATCATAACACAAATAATTGCACAGAAATGAAATTTCTCAACTCTGAAGACTGGACAATTTTTACTAAAAATATAGTGAGTGCGAGGAGGGGGGGCGGGGGGGGGGGGGGGGGGCGAATCTCTTGTTACTTTTGATATAAAAATCTTAACATTTTTTGGAGCTGTAAGAAACTAAATCTTCTAAAAGCATCTCTGTAAAACTCTATTTAAACTTTCTTGTTGCCAAAGTTTTAAGAAAACCCAAAATTGTTTTAGACTAACAGATAGTTCAATCGTAGTTCTTGTTGTTGGTAATAATATTCAAATAAAATATACACTCAATAATGGAAGAGATCGAAACGAGAAATAGAGAAACTTCTTCCTTGTTAAGTAGTTACTGAAGAAAGTTGAGAGATGAACTGGGTTATAATGAATGAAGAACTGATAATAAATGAATGAGCGATGAATAACGATAATAAGTCAATGAATGGTGAATGAATGAATGGAATTATGTTCGGTGATAATTAAGGAATGAGCAATGAACAGAAGTAATAAAAGAATAAACCACTGAATGGAGAAAATGAACGAATAACCGAATAATGTATTAACAAGTAATGTTTAAATTTGGGCATGTTAATATAATGTACATATATTTATAAGGTTGATATAATGAACGAATATCAAATATCAATGAATATTGAATATCGATGAATGAAAACCCAATAATGAATGAATGGAATAATAAATAATTATTACTAAGCAAAGCATAATGATCAATATTGATAATAATCTGTATAGTATTATGAAAATAACGTTTATGCATTCAAATGTCATTTAATCAAATAAAGATATCGATTTCCTCGCATATTATTTCTGACTCCGGATAGACTTTCTGGGACGTCGAAAGGTCGAAGGTAATTAATGCTTCTGGCCACATGAATGACAGCTGAAATATAGCAGAATAACCTCATAATAATATTTTCATGCAACTCACATCGTATCTCGAGATACGAATTCTCTTAAATTTGTTTGTTTCTTTTACGCTTCACTTCACTTTGCTTCATATCTCAATCAAGGCCCCAGCGACCAGCGACCACTGAACCGAATCATGGTCCTTCACGAAAAACAGAACAAAAACGAAACCAATAAAAAGAAATAAGAATTGAAAAGTATCTATTCATCTTCATTTATGTACTGGAAAAGCATGGAAAATAAAAGCTTTTCGCATTAATTCTCCACTATAATAAATGTTAGTTCATTGTTCGCGTTAGCCTCCGGAGTCCAGCCCGCTCCGTCCCGTCGCACTCCATCGCTGCCACTTAACGCATCAATGGTCGTTCAGCCGCTATCTGTTCACCCGCGGAGGCACGCATCGAAAACGTCCTCGGAAGCGACAAAATCAATGCGCACAAAAGCGTCGAGTGGCACACAAGAGTGATGCCGAGTTGATAAATGCGCACCATTCGATCAAATCAATCTAAATTCGAAAGGGTGGACAGTGAGGAGCTGGACAACGGGGACTCCTCTGAACAAAGCAGACGCTTTGTTGCGGCTACAAAGAGATTTATAAATTTCGTGTTGTTGAAATGGAATGGAACACATGTGAGCCTGCAGTTAAGATGAATATTAATTTAGATGAAGGGGAAAAGGGAGGCTGGGGTTAAGAGGAGTATCTGGCAGCCAGACACTACGATGGATCATCAGTCTTCTCGATTCTTCTTCGATAATTAAAGACAAAGCTGAAAAAATCTGTTAAATCCAGGTAATGAATTGATAAGCATTAAAAATGAGAAACGATTTACTGATTCGTTAGTGGTTAGAGCTAAAATCGGTCCAATCAATCGAACGAAGAACGACTGATAAATGAATGATAATTAGAAAGATTAAATAGTACAAAAAAAAACCTTTACCAACCTTTAACTATTGCTACAGATAACCAATTAATAAAATCTCTTGGATTTCGTAGCATATACGAGTAAATGATATACTATAATAAGAAAGCATTTTACTCATCACTGAATGTGGATTGCCTTGAAAACTCATCTTGTAACTACATGATTAACTAATCCGCTATGGCAAATGGTGCACTTTTCGTTAATATTATATTAAAAAAATTGGATCAAATTGTTTGGTAAGTAGTAAAAATATTACAACTCTGAAATCCATAATAAATTTTTAATAACCCTCTAAAGGAAAGCAAAGTTAACAATTAGCAGGAATTTTAAGTAGATCTTAGCGAAGTATTTATGTATATCAGTGTATAGACACCATCTTAAGTTCTGCAAAATCTAATAAATCTCTAATGGATTTTATGGCTCTATATTTTATTATTATACTCTTAATAATTCACTTACATTGTTTTCCTTTAACTGTTTTATCCTTTTTTCCTGCACCTTTTCACTGTTCCAAATACTTTGAAGGCTCTAGAAATCCTGTGCCAAAGATGCTCCTCTCTCTCTTTCTCTCTCTCTCTCTCTCTCTCATTCCTTGGTTAGTTGTGGCCAACAAGTAAATCCTTTTTTAATATCCTGCCGGCAACTGAGAGGCGTTTCTCTCATAAAAGCATATCAACAACAATAAAAATAATGATAAATAGGCCAAAATAATAAAGAAGAAGGAAAAAAGGAAAAGATAACAAAAAAAAAGGATAGAAAGGTTTTATCGCTCTTTTGGCTTTTATTCTTTATGCTCCAACCTTGTTGTCTGTTTTTATTCCTTTCTTTTTTTCGACTTGTTTGTTTATTGAAAGTAAATTCTTGACAATAGAAATGCGATACTTTTTTTAAATTAAGTGAATGTGGTGCTGTATTGTATTCAACTATTTTATGAAGCCTTTAGATATTTTTATTTTTATTAAATCACCGTTTTGTAGGAAAATAAAAATTAATTCACCAACCCAACCCGGTGTTGAGAGGGTTTCTTTTTTTCATGAGTTTTGATTTATTAACTGTAAACGAAAGCTTACAACAATTTCAGGCATTTTATTTTAAAGTAGAGCTTTTTATTACCAAGTAATAAATTTAATGGTAAACCAACTCGACCAACCGAACCGAACAGCCCACGGACTTAATTTTATCAGTTTTATAAACAGTTAATTGATTTTTATTTAATGTTTTAATTCTTCAAAACCTTTGTGTGTACTTTCGAGATAAAGCAAGATATTCCCGGTGAAAGTTGAGGTAATAATAATGAAAATGTTCTATAAAAGCTTATTTTAGGAGTTAATAAAGGATTTTTTAAGATAAAATATGATATTCAAATTATGTTCAATCGTATAGCTTCACTTCATCAAAGAAAATTACATGATCCAATTTTGTAGCAAATATCGTTAATGAAGCAGATGTTTTGATTGAAATGGGAAAAAAATATTCTTTTATGATGTCGATATATCAAAAGCGTGAAAAATTCATTAAAATACTTTGACTACCCACAAAAGCCAGCCCACAGGTAATCCCACAGAATACAGTTATGCAGAAACAAGGTGCGTTGATTTAATCACCATAATTACACGCCTTTCAATCCACAGCAACACGGTAATTATGGCGACTGACTACGAGCCGAACCAACATAATTACGCCGGCCTCTTTGAGTACCGTAAAAAAGAAATATATACGGGTTGTACGAGAGAAGGGTCTGTGAGTAGCGGTGGGAAGCTATTAACCCCAACACGACTTAAGAGAATCTCTTGCACCAAATTCTTTGGAGGAATGTTTATAGAAAGAAAAGATTATAGAGGAAAATAGATATGATAATCTAAATAGATTAATAATTATTATAGATTTCATAATTAGACATTTTTTAAAAACACGAACCGGAATGAAATAAATCCGATTTAAGTGTGCAAATTTGAGGATTTAAATTAAACTTCGTTTGGACTAAAAACTTTTTCAGTCTTGTGAGACATATATATAGAGCAGATACCTAAAAAATAACTTAAAAATCCTATATACTCTTTAAATATCGACGTGCTCTTAGTAAGGTTAATATAGGTACATATGCATAGAATTGTATATATTTATATAACGATGTTGCGTTTTTATGCAGCGTTCTTTTATGTTGCGTTCATTAACATCATCAGCTTTTATAATATTTCCATTTCTATACCCTGATCTACTTTTTTATATATTTTTATTATCCTTTTTGTTGCCTGTGACCGCGTGAGATGAATAAATTAATTTCAGCCCAGAAATAAAATACATACGTAGCACTTTCTTTCTCTCTCGCTAAAGAATACAACAAACCTGTCTTTTCATTAAAAAACCATCGTAGAGCAAGATTGAAAGGAAGCATTGCAGCTGAAAGAATTTCGTTTGAATGGCATAGAAAAAGGCACTAAAAACGCGTACTAAAAAAGTGCTAATTAGAAAAAGAAAGTAGCAAAAATGTAGCAGGAAACTGTAATTAAAAAAATAATACGAACTGAAGATGGATAAGAAATTTAATTTAAAATCTATGTCATGTAAAAGGAGAGAAGGATAGAGATTTGCTATGAAGAAGATACAACATAGAATCGTTAATTTGACCTATGGTCTTTATAGGGGTTCTTTTTGAGTGAAAACCATAGAGAAATCTGATTGATTTCCTTCCATTTTATGTGGTGTTTTTGGCTCTGCGTATACAAATTTTGTGTTTAATTGAAATAAAATTGACATTAATTTTGCATTTAATTTCAAAATATTTGTAGAAGTTCAAATCGTGTAAAAATTTTCAGAGGTATGTGAAGTTTTTCCTTCTCCAACTCAAACTCAGAAACGCTTGAGTACAAGCGTAAAATTCAGTGTTCATTAAATTCTGTGCTGCTGCATCCTCTATTTTTCTGTCACACGTTGTCGCTTTCCTCCTCCGTCATCCTTGCTATCTTTGTTGTTGTTTTTTTGCTACAATTTCCATTTAATTGTCACAACCAAGCGTAAATCCTTTTTCCGAGTACAGCCGAGTAATTTTCATTCCAATCTTTTTTCATTGCTTTGTATGAGCAGGAAACATTAAGAAGAAAAAACAATTGAAGAAAAGTGAAGAAGATGGAGAAGATGAGGAGGAAGGCAAAGTAGAAGAGGAAGCAGCGAACTGAGCAGCTTCAGCGTCAACATCAGCAACAGCAGAAGCAGAAGCAAAGCAATGCAGTCATTCATGTGATATCAATTACAGAAGATGCTGTATTTGTGCGTCTTATCCACTGTTTTAACCCGATCTCCCCCTCTTTCAACTTTTCTTTCACTCTTCAATGTTTCTCTCTCTTTTTCTCTCTCTCTCTCTCTCTCTCTATTATTCACTCTTTCTTCCTTTTCAACATCGTCGTTTGTGATTTTTTACTACTTTTTTATTACGATGCATTTATTTGTTGCTTTTCTATCTAATGTTCAATTTTACTTTATTTTTTTTCTATTAATTTTTTTCTTAGTTTTTCTGTCTTGTTGTGCTTTTGTTCTTGTCACATTTCTTATTCTTGTTCTTGTTGTTCTCTTTATTCCATTTCAAATGTAACAGTTTTTAATTTGTAACCCTTGAACTGTGGTTGAGTGGTGGTTGTTGTTGTTGTTGTTCTTGTTGTAATTATTGTCATTCTTATAGTTGTTGTTGTTGTTGTTGTTGTTGTATTTCTACTTCTTTCTTCTTCTGCTTGCTATTGTCGTTGTTGTTGTTGGTCTTGACAGTCTACAGTCGAGCGCATCATGATAAAAGTTATTATAAAGAAATAAAAAGTTTAACGCAGAGCAATGCGAATGCGCAGTGGAAATGCAATACAGTGGAGCAAATTCACTTTAGAACAATAAAAAGTATGTTTAGAGGATTGAGTTTTATAATATTTTTGTTTTTTTCTTGATGCAATAAATACTGAAAATGTGTATATTTTTCCTAACAATTCATAACATAATAAATAAATGAATAAAAACTCATCTCTATCGAATTCCTTTCGAATGTTGTTTCCCATTTGAGCATTTTTACCCACTGTTCAGTGTGTTTGTCACGATTACACTGTAAAAGTAGCCTGGCAGATTGCGGTGCGTGTGCGTGTGCAAGTCACCGGCACAGACGCATGCATCAAATACAATGAAGCTTCTCTAATCTGCTGCAGCTGCATTTTTTGCATTTGTTGCTTCTGTTGCTGGTCGGTCTTTGCGTCGACTTGTGATGTGCTCTGCTTCTGACATTCCTTTGACAGTTCCATTTGTGAGAGCGTTTATTTGTAAAGTTTTTCTTATCATTAACTGTAGTTTTATCCTCGTCCATCCTGGCTGCCGTAGCCTCGCCCTCCGCGTCCAGCTTCTCCTCTGCTCGATCTGTATGTCGCTTCCTTGAGCATTAAATTGTCGTGTTTTCTTGTCCACAAATCACAAAAGTATCTCGAACGGCAGACTACAAAAGAAAAGCGTTCTTCGGTTTGTCATCGCTGTTGAACTCAAGATTGAATTCACGATTCGATCCAATCAACTGCCGTAAAAATGGTCCAATCGATGTTGCTTCGATGCGGTTTTGAAACGTCGCTAAATAGAATAACATTAAATTTAATTAAGTAAAATAAAATAAATCAAAATAAAATATTATAAAATAATTGAAAGTGAAATTAAATGAAATTATAATATTTTTTCACTTTATTACAACTTTTATTTATATTAACTAAAAAATAATATTCAAATATAAGGTTTATTTAATTGTGCTAAAGTGTAAATTTGTCAAAAGACAAACAGCGAAAGAATGAAAGCATGAACAACAACAAAAGCAACATCGACAGCTAAAACTACATGCAGATGGCCAAACAAGAAGAAGAATCACAACAACAACAACAACAATACTACTAACAGCAACTCCTTAGATGCATCTCGACATCAGAGCATCATCATCACCAACAACAACAACAACAACAACAACAACAGCTATCATGGTGAAGACTCTGCAGCTCGCACTCGTTCAACTGCTGCGTAGACAACCAGACACAACTAGTAGCAATTTTCGGTTTCCGTTTCCGGTAGAAAATGATGCCAAGATAAGGCAAAATAACAGAGAGAAAAACTAACCCAACATTGCTTGGTTTTCGGTTTTTATTTCCCAAGTATTCGTTTTTTACGAGTATAGATCGGTTGATGGTGCATCAGCGTGTCTCTTTGCATAAATTATAAATCATGTGAGTGTGTTGGTGAGTGTGTGTGTTTGTATGTGTGTGCGTGATTGTGTGCGTGTGTGTGTGTGTTTGTTTGTAGTGTTTCCAAGCCAGCAAAGACTCGTGCTACTTGGACCACGCATGGAGCATCCTTGCATCCAGCGAAATGCACTCCTTGATGTACCGTTATAACGGTTTTGAAATTGGATTTTTATTGCTCTGGCTTCATGGCTCCACAGTTGAAGATAAGAAAAACTGACAACAAAAGAGACAAAAAGAACAAAATAAAGCAGGAGATGAAAAAACCGCAAAAAAAAAAACAACACGAAGCCGGATCAAAAACGATGGCGAAGGCGAAAACGAAGGTGATGGCGAAAGCGAAAATCGTCTCATGCGGCAACACAAGACGAAGCCACAGCCAGCCAAACGTACCAACGAACTAATTTAGTGCATCAGTTAAGAGTCTGGCGACAGACGGTGACAATGACGACGAGAAGAAAGAGAAGAACAACTACAGAACAATAGAAATGGCAACAAGAATAGAAACAACAACAACAACATCTACTACAACTACAAAGTACAGAAGCAGCGACAAGTGACAAAAAATTGTGCCTTCTTGACGCCCACGCTAGACGCTCTTCACACATCTTCTCCACTCTTCAAAACCAACTATTCTCGCTTCTTCTCTTTTCTCCCCTTTTCTTCTCTGTGATTATCTTTTATTTTCCCATTTTACCTTTTCAAATTATCAAATTTGAAAGCACTGAATTGCAAAAAGTGGTCCACTTGCTTGTTTTTCATGAGCAACAAGCAGCACTGCAGCGACATCGGCTGGAGCGGCGATAGTCTCTCTCTTTCACTCTCTCTCTCTTCTGTCCGTTGTCTCCTGTTCCGTTTCCTAGCTCATTTCTGTTTCCGTTTGACTCCGACGTGTGGCTGCACGTAAATTACACGGTTTCTCATGTAAAATTTACGTGTCGAGATCGAGATCGGGACCCTTTTTACACCACACAGCGGCAAGAGACTAAAACAAGAAAAAATATAAAAAAACCTACTCCTATATCTTACATAAAAAGCTTATCTTGATGGAATATTTTGGGCCGTTCTTGCAACAAAAACAACAAGCAGAAGAACAACAACACTATCAAGGAAAGGTTACAAAAACACACACTGAGAGAAAGTTGAGTTGAGTGTTTTGATTCATAGTATTTCTACTCGTCCTTTCTTCTTCTTCTTCTTCTCCTATCCTTTTCGCTCACCTAACCACCACCTCACCTTCTTTCCCGCTCACCCGCTCCAACCCCGTTTACCGTTATAAAGCATGTTTGTTGAAGTGAAATTGAGATTTTAACTTCGTGTGACTTCATTCACCCTTTTTTTTTTGCAACATCTCCCCCTTTTTTTGGGCCATTTCAGCGGTAACCGTAACAATTTATCACTTAATTATGATGATAATCGTTGTAATTTATTTCGGACGAGGTGACGAGAGGAATAAATTATTTTAAAGCAAAAATATACGAGTAGCTTTTCACTTTGGTTGCTTTTCACTTTGTTTTGATAAAATTTAATTCAATTGTTTAAAGTTATTTTTGGATATTCGTACAATCAACAACATTTTTTCAGATCTCTTTTTTATTTTAAAGAATGTTATTTAGAAGAATTTTAAGAATTTGCTTGATTTCTTAGAATTTCGTGGAATTTTCGGGAATTTTTCAATTTCATTATAATTTCAGAAAAGTAAGTATGATTAATTAGTTAAATAATGGCATTTAATGCGTTCGTTAATATTTCAACATTTAACAATACTAAAATCATATCGAATTCTTAAAAATGTCATTAAATTTTATTGTAAACGTTGTTGAGTATTTAAAATGTTACTCTTTCACTCTCTCTTAATCTCTTCCTCTTTACGTCTCTCTCTTTTGACTACGAAAAAATCAAACACAGCAGCTTTTAAAGAATGTAAAAATAATGACATGATTTCCAACAGCTGCCGTGATCCCCGACATTTATGACTCATATGATGTTGCTGATGTTGTTGCTGTTGTTACTGTCTCGTCATGTCCTGCATGGATGATGGCCGGCAGACGATTTCAGAGCGATAGCTGGACAGGACACACGTCACAATCACAAGCGATTCAAACACAAAAGCAACACAATAACAACAAAAACAGCAACAAAGAATAATGACTACATTTTAAGCCACAATAGATATGAGACGACGAGCGACAAAGCCAACAGGAACACCAACAACACCATCAGAATATTAAGATTCAACATATGACGAGTATCTCAACGAACGATGAGAAGATGGATAAAGTAACAACAACAAAAATAACAGCAACAACAATAAAAACGACAACAGAAGCAACAAAAATATTGCGAAAAAATACAAATATGAGCGGAAAAAATGGGTGAAAATGGGTGAAAATGCGGACCCAACCACTCAGCACAGCATGAACCGGATACTGTCGATGGAGGGTTGGGGGTGGGGGGGGTGGCGGGGACCGGGCGGATGTCAGAGGGTAGCAGTCAGGTTACAGTTAACGGACACCAGGCACCACTCCGTCGAGTGGTTAGTTTTTACTACAACATTATGACGTGCTTGAATACGAATCCATTGTATGTTGCTGCATGTTGTAGGAGCTCGTGTAAACATGCGGTTAACAAGGCGTCTGTCGGGCTTCGGTAACCACGAGCTGCTTTTTCGGTTTCTCCCTTCTGTCATCCTCGAAGTTTGTGGATCCTGTCTTTCTTTCTATTCCGTTATTCTGCTCTTCTTTTATTATTTATACGATATGTTGATGTGAAACGGCAGCATGTCGGCTAATTTTTATACCCCCGCCCCCACCTGCCACTCCCTGCTGTCTGACTAGCTTAATCATGAACACATGCTTTCCCCCCCGTTTAAAGTACACTTTGCTTGTAGATTAGCATTTCTTTATTTTTTTATTTTTTTTGTTTTTCTTTTCTCTTTTGTGATTTTTTTGATTTTCCTGTTCTCGAGATGGTCGCGATGACCAGGAAGTTATTGGAGAGTATAGAGGAGTTCGAATAAAGTGATTATAGTACAGACAATAGTTTTTCCTTATCTATTAAGAACATTTTTCTTTAGTTATGAAGGTGGTTTGATTTCTTTTACCTCTTTAAGAGGGATTCCTTTTTTAGAGTGAATCTAGTGAATAAACTACTGAAAAAATGTCAATAAAACCTCTGAAAATACATCAAAAAAAAAGCGCCTCTGTTCACTTATTGTTTGGTTCCCAACAACAACACCATTAAACGGGGACTATTAAAGTATGTAGCTCATAAATGTAACTTCGGGATGTCAGACAGGACTGGAACAATGCAAATAATTGTCATGGTGCCTGAATAAAAGAAGCTTTTATTCTCTTTCTTGCGTCACTTCCACGCCTTACAGCATCGTTCTCTCTCTTTCTCTCTTCTTCGGGAAGAAGAAAAGCCATCTTGTAACCGAAAAAAACATTA